>CAHIKZ030005624.1:0-52500 GCA_903632075.3 Acanthosepion pharaonis
CAATTATATACATATAATGACACAAAAGTAACAAGAAATTTTAGATCTTTTTGATAACTGGCTTTTTCATTTTTTATACATTTATTATTTATTATTATATACCTATCATATATATTTCTATATAAGGTCAACTAGAAATTTTATATATTCTTTGTAAAGAGATTTTTAATTTTAATATGTCTATTATATACATTAATCTACATCTGGAATGGATCTGCTGGTGGTATAATGGATAACAGCTTAGAATGAGAACTCTGAGAGCAAAGTTCAAATTCCAGTCAGGTTCATTACATTTGTTGATACATAAGTACACTATATATGGGTTAAATAGTAGGACGCATATCTGGAAAAATGATTGTTATTTTCCAAAAATAATTAATCCAATTTCACTCCCCCGTAAAAGAATTATACTTACTATTCAAATGATATTTCAGCTTTAAATTACACATAATGCTTTTTTATTTACTAATCTGACATATTTTTATCATGTTAAACATTATATTTCGTGGGTACCCATATCTAAGTAGACACTCCATTTGTTTTGGGGTTTTTTTTGGTGGGGGTTGGTCTACTGGCCTGAATATTCAAGAAATCTTTAAAAAAAATGCACCCTCTGGCAGGATGTGAACTCTTGCCTGCCTTTGCAGGAGAAACTGTTGTTCAACATGATGTAACCAATTTATCCATGAAGAGTGTCACCGATTATGCATGGTTGTATATTGCCCTTTAACAAAGTATAGAACCTTGCAGAAGGTGCATTTATTTATATATGCTGGCAACTCAGTTCCTAGGAATGGCCAGCCAGACAACTGCATATATGATTTGATTATAGTGGTGAAGGCTTTGTGCAGAACCAATCACACTTTTTGAAGAGACAAATACAGTGACCTGGTGCACTACTTGCCCTGAGGTTCCCAAATGACCCTTCACAAGTTTTGAATTTAATGTTGTCATTCTCCTAGACCAGTTGCCATCCAAGGCTATAGAACCCAGTCTCTCCTGCTATTTACTCATAGCTGGGAGGGGAAGAAAATGATTCATATCTTTCCCAAGGGTATTAGCATGTAAGTGAATGTAATGGATTCAACTGTAATTCAAACTCAGCACTCCATTTCCTTAATCTGAACTGCTATCCATTCCATGACTCCTATATATATATATATATATATATATATATATATATATATATATATATATATGTGTATGTAAGCAAATATATGGATATAGATCCGACAGTATGAAGAAAATATACTGAAAAACAAACAAAAATCCTAATATGCGATTATGCTGTTTTAATGTTTGATGTCAAGGTCGGACGTTTCAGTCTAATAGACCATCTTCAGGACATATTCATAAAACATAATTAACATAGACCATATACAATTCAACATGAAAAAGACGATGGACATAAAGCAATACCAATCCAAACAGATAACTGAAATCTTTTATAAGATCAGCGTTCCATTTAAATATGATCACGTCGTCTTCACGTGGGGGATGTTGTGAAAACGTATTCCTAAAATTTGATTATTTTGAATGAAAAACGAAAAGAATTTTATTTTGATCTAAAACTAATATGTACGTTTGTCGAGCATTAATCTTGCTAGAAAAGGGGAAATATTAAAGAAGCCAGGTCAAGTGTTCACCGGAACGCTGATCTTATTTGAGTAGAATCGGCAGATAAGTGTTTGTTCAAAAGGTACTATTTGGGCTTTGTTTGTCTGGAAGTCCTACATGATTGAACAGTCAGGCACATCAGATCCAATGATGGTTCTCCAAGGGGATTCAGGTTCAAATCCTGCAAGAGGACTCATATAATTCCGACAAGTTTTCTCAAATATTCAAGCCAGTAGATGTAGTTTGATAAAAAATACTGTTTTATTAAATAATACTGCGTATCCATCAAAAACTATGTTTAAACAAAGAAATTAAAAATAGCAATATGTCAGATTTAATCCATTTCCTAAAATAAATGTGTGTGTGTGTATATATATATATATATATATATATATATGGAGAGAGAAAGAGAGAGAGATGGATAATATCTGATTTACAAAACTTTCCATGACCACATCACTGTTTGAAAGATTAAAAATTTAATCACAATTACCTACCAAACATTATTGATATTAATGGTTATGGATATGATCTAGTAAGAAGAAAAAATTTTCTTTTTTTTTAATTCCTGTGTCAATTTAAGTAAATTTAAGAGTAGCCATATTAGGTTCTGCATATGTCCATAAATTTGGTAGAATGTATATAATCATCTCAAAATGCCAAAAGTGACATTTTCATCATTCTTAACTTTAAGCTTTTTAAAAAAAAACTAGTAATTTTCTAAATTAGCAAAATATAGCCTAACATATGCAGAAAAATATCTTTGAAATGATATAAATTTCAGTTAACTTGGAGTTTTAATTTTTCTTGTATTTTTATAGTTTTTTTTTTTCAATTGAATTTTAATATATTGTTTTTTGTTGACTTCCATCTGTAACAGAATGTTGGAATATGAAATATATAGTCTTCATTTGCCATGGAGCTATCATTAATCAGCTAGTTTCACAGATCAGTCCTTATATAGGGAATTCAATCATCATGGCTGCCTTGCATTTATAACTATTTGATAGAATAAGATTTGCATCCAAAGGTTCTTAAATTATAAGTATAATGCAACACCAGAGAATTTCATAGGACAATTTTAATAGTACTAAAATAAAACTCCTCACAGTAAATGTATAACCCAGTGGTTACCAAACTTTTTTCTCTCTGACTCAGAATGAAAATTTGCTCCCACCTCACCAAATATTCCATGTAACAGTAGCATTGAGTTTTCACAATTGTTTCTCTACTTGAAGAACACTGATTGTATAATAGATAATAATAGCATATATAACAAGTGAAGTAATGGATGACAGAAAAATTCTTCTTCATTAACAAATAAAATCAAGAAAAGTTCTGAGAATATAAAAAAGGGAAATAGCAGGAAGTATTTTGAGGAAATAAAACATACTTCAAAGCCACAAGTTTTGCTAAAAGTAAACAAAAAAATATCCATAATTTTAATAATTATTTAAAATTTTCTCATTTGTTGTCCCTCTTATTTATAAAATTGTTGTAGCATACCTATGGATGATAATGAGTATGCCCCCATTCCCATAAATACAGTAATGAATACTGTATGTGGGGTCTGTGGTCTGCAGTTGAAGATTCATTGTGGAATTCACTTGACTTACTTCTAGCAGTTCTTCTGCACACCACTGGTGAATCTTATATGTGTTATTCTTGTCCTAAGTATTATTGTTCATTACCAACCTTATTATTCTATTCAGTAACCTTTCCTAGGTTACAACAAAAATACTTTCAAAGTCATTTTTTTTTACAGAAAGGTTCACTCTGTACAAGGCCTGGAGCCCCTCAAGGTAAAGGGTTATGTTAATGGGTAGTTTATATGGATAGAAGAAGATAACAGTTAACTCTAAACTTGGTGAGGTTAAGATTGTAGTGATTGGAGGAAACATCCTCTTGGGAGTGTGTTCCACAGGGCAGTGGCTCACAGGAAGAAGCTTTTTAAGTGGAACTTACTTCTTGCTGGTGGAATATGGAGGGAATGTAGATGTTTTGCTACTATGTAAGTGACAAAGCAGGTCTTAGCTGTGAAGCTTAAACCTGGTGGAACCAAGGAATGTAGTTCATCTGAGAATTTTCCATGGTAGTAGCTATAGAGCAGTGAGAAATTTGCCACACTCCACCTTTAAGAGAGAGGTTTGAGAGTGGACAATAATTCTTCACCAATGTTATGATAATTTACCCACATGTGCATGGACTCTCCCAGCTATAAATAGGAGCAGGTACTGCCTTTTGTAGAAGGAAGTTTCTAGTAGTCAGCTCTGACAGTCGGATCGAACATTCTTGCTGTAACACTCTCGTTTGTATATGTGTGTATTACTGTTTCTGTTAATATATTTATTTAACTCACTTACTCTCTTTGTGTCTTTATTTCTGGCCCTAACAAGGCCACAACATCCAACAAGGACTCGGAGAATGACAATGTTATGAAACTGTCATTGTCCTCAAAATCAATCATTGCCAAACACTTTCTTTAAAATATTTTTTTAAAATTATAGCTTCAAGTTGGGATTTTTCAGATAAGAAATTATAATTATTATTTTCCTCTTCCAATTCTGACAAAGTGTAATGATCTTGATTCTTATCCTCACAACATTTCAGCAATTTCACTCTCTAGCCTTCTTCAGATATCTGTCTTACTTGGTATCCTCTACAAAATTTTGAACCAAACCGTATATTCACAAGTGTGCAGCGGGATAGTTCTCATTCCACTTTCCATTCTTGGAGGATATTTCATATCACTGAATTCATTCTAATTTGATTTGTCATGTCACTTGTCCATTTCTTCCACTAAACCAAGTATTAAACTCAGGTATGCCACATGGAAATCAAATATACTTCAACCAACACTTAAATCCACTTGAACAGGTATCACATGGATAATTCAGTGGTGTCATTTTTAAGTGTCTTTTCTGTCTTAATCCGAGGTTTCCAAATGGTGTTAATCTCTATGCCAAGTTTACTCCTATGTGTCCTGATCCTTTCAATCAACTAATCCACTATTGTTCTTTCTGGTCTGTTATCTTTATTTGGTACCACAGGTGTTGATAACCACATGATTAGGCATACTTGATTTCAATGTATCTTCTTGGACTACAGCCTTTTGAGGTTCGTCCACTTTTACCTTTACTTTTAACCTTGTATTCCTTGCTACAACTGCATGGGATGAAATAGACACAGTTCTTGGTCATGTTCTCTTCCAAGAAGAACTTGAACTGCTTTTGAATACTATCCTGATGTTGTATGAACTGTGGAGCTCTGAATCTTTGCTTCTGTACCCCTTACATTTAATAAATTGAGGCATAATCTATAATGCCAGATTCTCTTTATTATTGTGTTTCCTTGCTCAATGAAGCAAATGTCATGCTTGCAGATTAGTTGTTGCCTTGAATAGTGTTTCTAATGCTGATTGGTTTAATGCTGATCTTCTATTGGAATGTGTCTGGATCACTATTTTAATATTACAGGCAGCAAATGATCCCTTTCTCGCTGCTATATTGATGGTAGTAATTGAAGTTAGGTATTGTCTGGTGCATGTTGGCTTAAGATATATGAATGTCTGGAACCAATTCTCTGTGCATATTATTAGTACATCCAAGAAGAGTTGATCCTCTGTTCCTTTTCCATTTGGAAAGTTTGATTCCATTCACATAGCCCAGCAGTATTCACATATCTTCTTTATGGTGTTTGAGTATGATGGCTCATCTCTCTCTCTCTCCCTCCTCTCTCTCTCTCTATATATATATATATATATATATATATATATATATATAAGCCTCATGGGTAGCTTGAGCGGGAATATATCTGTTGCAATTTCTTCAAAGTATTTCCTGTATATTTTTGCCATTACTAGAAAAAAGATAATGGTGATCCTAAAGCTAGACATTCTTCCTGATGGTATATGTCAGAATTCAATTTGAAGTATATTGCTTGCACATAAAATGCCAACATATCTATCAGGCTGACTGTCTGTTCTCTTAGAGTGGGGTCTGATTTTATCTTAAGCTGCTAAGAGAGCTTCTTTTGTAGCAACCTTGATGAGTAAGCTTGCAATGTCCACACTCAACATCTGGTTGGGATGAATGGAAGAACCTCTGATGTTCTCTTAATAGTTTTTTTTTGCAGAAGACAGGAACATGCCTGTTAGTGGGTTGATTATATATATGAGAAATTTAATCAATAGGCAACAAGTTGAGCCTTAGTGAATTAAGGAAACACTGTAGATATGTGATATCTTACTGTAACAATGGATCAGTAGTTGATTCTCTATGAAGTAATCCTTGTTTTTGTATTGGATTTGTGACATATTTCTATCAGTTTTCAGTTGGAACCTTTTTTTATAATCTGCTGTAGCAACCATCCACAACAATGTTAGCCAATTTTTTTTCCAAATATTCTAACTTATTCATGAGTTAATCAGTTCATCTCACTTATTCATCATCACCACCATTGTTTTGCCCATGTTGGCTAACAATATGATAATTTAGTTATTGTTCATTCTCTCATGATGTTTCAATCTGGGGTGCTTGGCTTTCACTTTTGTCATTCTTACTTTGCACCTCAACATGTCGGTCTAAGCTTCAGGCATTCTCAAATTGTGTAAGTATGGGTCTTCCTGGATGGTTAACACAAGTTTGAAACCTTTGTTCAGTAGTGATTACTCATAAGTATTTTTGTGTTTGCTGCTTTCCCAGGCTTATAGAAGATATTGTTGCATCTTGTGAAAGCAGAATAAGAACTAACTACACTTATAAATTGAATGATGTGTTCAGTTCAAAATTCTGAGTAGGTTAATGAGTACAACAAATATCTGAAGATGGCCAGAGCCTACAGTGTTTGAAATATTGTAAGTTTAACTACCAGCAGGAGTGTACTAGTCAGAAAAGCATATAATAATTGAAATCAATAGATTTTGTAAATAACAAAGAATTTATAAAAATTAATGCAAATTGTACCAAATTTCTATATCTTTTGCTTCATGTTAACAGACAGTTACTTAAAAGTTCCAATGTGATACCATTAGATGTTTTTCTCTATATATACCTTTCTGATTACATTACAGGGACTCTCGTACAATATTTCAGACATAATGCGACTTCCCTCTGTCTTTTCTACAAATATTTTCATGGCAACTGCTCTGACAAGCTTTTTTTCCTCCAGCCCTGACTGCATAAATTTAAGCGTGCTACTAGACTGGCACCTAGGCCCCACCCTTCTACAGTTGAAATAGTTAAATGTAACCCCCACTTCTAATTCAACAGTTTCTATTCTCATACTTTCAGTCAGTGGAACTCTGTTCTATTTACTTGCTTCCCTGAAAACTACAATCTTTAAAAATTTAAATGCAATGACAATCACCATCTTCTGTCATCTTGAACCTTGTTCATTTTTTTATATTTTCCTCAATCCCCACTATACCCAGTTTTTTTCTCTCACTTTCACTCTCTGTTACCCCCTGCATACTAGTGGCATTCTCACCTTACTTGGGGTGAAGTGATTAAGAAAAAATCTAAACATATAGTCATAAATTTCCTTCGTTGACTGATTTGGGTTTTATTTATATACATTATTATTAGTAATAAAATTTCTCTTCCTTTTTTCCTCTAATTTCATAAATGAACTATAGTTAACTATTACCAATTTTTAACTAATAATTCTTTTATTTTACCTTTATTTGGTTCTATCTCAAATTATCATACTTCAGTTATCAGTAAACATCATGGATCAGAGAATAATACTATCATAATTTCATATTTGTTCATATATATTTAATACACTAAACATAGTTACTATTTACATGACAAGGATAGTCTGATATATCAAGCAGTTAAACTGAAGTTATTGTCAACCTAACATTGTTATGGTTAATGTATGAACAATACTTCAATTTAAAAGCTTATTCATGGGTTCTGTAAAAGTATAAACAGTATTTCAATTGAAAGGTTTAGTCATTCTTTTCATTAATATATAATGATTCCTTTGAAAGATTAGTCATTGTTTCTGTTAATTTAATACTTCTATTAAAAAGACTAACCATTCTTTTTATTACTGTACAAACTAGATTCCACTTTTAAATATTAACAGAAATGATGTATGTTCTTTACCTGAAATATGCAGGCAAAACAATAAAGTGTAAAACAAGTACAGATTCCATCTCAATCTGTTGCATTCACTTTGGACTTTATCTTTGACAATGACCTAAATCTATTTCTTATTTTTCTTCAGGTCTGGGTTAAATAGCAGCTTATGTTAGGTTCTCTGGTTTTTGTATGGTAATCATTCAAGGTGAAGGAAAAATTTAGAATTGAAATGAACTGGAGTTACTGACATTCGCTGTTGATTGGGGACCCTTCCACTGTAAGTTAACATCCCATAATGGTTTTGCGTCCTTCTTGAGAAATGCCTAAAAAGAAGCCATGGTAGTCTCTTTTTGTTTTGTGTACAACAGTTATTCAGAATAGTAAAATAATTGAAGTCATATCAGGAGGATTAAAGATACCGCTAGCTGCAAAAAAGGAAATTCTTCTTGATAACGATTCCCTCCAAAAGTGAAAGATTATAATCTCTAATAAAAGAAAACTTAGCCATTGTTTTGATGCTCGTACAATGTGTGATAACAAACGTGGGATTTAAAAACAGTAGCTGCATTCATCACTTGTTATTTCATTGTTGTTAGCAGAACTTGTCTATTTTGGTTACTTAATAATGCATCATCAAAAATCCATAATGAATAAAATGTAACTTGGGGTTTGTAATAATTGCTTTTAATCCAGCTATTCAATAATCTCTCTTCACCTGAAATGGAAACTGGATAAAGTAATTAGGATTTTGAAACATTATGCTTTATTACTATGAATAGAAAGATGGAAAGAGAAAATCGGATACTTGAGTTATGCACTCTCAGAACTACAACGAATATGTCGTTTCGGCTTGATTAAATACACCTTCGCAAAGAAAGAAGATGTGGATTTTGAATAAACACAATTACTAAGGAAAGAACAACAACAGTAATAGGAAGAGATGATTGCTTGGCAGATTTCCATTACTCTTTCGCCAGAATATACATTAATACAGGTATGTTTGATTAATGTATTAATATAATTTCTGTACATACTTGATAAATGGCACCGCCAATATCAGACAGCTTTTCTTGATTTCTTCTTGCATACTGAGTACATATGAAATCATAGCACTGCTAACCTGAAAACATAGAATGCAACTAAGAATTGTTATTTTTTTTAAATCTAAAAATATATTAAATGAAATTTAAAGATTTCCTATGGAGAATGAATTTTAACATTCTTTGAAAAGGAAATTTTGTTTAGTACATTTGTGAATATTTCACATGATGTGTATATTAATCTAGAGAGGACTTATTTTATTATAATCACCTATTATGAAATGTTTATTTTTATCAGTCAGTTTCAAACAATTTGTTTGAAATTTAAGAAATAATAATTTTAAGACAATCAATTTTTTAAGGTTTTCTTTTACAATGTATAGCTGTTTATCCCAGTGTCTTTATAATAATAAGTGGAGTTTGTTACAATTTTGATATGCTTTATTTAATGATATAAGCTGATTTTTATTTGAAAGACCCTGTCCCAAAATGAGCTTATTTTTATCTAAAAGATTTTATCCTAAAAATGATCACAATAAGCGGCTTCCTCAGTATAGACATAAATATATTAAAATAACACATTATCATAAGAGGCTATTGTTATCTAAAATACCCTGTCCCAGTGTGATCTCAATAAGTGACATCTTCTGTATAGGGATAAATGTATTAAAATAATGCATTATCATAATAAGAGGTTATTGTTATCTAAAAGACTGTGTCCTGAAGTGATCACAATAAATGGCTTCCTCTGTATATACATAAATGTATTAAAATAATACATAATCATAACAAATATACTTGTGTTTGGTGACTTTAATGCCCTCCATACTAGGTAGCTTAAACACTCTGTCACTGACCTTTCTGGCATTCAAACCCTTCTCAATCAAGTGGTTGACTTCCCCATGTGTTCCCCCAGTAACCCTGATGAACACGCTTCTCTTCTCGATCTCTTTTTTAAATGTTCCCCCAAGCTTGTTCCAGTCCTGTCCAAATTCTATAATTATTACCTTGCTGCTTCCTGTTTTCCAGCTTGTCGGAAGTCCTCCTCTATAGTTCCTGTTTTTAAGAACTCTGGAGAATATTCTTGAACCTCTATCACCTTATTAGTCTCTTACTACTTTTCAGCAAAGTATTCAAAGCTTTAATCAATGCTGAAGTGGCTAAGCACCTTACCTCTTATGACCTACTCTCTGGCAAACAATATAGCTTCTGTTTTGCACCTCGAGGCAATGTAATGGTTAGCAAGCTTGGCTCGCTAGAACAATTACGACTGAGTAGTGAGTTCAATCCTCACTGGGTGCCCCCTAATTTCGGCCTTGTGCCACATCTAAGCTACGCTTGGAAAATCACTATAGCTTCTGTTTTGCCAGATCTACCACTGATTTGCTAACAGTCATCACTGAATATGTATATCAAGCTCTTTATAATAATGGGGAAGCTTGAGCTGTGGCTCGAGATATCTCTAAGACATTTGACAGGTTTGGCATGCTGGTTTTTTGCATAAGCTCCAGGGTTATGGTATTACTGGACGTGTGTTTGATTTAATCCAATCATTACTATCAAATTGTAAAATGAAGGTCATTTTGAATGGGTTCACTTCCAGGTCCTTCCATGGGTGTCCCCTTTGGCTCTATCTTGGGTCCTTCACTGTTTCTAATCTTTATCAATGATCTTCCTGATGTCATCAATTCCCAAGTAGGCATTTATGCTGATGACACTACCATTTACTCCTGTCTCAATAGCAAATCTGCCAGAGCACACAAAGTTAACCTGGCTGATGTGCTTGAAAAGGACCTCCAATCTATGGTTAACTGGGACAAGAAATGGCTCGTAAATTTTAATGCCTCCAAAAGTGAACTGCTCTCATTTAACCACCATAGAGAGTCTTTCCTGTCTGCCATAAGCATAGCTGATGCTAGAATACTGGAAAGGAACCCACTTAGGCTTCTTGGCCTCACATTTCCAACTGACTTGAAGTGTAATGACTACATTGAATCAATAGCATCATCTGCTGTGAGGAAAGTTGGGTCACTGTGTCGTGCCATTATGATAATAAGCAGAATTCACTTGTTTATAGCTTGAACATAATATATTTTCAACATTTTTTTGGTAGGATGTTTGCTCTAAAATTAAATTCAAGTAGACAAATCCTTTTAGATTTGCCAACATATACTGACTTGATTATCTATTGATGATTCTCTTTGAACATAAAAAAAAATCAATGACAACAGGACTCAAGTTTAAACTTTTAAGAATATTGGTGTAAAATTATCAGAATTAGTATCAGAAGTTTATACTTTTTCTAGTTTCAGGACATTACAAAGTGCAAGATTTAATACAAAATAATTAATATCTAATCTTATCTCACATAATCTGTATACATGTACAACAGCTGATTATATTTCCAGCAGTGAAACAGTGTGATAGGCATGAATGATATTTCAAATAAGGGTGAATGTGTATTCAGTATTTGCTATATTTTATATGCCGTGTCTCTTCAGGCTGTAAGAGATCATGTCTCTCCACAGATTTCTTGTTAGTATTATTTGCAAATTGCCATGAATTCTTTGGAAAGATAGTGGAATGTTTCATGTTGTTTTCTTTCTTCATGGTTTTGAATTCAGAGACATCCTTCTCTTAGACTGGTGTTATTGTCCAGGTTAGGACCAAGGAAGAACAAAACGAATACAAGAGTAGAAATAATGAAGGTGTATTACATGAAATAATAATACAAAATGTGGAAGGTGTTAGTATGACTGTCAGTCTGGTTTGGAGTGAACTACTATCGGCTCAACTCGATTTGACCCTCTCTCTTGAGTGGCGTAGTATACATAGTGTTAGGAAGAGTTCATTCTGTAGTTATAGGTAAGGACCCATGACAAGTGGCTAGCATGTTTCTATCTCTGTTTCTTTATCCGTTTATTCTTTTCAAGGTGACATTTAGAAGAACTAAAAAGTCAGATAGCAACAATGCCATGTTCTACATTTTACATTTTGAAGCATCATAATTAACAACTGATTGCTGTCCACATCGTTTTCCATTCTTGAATTCAAAATCGTTCATGTAGATTTGTGACAAATGAATTATTCTCCACTCTGCAGTTTCTCTCCCATGAACACAATATTGTCAGATTATTGCTAGTTCCATGGAAATTTTCAGAGTAGCTTCGTTCTTTAGTTCCACCATTCCTTTACAGATAGGATATGTTACATTACTTCCATAATGTTAAACCATCCTCATTTCCCCCCATGTTCCAAAGGTAAGAAAATTAGAAGATCATATGCTTCCCTGAAAACTGCAATCTTAACCGCTTCTCATCAAGGACCAACCGTTATGTATCTTGTAATCTTCACTTCCTATCATCTTCTCTTTCATTCATATCACACACCTAGTTCATCATTATCATTTTAAGAGTAAATCTCTGCCTTTTGTAGATCTTGTGGTGAATCCTAGTATTATAAAAAAATGTAAGGGATTTGTTTTGTAGAAATTACAAAGTGACAAGTCATTTCCATTAAAATACTTTAGACATCTTTAGGCAGTAAAGTCATCAAGTGTTTCATTTCCTTCCACTTCCCAAATTCTGTAAGCAGTTTCACTGGCTTTAAAGTCCAGTTTTTAAATAATGCCACAAATTTTCCAGAATCTCAATACTTGTATGCATCATTGCATTGTAACATCTGAAATAAGAGATGCAGCTGAATTTTACTGATAATAATAGCAATTCTTGAGCTTTCCACTTCAAGATACTTGTATTTTGATAGTATCTTTGAAGACCTTCAGAATATATCAAAATAAAAGGATCTTGAAGTGGAAATCTGAAAAATGTGTCACATGAGGACATCTATAATTACAGTTGTAGTTGAAGCCATTGTATTGATTGGAAAAGGTTCTGATAGACTTATTGAAGGGATACCTGGTAGACCATGCCCTAAAGAAATACAAAACATTGTACTCATAACTACAGCTCACACATTACTAAGAAATTTATGTATGTAAAATATTTGTGGTATTAGGATTTTGGGGTTTTTTTTTACAAAAATGATTATTAGAAAATGTCATAAAACTATTTGTAACCTGAGGTCTCTGGGACCTGGCAGGAAATGTATATACAACAGAAATCCATGGAAGAAGAAATAATAATAATAATGAGGGTAGGGGCATGATTCAACTGGAATCTCTTTAAAAATTTCAACAGACTTTATAACTATCTTGCAGCTATGTAAAATTGGAAGTTCCAACTCATAATGTAGCATGAAAAAAAGTAAAAGGCTTTATTCTGCAGCAAAAGAAACTGATAAATATGCAAGAGAATTCAGCTTAAATATTGAAAGTAATGCTGAACTAGACACAAGTGCCACAAAATCAGTAGAAAAACTGAAACAAGAAGCAAAAAAAGCCAGACCAAAGATAAATAGAAGAAAGCTGGAGCAATAAGTATCTACATAGCCAGTTCCTTCTCCAAAGCAAAAATGATGATGTAGATCAATTTGCAACCCATCAGTGGCTAAGGAATTCAGTACTTAAAGTTGAGGCTGAAGGGCTTATTCTTGCTGCACAGAACCAGAGACTGTCTACATGCTAACATGCTAATATGTTGAATAATAGTATGGACCAAAAATGTAGGTTCTGTGGCCAATACATTAAAACTATTGATCACCTTATCTCAGTATGCTCAATACTCAAACCCAATGTGTACAAAAACTATCATGACAGGATAGGTCTACATTGGAAGATCTCTCATCACTATAGGATAAAAACAGCTACGAACTGTTATGAACATCATCATGAAACTGTAGTTAGGGAAGCAGATGTTACCATCCTCTGGGATTTTTCTATCAACACAGATTGAACAATGCACTAATGTGACACTAAAAAACTAAAACTGTTCCTGTTGTGGTTGGAGCTTTGAGTTTGATGAAGAAAGGAACTCAAGAATAAATCAACAAAATTGCTGCTGCACAATCTCTCCAGGAAATCCAAAAATGAATTCTAACAAGAACAGCCCATATCCTGTGGATTTGTCCAATCAAGCTTTTCTAAGAAGAAGCTGTCTTATGTTTAATTAGGCAAAAAAAAAAAAAATTGTATCCTTTATTTACACTAAATGATTGAATAAAACCTGTCATGTGATGAGAAAACAAATGCAGGTCAAAAAGAAATGTTTTAAAATAATAATATAGTGGAATAATTGTCTTCAGATATATATATATATATATATATATATATATATATATATATATATATATATAAAAAGACATCTTTATGTTTATACATTCTTTTTATAGATACAAATATTTAAGTAAATGCTCTGTTTATAATAAACAGTATTAAACAACATTTACCGACCTGAATGTCAAGAAATTTTCATAAAAATATTCGTCCTCCGACAGGAATCAAAACTCTATCCTATACGGAACTGTCATTTAGCTTGACATGCTTTAACCAATTTGGCCACAGAGGAGCGTTCGGTTTTACAGTCTATAAACTACAATCTTCCATGATTCTCTCACGTACATTCATATCTGCTCATGGCGTATCCAAATATATATATATATATATATATATATATATTTGTATATTTAGGCAGCAATCCTTCCTTTATGCATGTTTCATTAAAAACGACAGACAAGGTACTATGGTTGAGCTTTTTATTTAATTTTTCTTGTGTTCTGACAAGAGGTTTCTTTTCTGGACAAAGGGTGTGTAAGAACTGTCCGAATGTTCTGTATTTCCGAGCGCTTTCTGCTATACCTTTAGCCATTATCAAGGATGATTCGATTATCAGCTTAGTAGAGTGTGTGTGTTCTGTGTATGTTCAGTGTGTGGTAGTGATGTTTTTAGTTTTCAATCACGGTTTACATTGTGGCTTTGTTCATAGTTAATATTGTTAAGAGTTGGATTTTCTTTTTATTATTAGAGCTTCCATTATTTTTAGTCTTTTTTTGCAAGTGAATGCAATTAATATATTTGTGTTTTCTACTAGTATGTTCCTAATGGTGTCGGGTAAATCTGAGCATGTGTTTAAATGTGTTCTGATGGAACTGTGATCAGATAGGTGTAATGTAAGACGTCTGGATAAACATGTGGTTGTGTAGCCGATGTAATTATTTATGAGTCCGGTTTGGTGAGGAATAATAAAAAACAAAAATCCAACTCTTAACAATATTAACTATGAACAAAGCCACAATGTGCTAACCGTATTTGGAAACTAAAAACATCACTACCACACACTGAACATACACAGAACACACACACTCTACTAAGCTGATAATTGAATCATCCTTGATAATGGCTAAAGGTATAGCAGAAAGCGCTCGAAAATACAAAACATTCGAACAGTTCTTACACACCCTTTGTCCAGAAAAGAAAGCTCTTGTCAGAACACAAGAAAAATTAAATAAAAAGCTCAACCGTAGTACCTTGTCTGCCGTTTTTAATGAAACATGCATATATATATATATATATATATATATATATATATATATATATATATATATTTGGGTATAATAAAAAATATACATTTTTACACATATATTTGCACATATATATAAATATATTTTTTCCTCAGGTGTTATAAATACAGTTCTCAGTGTTATGTAACAGAGCTATTAAGTATATGTTAGTGAATATTCATAATATACAACATTGATAACACAACTTGGGGTTTCATGTGATCTTACAATTTTCAGGTGTGCTGAATATAATCAATATTGCATGAAACTCTTAGTTGTGGTATCAACATTGATATTTTGTATTTTCACTAATATATATATATATATATATATATATATATATATATAAAATGAAATAAGTTTTGGAGTAAAGGTTTGTAAAAAATGCAGAAGTACTTTTGATGGGCACTAATATTTAGGAAATTAATATATATATATATATATATATATATATATATATATATATATATATATATATATATATATATATATGAAATAAGCTTGGAGTAAAGGTCTGTAAAAATAAAGCAAAAATACTTTTGATATACACTAGTATTTCAGGAAATGATGGGTAAAACAAACCAGGGTTGCTGAGTTGGTTATGAATAAGGTAAATGAATTTGTGTTGGTGATGAAAAAAGCGAGAATGGTTAGTTTGTGCCAAGATTGTTTTCACCCTGCCAAAAAAAAAAAAAAGAAAACAACAAGTACTCATGTCTGACTAAAAGAATGCCCTCCTGAATTATTCAGTTGCTGGCAGTATCTCCATTTTCTATTCTGTCGTGAGATACAGAACTGTCAGGTAATTAGTCTGACAGCATCAAACTATCCAGTTCTACCTTGCCTCTACTTCTACATTGACCTCAAAGTAAATTGCTCCCACCTTCTATTATTTTATTCCAAATTTTGATTGATGATACATGATCATTTTTGGGCTTCTGATAGATATTAGCACACCCATTTGGCCAGAATTACATGTCTAATTGGGCTATGTTCTCATTTTACTTGAAGAGAAAAGAGACATTTCCAAGTGTTTTTTGTTTTTTTCTTAAAGTTCCTGGTCCAGATTCCATTAAACAGGTAGGGAACTATTTCAGAGAAAAATGAAAAGCAACTGATTTTATTGGGAGACTTTTAAAAATAGCTTCTTTACTCATCTTGGAGTATGTGAAAATTTTGACAGGAAATGGTACCTTCTATATAATTTGAACTTTTGAGAAACTCACAGAACTCAAGATTGTTTATCTTGATAACAAATTCTCAAACTAAGTTTGTCATGATTTTGGAACTCTGGTTGGCAATCATAATCTGCTTAATTCAACAGGAGTGAAGTTTATACATATATAATTTTTGTGTGTATGTATACACACAAATATATATATATATATATATATATATATATATATATATATATATATATATATGTCCAATGATGCATACACATATATAATGTGTTTATATATATGTGTGTGTGTGTATAATCACATATATGTACAAATATATCAAACATCACATCCACATTATACACAAATACATACAGACATATATGTATATAGATATTCCTGTAATTATCATACATACATGCACACTTTATATACAGTGTGCAATGGGTATATTGTCGCCACTTTATACTTTTAACTTCATGCATGTGTAGTGTTTGTTTTTTTATTTTGTTGCCTGTACAATATAGTAGAATCAGTTGGGCACTGTCTGATCACTAAAGAGCACTCTGATTCAATTCACTCTGACAGAAATTTGGAAATGTTATGTTGTACTGCTTGACTTTTGCACAGGAAGCTCTGATACACACATTTCAGAGTGTTTGGCTGTCAATCTGAGGACAGTACAGAGGATTCAGAAAGAGTTGAATGAGTCTAATGGTGATTATGAAGGTATGGCAACTCAGAAAACTCCCTCTGATTGAAAAGAACTCCCGGATTTGTTGGTGAAGGCCTCATACTCAACATGAAAGCCTACATCAAGTTCCTTGAGAAGGTAGTGCTGCCCTGGTTCAAGAGGGTGGCTGCTGGAAGATTTTATGCCTGGCAACAGGACTCTGCACATGCCACACAACCAGGAGAAACCAGTTATGCCTGTCAGACAATTTCTGTGATCACATCACCCCCTTACATCTGACCACCAAACTTTCCAAACTGCAACCCCCTTTGTTATTATGTGTGAAGTGCAGTTGAGTGAGAGACAAACAAAACTCCTTGAAACATCAAAGATGAACTGAAGGCAAACATTATGGCAGCATTCACCAACTTAAAGAGAGAGACCATCCAGAAAAGATGCAGGAGATTCCAAATTGTCTGGAGGCAGATTTTATTGAATAAATTTACTCTTTAGTATTTCAAGATATTTTTGTGTAATTTTGGTAAATATATCTGTTAAAATGAGATATCAGTGTTATTTTCATTTTTGAATAAATTAGACAATAATTTATCCATTACATCATGTACATATTGGAACACCCCCATCATCATCTACCATGCACATGCACACACACACACACACACATGTAATATATATATATATATATATATATATATCCTATACAGAACCATCATTTAGCTTGACGTGCCTTTACCGATTTGGCCACAGAGGATCGCCCGTTTTTTAAGTCTGGCGTTGTATTTAACTTAATCTTCCATGAATCTCTCACATGAATTCATATCTGCTCATGACGTATCAAATGTAAACAAATAACGTCACTCATTTATCATTTATTTGATACGCCATGAGCAGATAATAATGTACATGAGAGATTCATGGAAGATTGAAGTTTAAATACAGTAGACATTTAAGACATTTTTATTTTTATACATTCTTTTTATAGATACAAATATTTAAGTAAATGCTCTGTTTATAATAAACAGTATTAAACAACATTTATCGGCCTGAATGTCTGAGAAATTTTCATAGAAAATATTCGTCCTCCAACAGGAATCAAACCTGTATCCTATACGAAACTGTCATATAGCCTGACATGTCTTTAACCAAGAATCATGGAAGATTGGAGTTTAAAGACAGTAAAATTGTTGTTTTATTTTTGGAACTGTTGTGAGGCTACTTTTTTTTTTTTTGTAACTGTTGTATTAGACAATACTCTATTTTTTTGTGGGGGGCTATTTTTTAAGATTTAAATGTTGTCTTATATGCAGAAATATACATAAACACACACACACACATATATATCTGTATCTCTATTATGATCACACACACACGCATATTTATTTATATATATATATATATATATATAATAATATTTTTATTATAATAAATTACAATAAAATCATTTCACATTGCTACACAAAAACTTTCATGTTTTGGTACTAAGATGGTACCTCATCAGGTTATGCTAGATATCTAATGATAAAAATGATTTATTAGGGAATTTAAAAAACCATATCTTTACCTCTTTTTTTAAGTTAAAGTGGGTGCATAAGGTCAGAATTAAAAATATACTTATGGGTATGTCTAGATTAACCAATGAATGTTATATCTAAGCTAACATATAAAAATAATGTTAGAGAATGGAGGTGGGTGGATTATTATTGCATGTCAAGAAGACTGATCCAATGATACTAGGGAACAATTACCATGACAACTGTATTATTGGTGTATCTAAATATGATTTTGCAATTTGTTAAAGTAGACATGAATTTATTAGAAACGGATTTTTTTTTTAATTTTTTTAATGTACTCAGGAAGCTTCCTAAAGAGGCCTATAGGTAAAGTTAAAAATGTGGAAACAACTATATAAGATGTTAATTATACTGAATAGACAGTAAAACCTGAAAATATTATAGTTAAATAAATCAAATAAATGTTGGATGAACCATTATATACTAATAATGGCAATACAATTATAATAAATAATTGTTTATGAAAAAATTTTTTAATTATATTTTAAGATGAAAGGCAGACAATGGCTGCATAACACTGTTAATTCATTTCTTTGGCTTAACAGGTTTTATTTTTAGGAAACTTTATGATATTCAATTTTTCTCGTAAACATAAGGGACATGGATCAAAGGAATTTTTTGGTACTACACTATTTTTTATCTGTTGGATTTCCTCTAGATGAAATAGTACTTAAGTAAACAACTGAATCAGTTAGATATCTATTTTGTAGAGGACAGTCATTAGGATTTCTACAATTATAGAAGTTGGTATCATTATTGTTTGTTGCTTTGGGATGGCTATTGTTACTTAGGTTTAAGTGTTAATTTAAAATTTTATTATTGTTTGTAATAATTTTTTCAAGGTTATCTGTACAGCTATAGCATAATTTTAGTGTATTTTTTTAAATTCTTATTTAGAGAATTATTACTAGGGAAGTGTTTATCAATTAAATAGGGAACAAAATAGAAACAGAAAAATCTTTGTCATAGTCACTTTATTTTCATATTCCACAAGGACAAATGTCTAAGTGGATAAAAGTGTTTGTTGAATTAATCCAGTGACTTGACCCAAAGAGCTGTGAGTTAAATACCTGACTACAGCAGAGGTGAACAAAATATTGGGGAGTTGAGTTACTAAAGGGAAATAACTGAAACTGAGATATTCAGAAAAGTCATGTCACATGGAACAGTCTACCCTGAATGAAGGGTTCAGTTTGAAATTCCATGGTATATCACCTGAAGAAGGCCAGAGCATACAATGGCTGAAATCATCATGAATAGGACAATAAAGATGAGAACAGCAATCCAAACAATGTAAATAGTGTAAATGTTCATGTTTCTTATTCAAATTGAATCTGGTCAATTTTCATTTTCCTTACTTTTACATTCCATCTTGACAATCTGTGATCACTTGTCTCTCCTCTGCCCCTTCACATTATTTTCCTTCCGGAAATGAGAAATTCTGGCCTGTGAAATGATGAATTGTTGTCATTTATAATGTTATTTTGACTAACAGCCAATTCATTATGAACTTTGCATTTACCCTGATGTCAGCTTTCTATTTGTAACATATTATTGTAAAGGAAAGGAGTTTTGCATTTTCAAAAAACTTTTGCCAAGGCAGAAATAATGTGATAGTTTATTAAATAAGTTTATTTTTTATTTAAGTTTTTTAGGTGAACCTTTTTAATTTTTATTCTTGACAAATTTTATTCCTCTTACCTTTTACTGAAATATTGAAATTCCTATTTTGAAACTATTAAGTAGCTTGGAATGGAAATAAAGAATAAGTCTGTAACAAGATTTGAACTTCTAAGTATAGCGGGTGTCAGTTCAAATCTTACTAAAGGCCTCTGCTTTATAAATAAAAATTGGCTTTCTTCATGATTATAGATTGACAGTTCTAGAGATAGGAATAAAAAAAACAAAAAAAATTGACATAAAATCTTCTATGTGCAGGACATTATCAAGCATGGCTCTCCACAATTCCCTGTCCTTTGTAGCTCTTGTTAAATTTTGTCACTTTGCTATCTCTCCTAATCCTTGCTCCACTATCCATTTACTCAATCTCACTAGATAGGTTATCTGTTGCTATCCTCTATTTCTCTTGACCTGTGAGTATCAAATTTTCCACACAACTTTTCCTCATCATATGCCCTAGAAATTTCAACTATCTCTTCCTGATGTTAAGTATAAGTGTCTTTTGTATTTATACTTTCTCTAAAAACTTGTCATTGCTCACATGTTCAGTGTTTGGTATTCTCAGCATCCTTCTGTAAAACCACATTTCTGTTGCTTCAAGTCTCTTCTTCATCTGTGAGGAAATTGTCTAGCATTCACTGCCATATATGAGGACTGATATTATATAACAGTTCAAATCTCTTTTCTTTGAGTCTAGTAATTTTTTTCTGTTTCTTAATACTTTGCTTAGCTTTTGGATGTCAACTTTCACTATCCCAATGCACTTTTGGATTTGGGTGTTGCACTTTCCATCCTCTGTTAAAACACTTCCCCGAAATTTAAATTTTTGTACTCATTTGTTTTGGTATGTCCAATATTTAATTTGCATGTTGGGCTGTTTCTTTTGCTAACAACCATGCATTCTATTTTCTTACAAATACAAAATTAACAATAATTAACAATGCTTCATCTAAATAATTCAGATGTGCAGGTGGTGAATAGGGCGGTGGCTCACAATAAGAACCTAGAGAGTCAAGTTCAACTTCCAATTGGTTTTGTTACATTCACTTACACAAAAATACACCCAAGAAAGGTCTGATTTCATCTCCTCCCCCAGCTATGGGTTAAATAGTAAAACTTGTATCTGGAAAAAAAATCATTGTTATTCTCAAAAACTTATGCAATATTCACTCACAAAAACAAATTATTCTTACAATCCAAAAAGAAAATGTTTCTGCTTTAAGTAACCCACAAAGGGTTGATAATCCATAAAAAATACAAATCAATCAATCTAAATAATTTAAAGACTGTAACATTTAATACTATGAGTATCAATAAACAAAACATCACACCATAGTGGTGATTGCAGAGGATAATATTGTTCTATGACTAAATCTGAATGAGTCCTCTTGCTTGGCTTTTATAACCTCATCAATAAAGTACTGTTTTGCTAAATAGGTTCCAACAGATAAGCACTGCAAGTTCAAATCTCACTCAAGGCTTATTCTTTATTTCTGATCTATGATGTTTGGAGAATAGCAATCTGAGAAATGCAATAGAAATAAGATGAAAGAAAAACTATAAAAAATGATGAAGTTTGTTCATTATCGATGAGTGGTCTCATGGTATGCAACTGATTCAGTAGCATTAACAATAATCTCACAATATAATTCTTGAGAATGTTTTCTAAAAGTCTACAATTGGCTATCAAGAGATATTTTGACACCGAGCATTTGAATAGGTTTTCCATTTGGTCAATCATTCACTGGCTAATATTATAAATGGTTTAGAAAAGTAAATGAAAAAGAAAGCAGCCATCATCAGTAGAGCAGGTCGATTTTGGAACTATGGTATTGCACTCAATTTGAAAGTTGGGGTTTCACACAGATGATAAATAATGACACAAAATATTTTTCCAAATCATTACCATTTTTTGAGGAAATGAGTTTAAAGATTATGTTTAGGTTCAAAATCACAGTGTTGGAATTTCATTCCAGTGATCAGTGAAAGTCTTATAAAATTTATAATTTACTGAAGCTTTACAAATTCTATATGGAGAAGATGAATGGCACAAGCACATTATTACTAAATCATTGTGCCATCAAATAAGACACTCATTTACTTCAAAGGGAAATTATACTGAATAATTTAGCTATATTATAATGTAATATATTATACAATGCAGTAGTTTTAGTGTGAGTTACAATAAACAATGCAAATTTAAAACATTTTGTCTTATAATTTGTGCCTTGCAGTATTATAGTATAATATACACTTTTATATATTTTTTGTTTTTATTCATTATGATATAATGAATCGTATTCACTGAGTAGCCTTTTTGCAATCTTTTACAATTTTTTACAGTTTTTAATTGCAGTAAAAAATAACATATTTTGCTTGTGGTGATTCATAATTAGAATTATGGTTCGAATATATTTTCCATTCAATGTATTCAGTACAAAGGATATTAACTTTATTTAGATTTATTCTTGAAATAGTAAAATTTTGAACTCAGTTTGTAAGCAAAAACCTGCAGAAATTAAGTATTTCTGTACATTTTTTGCAGATGATATTTAAAACTAAATGCTGAAAAATTGATGAAATCTATGAATTTAATTTTTGGTAGCACTACCTATCACATCAAACCCCAACTTTCACATTGAATGCCGCGTTGATTTTTTAGTCAGTAGACATGTTTCCGTACACATCCCAGTTTATAACAGTGAAAAATAACTCCTGGCTTAAATCATTAAAATCTTATTAAAGAAAATGAACTTATCTTGAACTAAATCTACATTCACTTTCTTTTGAGAATGTTTTTCTCAAAGACATATACTTAATAAATAAATGAATGACAAAATGGAAAAAAAATTCTGTGTAATAATGTTTCATCCTCTAGAAGGACTTTATCAGACTAAAGTAATGTTTTTGTTGATGAAATTATATATCTGCTGAAGGAGGTGGAGATATAAAAATGCAGGCATCGGTTATAAATATGCACCAGCAGGAACTGCTGAAGATGTTGGAATGCTGAAATTTAATTTTTTTTTTCAGACATCTCTTGGCATGTAGTTTAGCTAATTTCATCCAGTTCGTTTATGCTTTTATTTTTTTTTTTATCTCTTTTATTATTGCGATGATAGAAGATCAGCCATGAAAGGGGAAATATTATAAGAACTTAGATGCAAATTTACTGCAGATGATCAAAACACTTTCTATGGACTTTTATCCAAGTAAATTGCACTCACCTTTTCTCACATTCTTAAATAGCCTAGTCAGATTGAGACTTTCATATGGATGTCACACGTGGTGCCAAATCCATTCAGAAATATCTAAACCATTAACTGTATACAACTGCTTTTTCAGATCAATAGTTAAAAAGGGCTTCAAGCAAATGAAATCTGTAGGTTTTAACAAGGACTATCCTTCTTCAAGCCTCATGGACTGGCACTACAGAATTCCAGACAAAGAACAGTACCAAATAACAGAAACTGCATCACTTGGGGAATGTGGTGTAATGGATAGCGGCTCAGATTAAGGAATCGGAGAGCGGAGTTCCAATTCCATTCGAGTCCATTACATTCACTTACGTGCTAATACCTTTGGGAAAGGTGTGAATCCTCTTCTTTTCCCTCCAGCTATGGGTAAATAGCAAGACAGACTGGGTTCTATAGCCTTGGATGGCAACTGGTCTGCTGCAGAAAGAAATTGCAACCTACTGCAGGAAAAAATCTACCTTGTCAGTCATGTATCAAAAGATACATGATCACCTAAGTGTGTATTAGACACGGCACATTACTGACTGAAACAACTAAAATGATAATATAACTTGACATATAACTTGAAGAGAAAATAATGGCAAAATCAAGATGTTGATGTTCCACACTATTTCAAATAAAAGGTTAGGAAAGAAACTCCTATCACTACTGGAAATACCAATAACAGCTGTTTTCCTGGAAAATTGTTTTAAGAGAAAGATTTTATAAATTTCAAATGAGACTAGTACAGGCTGCTTATTTAATGAATGCTTAATGCTTCCCTCTAAGGAAATGGTTAATATTACCATTACAAACT
This sequence comes from Acanthosepion pharaonis, assembly GCA_903632075.3. NCBI lineage: Eukaryota > Metazoa > Mollusca > Cephalopoda > Sepiida > Sepiidae > Acanthosepion > Acanthosepion pharaonis. Next base: position 24,364 of record CAHIKZ030005624.1, read on the forward strand.
GAATTCACCAATACAAACTAAAATAACATTTATAGTAATTTAAAAAAAAATCTATTAATTACTTAAATCATATCTCACTTTCTTTAAGCATTTAGAGTTACATATTCTAGAATGTATTACATAAATTATTTTCATTAGGATTAATGTTTTTTTTTTATGTTGTTATTATCACAACGTTTCAACCATTGTTCTCTCCAGTCTTCTTCAGGTACTTATTGATCTGGGTAACCTTCAGAGATTTTCAAACTGAACACTTTATTTAATTTACAGGTGTAGATTACTCTCATTCCACTGCCCTGGTCTAGGGATATCTCATCTAGTTCTTATTTAGTACTGCTCATTTATTGCTTGCCCTATTTCCTGTTGTGAGTTCAATCCCTTGGCTGGACAGTACAGACTTTGACTCAATGCAAACAGGCAATAACTGGGCAATACTAAATAAGAACAAGATGAGATTTTCCTTGACATTAACATAGACAATTGACAAACATTGACAAAAATTGACAAAAATTGACAACATAGACAATTGACAAACACAAGAAGGCCAGAGGGCAAAACGGTTGAAATGTAAATATAACAATAAAAATGGAGATATTCATCTGAATTTAAATTCTGATAGCTCCCCATCCCCAAAAATTTCAATAGAAATTAAAAAATGCAGTTTAATTTGAAGTCTTATAAATTAAAAAAGATATATTGGGGGGGGGATGTGCCAATCATGTAATGGATAATGGCATCTAATGAGAAGTCAGAAAGCTAAATTTGAATTCCTGTTGAGTTCATTACATTCATTTATGCGCAAGTACCCTTAGGAAAGGTATGAATCTATCTCTTCCCCCATCTATGGGTTAAATATCACAACAGATTGGGTCCTGTAGTCTTGGTTACAACCCAGTCTACCACAGAAAGTGACATCAGCCTACTGTAGGAATTCTGCCAAGTCAGTCATGAACTGAGACATGATCACCCAAGTGTGCATCACACACACTACCTAAGGAAGGAAGAAAAAAATTTCTAAATATAAAATTCTAAAATCGTTATTGTTGTAACCTTGGAAATGTTACTGAATAATCAAACCAAGGTTGGTAATGAATGATAATACTTAGGATATGCACAATACATACAAGATTTGCCAGTGGCACATAGAAGTAGTAGTCAAGTGAATTCCACAATGAATCTCCAGCTGCAGACCAACATACAGTATTTACTACTGTATTTATATGAATGGAGACATACCCATTATCATCCATAGGTATGCTACAACAGTAATAAATATAGAAATGCAAGAAATTATGCACTACTTATTTTGGTTCACCTTGTGGAAAAGTAGTCTATGTTTTGGTAACAGTTACTGTTTGTAACCATTCAGTGTAAAGCTGTAATTTCTCTATTATTACTAATATCTACACAAAAAAATGTTCCCTTTGAAAAAAAACAATTTCTCAGAACAATTTCTTTCCAAAAAGTACATGTCCTACTTTTCATAGTCAATCTTCATTAAAAAACTATTAAAGATCTATTCCATTTTACTTTGACACTTATAAGTACTCTTGCAGTTATTATAGTTGCCAGAATCAGTTACTAAAAATGATCCTTAAAATGCATGAATAATGACAATATAACAAATATTTGATTGACAACACTGTAAAAAAGACATTATCTTATTGAAACATTTTATTTCTTCCACCTGAGAACTTTTATGAGACTAATTTTCAAGACAATATCTAGTAGTCTTATATAACTTGAAGGAGTCTTACCAGCTCAACATTATAATAATAACAAATCATAACAATTATCAAATACAATAAGAATCTGAAGACAGCCAAAGAGTTCAACCATTGAAATGTTATGACTGTAATGATCAAAATGAGAACACAAGTTTATATAAATCTATGAATATAAATATTATGTGGTTGCAAAAACTAGAGACTGAATACAAAGTAGAAAATCAGTTCTTTTGTTTGTTTTTTTTTGTTTAATAAAATAACACCACAAACTTTTATACATATCTCATAATTCCTCACCTAAGAAATTCAAGTAGACATTATATATATGTATATTTGTCATAGAACATTTTGCTGAAAATCAATAATTTTTTTTTTTTTTTATAAACAAAGCTTTTCATGTTTTCTGTTCAAAATCAAGGTTGTATCTTTCCTGTTCAGTAATTTTCATCTCTTCTGCACTTTATTTTATAGAGAGTGAATTTTCTGAGCCAACATCAAGAGATCAAATTGTCATTTTTCAAACCAATATTTTTTCTAAGATTTTTTTGAAAAAGAACATGTGAAATTTGTGTCCAAGGTTGATGCATAAATATTCACCCACAGGATTGTCAAAAGACATTGTTTCCAAGAAAACTCATGCAGCAAGACTTTCTTAAAGAAAATTAAACAGTAGTCAATAAAGAAGAGGATTTTACATTAATTTTGCTTTCAAATCATGTTCAATATTTGGGGTTACTCAAGACATTGAAAGCTTTAGCTTGTACTTTGCATATTTCCCCTTCTTTTAAAAGGAAATCTTTAATTGATTTTATAAAAGGAATTTTAGGGAGAGTGATGGAAACATTCTGTCTTTGATTCTTAAAACTAGAATTCCTTCTAAAACAAAATATACTTTTGACCTTATTTTAAAAAAAAATCACTCATTTTTTTTTTTTAAAGAACTTTGATTGGAATATACAGAAAACAGAATCTTTCAAATTCTACTTAGTTCTTTATATTGAAAATCACAAGCAGTTATAATGGGTTCTTGAATATCTAGTACAGCTCATTTATTCATTTATTTAATTATATTGCTTTTCATGGTGAATTTATTTTGTACTACAAGCAGAACATTAATGTTCCTTGACCTCAGTGGTACATCCTGAACTGCAATATATTTTACTATTTTACAGTATCATCCCTTTAGGGACTTCTGGCCTAATACAAGCTCTCTCCAGAAGGTATCAAGCCATTTGATTTTTATTTTATCTGCTATGTTCCTTCAGAACATGGCTGATCATGGCTTTCCATAACTTCTTGTTACTTTACAAATACTTCTTTGTCATAGATTTACCAGCCATTCATTCAAACTCATTAATTTAGCAATTTTCTTCATACTTCATATCCTGGGTATGACAATAAACTACATCCAGCAGCAAGGCCTCTGATTGGGAGGTTTTGAAGAGCATGGAACCACTTCTTAATTGCTATTGTTCCCAGGTTCACCATAACCTACGACAAATATGAACCCCCAAACTAGGGTCAAAACATTATGAAAGTATAAAAATAGATTTTTATAGTAAAAATACATGTAATACATTTTTTGAAAAAAAAAATTTAATACATTCTATTCATATTAATTTATACTAAACAATCGTGTTATCAATAAGTAACCCACTGATATGTAATAAAACAATCCTAATGAAACCGACTTCTATTACCTTCAATATGTTCTGTGAGTGGTAAATTCTCTCAGCCCCTATTTCCTCATTATGCATTCAGAAATTTCGAATTTCTTTCCATTTATTTTTTCTCTTTTGTGCAAAAAATTTAATTTTGTGAATAAAGTTTTTTTTTTATTGTAAACTGGAAATAATGATTTTGCAGATACTCAAACAAAAATAGAAAATTCACAGTGATTTAAAACTGAATTTTTTCTTCATTTTAAGTGAGCTCAGTTAGGATAATCATGATCTTGGATAAAAGAGTCAAAGACCAATTTCTTTGCCCACTGAAGCTATTAAGCATGATTTATAAAATAAAATTATTACAGATCATGTGACTTTTCTTCTATTGGTATACATAGAAGAAATTTCTTGTATAATTGAATGTTCTTTGGCTGGTAGTTAAGATTAAGTTTCAGTAGCTAAATTTTATGGAAGGCATTGCCAGAAGATTGACTTTATATACAAGTGAATGTTTTCACTGTAATTGGGTTTTTAAATTTTGAGCATTTAAATAAAGTAAAAATGAACAAGGTCTGTTTTCATACAGGACATATAACACTGGAATTATCTGATTGACTGTGCATGAAAATGAAATATTAAATGAAAAGCAGTCACATTACCATATGCAGGGATTGCATCCTCTTACCAAATGCTTTTCATTCAACTTATTTCAAGAAAGTAATTCATTAAGTAGCTTTTTTACTGTTTCTTTCTCCTATTGCCTTCAATATGTACTGTGAGTGTTAAATTCACTAGGCCATCTATCCCCATTATGCATCCCAGAAATTTAAAATTTCTCATTATGATTGTTAATATAGGCTTCTTTGTAGTCTTCAACTGAAAATTTTCTCATTGCTCACTTGGTCTGTCCATGGTATCCTCATCATTGACCAGTAAAACCCAATTTCTGTTGCTATAAGTCTCTTATTCACCTGTGAAGGTATTGTCTAGCATTCACTGCCATAGAGGGAGATAGATATGACAGCAGTTCTGTACCATTTTCCTATTTCTTAGTACTTTGCTTAATTTTTGAAGGTATCTTTTACAATTTATATACACCTTTGGAAATCCATGTCATGCTTTCCATTGTCTTTTGCTACACTATCCAGAGAATTAAATTTTTATACCTGTTTTTGACATCTTCAGTGCATATCTTACTCCTTGGGATGTATCTTTTGCTGACAACCATACATCTGTCATCTTATAGGTAATGGTTAGCCCTTTCTTCTTGCTATCTTTTTCTGCTATATCTAAGAGTTTTCAGTTTTCTTTCTGAATCTGCCATCAACATTGACATATCTTAAGATTATATATGCCAATAATAGATTCTGATAGGTTTTCTTATCTTGTAGTATATTGTCAAACAAATCCACTGAAAAAATACTTCCTTGTTTTCCTCCTCTTTTTATTTTTGGGAGTATTCATTGAACACATTCTCTATTCATTTAATTTTTTTTAAACATTTCACTCTAAGCATGATGATAATGCCACTAAGTTGTAAAGGGTTAATGAGAGAGGAAAAAAACAAGAAGACTTCAGTGAAGAAAAAGGACAATAAAAGAACAGATATCAGGATATGGCAAATAACATCGATTTTAAATATTTTAAGATTGTAATTGGCAGGGAATCAAAAAATTAGAAAAGAGTTCCAGAAGTGAGAAAAGAAACTATTAGAATAGAATTTACGGTTACATCTAGCTATTTGAACAGTAAAACAATGAGACCTAATTGCCAATCTAGTAGTATACTTAAATTTACACAGTCAAGATAGCAAGGAAGATTGCTCATTAGAACAATTGCCATGAAAATATATATAGAAAAGATGGAGGAAAGTCACATTAAGGCAGTGGGAAAATAACTGAAGTTGAGATGCCAGGTCAAGACAGATAATATAACAGACCCATCTTTCAATTTTGTCAAGAATCTCAACATATATTGCTAGAGCACCAGCAGCAATATTCAATGCATGGATGAATGGTAGATTTATAAATGTTAAAGATGGATTCTGATAACAAAAATTACAGTGGACCAACATTCTTAGCAGCAGACCTAGCAAGTGATTCAACATAATTGCTCCACTTCAGTTCAGTAGAAATCAGAGACCAAGAAGACACATTGTGTTACTTTCCAGGAGGTTAGCATCAGCCATGATGATGGAGGTCAAAAATATTTCTCTATGATGATTAAAGGAGAGCAGTTTTTCTTTTTTGGAGGCATTAAAATTTACAAGCCATTTCTTGCCCAAATTAACAACTAATTGTAGGTCATTTTTGAAAGTAGCAGCTAAAATTATAAAATAGCATGATGAGAATAATGGTGTGTTAGTTTCCTTAAAATTAATCTTATCTCAGAATTCCCTTTACTTGAGAGAGGATGTGCAGGTGGTGTAAGGGATAGCAGGTTGAAATGAAAATTTGAAGAGACAGTGTTTTGAATTCCAGTCAAGTTTATTATGTTCATTTATGCACAAAGCACTTTGGCGTGAATGAATATCTTTTTCCCCAGCAGTTGGTTAAATAGTGGGACTTGTATCGGGAAAAATCATTGTTATTCTTTAAAAAAAATGTTAATGCAGAAAAAAAGAATTATCCTTAGAATCCAAAATATGTTTTGACTCTAAAAAACCCCCAACAGGTTGATTAATCATAAAAAGACAAATCAATCAAACAAACAACTCTTTGAGGAATTAATCAGCTTCCTTGTCATGTGTTGCTTAATCTTATCCAGAGCTTTGATAAAAATATTAAGTTACAAGGATCTAAATTTGGTTTGAGGTATGGAGACTCTGTGCTAATGAGTATCAGTAATGCAATGTTTTGCTATAACAAATTGTATGAGATATGAAAATATTACTCATTATGAATACAACAAGCACACAATATACAAACTCTCCCAATAGTATCTCACTTCCATCTAAATAAACCTACAGGAATGTCTGTTCACACATGTATCTTCTATTGATTGATGGCCAAGTTGCATAATGACCTCACAGTATTCTTAAGATATTGAAAATGATTTGATACATTCTTGACAGAATGCAATAAATAATGACTTTAAACACATTCTCAAATCACTCATTTACAGATATCTGTAACAGTGTGTGTGACATTAAAATTGTAGTAGACTATTATGATTAATTCAACTTTTATTAGTCAATTTTATTAAGATATCATGTATTTTGTTACTTAAAATGAATTGTTCAATTATTAAAAATTTTACATACACTAATCAATAATTTAAATAAGTTTAAATTCAAAGATCTGTTTGTTTCATTTTTTTTTTTTATTCTATTGTTTTAATTTTCGAATAAATTGTTGTACGTCCAAATCAAAATTGTGGATAAACTGTCCAAAGTTTATATCTTTGTTCTGATTTCATTCAAGTACTTTTGCTCATTTCAATCTTTATCAAGAACTAAATGTTGTCAATATGGTAGCAAGATTCTACTGGCAATATCCTGGCCTTTTTGGGGAATACTACAAGTAATAACAGTAAAGTAGGATTCTTGCTGCATTCAGAACTGCTTGCTATCATTGCAAGAGATGTTCTAGAAAAATGCAAAGAGCATCTATGCACAGTCAGTCCAAGCCAAAGTTGTAAACAAAAGATTTGGTTCCTGTGAGTTCTTGAAAATCTTAAATGAAATTCTCAATATGAGCAAAAGCGCCAGTGCTAACTATCATAAATAGACCTAAAATTATTTCATCCTTGTCAGACAAGACAAGGCTCTTTGCAATGAAATTTGCCTCTAATTTCACATTAGATGCTATGGATCACTCATTACATGACTTCTCACAGAGCACATTAATATAATGTCCATATCAAGGCACAGAAAGTTTCCAGGCTTATCAAAAACCTTGAATCTAAGAAGGTTCCCAATCTGTATATTTTTAAAATCATTTCACCTCTAAGCAAGGCAATAAAGCCACTAAGATGCAAGGGGTTACTGATTGCTAGAGAGTATGAGAAAAAAGAAAAATACTATTAAGAGAGAATAATAAAAGAACAAGAATTTAGAGGACAGAAGATAACAACTGACATTACATTTAATTTTTTGAAAATTAAAGTTGACTTTGAAGCTGGAAGAGAGCTCCACAAATGAGAAATGTGTAGGTCCCTGAACATCATTGTTAATAGTCAATCATCAGAAACCCATGAGATCAATGCCAGTGCCACATAATTCTGTCTTACTATCTTTTTTGCTTTATATTAATGATCTACCTCAGAACATATTCTGATCTTTAGTGAACGTCTATGCAGATGATACAACAGCTAACAGGTACATCTGCCAAAATCTAGATGACCTGAACCTGGCAGTTGATATCTCCTCTCATCTACCCTGGAGAGCTCACTGGGACACAGTCTGGCTTGTAACATTCAATTTCTCCAAAAAACATACTAGAAATGTTCCGTCATCACCAGGCAGACACTGAACTCTGACTTATCATGATGGATAGATATTGGAACTCAAACTCACCCCAGACCTCAAATGGAACTAATATATACAACCCACCATTAAAGATACTGGAAAAAATAGTTGGTTCCTTGTAGCACTCCAGTAAGTATCAGGCTCTTCCTGATATGCTCTATCTTTATTAGGAATAGATGAAATCAAAAATTGAGTATTGCTGCCATATCTAAGTTGGAGTTACCCATTCATCCCTTACCTGTCTTGATAAAGTTCAAAAGCATCTATGTGGCCTTGAGGGTGATTAATTATTTTCCCTCCTACAATCCCTTTTCCCACAGGTGAAATAACACAAACCTCTTCCTACTCTATCACTATTAACCTGGCAATTGTTCTGATGAGCTACATTCATGAGTTTTACCAGTTCAAACCTTCACAGCTACATGCCACATACACATGGATGAATCATCCTCATTCCCTTTGTATTTTATTGGTAAGAAGGAACTTTCACTCTTTCCCAAGAACTGCTACTTTGTGGAGCATACTCCAAAGAGGTTGTTTTTCCAATCACTACAATCTTAACAGCTTGAAGTCTGAGGTTAACTCTGCATAACCTCATAAACTGCCCTCCATACCCCCTCTTCTTATGATTATACAGCAATATCATTAACTAACCCTCTATGTTATGTAGCTCTTGGGTCTTGCATTGGGTAAACATTAATAAAAAAATTGGAATATACATGTATTGCATAAGAGTAGAATAGTTTCTCCAGAGTTTGACAGCAAGAAAAAAATCTGTAAAATCTTTTATACATATTATTTTTATATTCATTCTAAATATTTTATCAGTCACTTATGTGCCATGAATGATACATGCATAGGCGATCATGTATCTTTCGATACATGACTGATGAGGCAGATTTTTTCCCGCAGTAGGTTGCCATTTCTTTCTGCGGTAGACCAGTTGCCATCCAAGACTATAGAACCCGGTCCATCCTGCTATTTACTCATAGCTGGAGGGCAAAGAAGATTCATACCTTTCCCAAGGGTATTAGCATATAAGTGAATGTAATGAATTCGACTGAAATTCAAACTCAGCTCTCCAATTCCTCAATCCGAGCCACTATCCATTACTCCACCATACCTCCCTATATATACCTCCCTGTATTTATATAAATATTTTATACAGTCCTTAAAATAACATTTCCTGTGGTTATACCTGATGCAAGATATTCCATTTTTATATGAGACATTATTATTATTTAAATGCATATTAAATATTTTATACAAATGGTGAAAGACATTTTATTTAATATGCTTTTAGATAATAATAGCTTAGCTTATTTAGTGTCTCTCCTTGCAGTGAGTACTAGATAATTTGGTATTATCTACTAATACTTGTGATATGGCAATAGTTGTATTTTCCAAAATTTTGATTTGAATGTACAAATGATTTAAAAATTAGAAAAATATAAAATAAAATTCAACAGACAGATCATGTCAGTTGAATTTAAGAAAACTTGTTTAATATAATCCTTCTTGGCTGAATATACTATATTGATGACAGTAATTATGAATAAAACAAATTACATTGTGGGTAGCGAAAAAGGATATTACAAATTTAAAAAAAAAAAGAAAATTAGCTGTTTGGAATGGATTCAAATTTTTCACAAAATTTTATTCTCCAACTTAGAGTGATACAAAACTATCAACCATTTTTACATTTAATTTCTCTTTTCTTTTATTCAACATATTTTGTTTTGTTTTTCATGAATGAATTATTGTTTCTTTTATTGCAAACTGGAAATAATGATTTTGCAGATGCTCAACCAGAAATAGAAAATTCACAGTGATTTAAAACTGAATTTTTTCTTTATTTTAAGTGAGCTCAGTTAGGATAATCATGATCTTGGATAAAGAGTCAAAGACCAATTTCTTTGCCCACTGAAGCTATTAAGCATGATTTATAAAATAAAATTATTACAGATCATGTGACTTTTCTTCTATTGGTATACATAGAAGAAATTTCTTGTATAATTGAATGTTCTTTGGCTGGTAGTTAAGATTAAGTTTCAGTAGCTAAATTTTATGGAAGGCATTGCCAGAAGATTGACTTTATATACAAGTGAATGTTTTCACTGTAATTGGGTTTTTAAATTTTGAGCATTTAAATAAAGTAAAAATGAACAAGATCTGTTTCCATACAGGACATATAACACTGGAATTATCTGATTGACTGTGCATGAAAATGAAATATTAAATGAAAAGCAGTCACGTTACCATATGCAGGGATTGCATCCTCTTACCAAATGCTTTTCATTCAACTTATTTCAAGAAAGTAACACATTAAGAAACAGTAAGTGAGCTGTATTTACTGTTTCTTTCGCCTGTTGCCTTCAATATTTATTGTGAGTGTTAAATTCTCTAGGCTATCTATCCTCATTATGTATCCCAGAAATTTAAACTTTCTCATTATGATTGTTAATATAGGTTTCTTTGTAGTCCTTATTCATTTGAACATTTCCTCATTGCTCACATGGGTTGTCTATGGTATTCTCATCATTGGCCAGTAAACGTTAATCTCAGTTGCTTCAAGTAAAAATGAACAAGGTCTGTTTTCATACAGAATATCTACTGCTATTATCTGGTTGACTGTGCATGAAAATCCAAGTATTAAATCAAAAGTAGTTACATTAACCTGTACTGAGATTGCATCCCCTTATCAAATGCTTTTCATTCAAATTATTAAAAAAAAAAACTGCTTGAATCAACACAAAGCCAGTAACTATAGATTAAATTGTGCAATACAAAGCAATTTTTCTTAGTTATTTTTTCTTAGAGATAAGCGTAATATTTTCTGTATATTTTTAAAATCTTTGTCGGTACTTTTTCTTTTTTCATTTTCTATTTGTTTTTTAACAGGGCTTTTTTATTTGATTTGTTTTTTACTTTATTTTTCACAATTGATAGATTAATATGATTCTTTCATTTCTCAATATTGTTGGCCCAAGAGAGATTAAGTTGATCATTCTTTGACCTGGAAGAACTTAATATGATCATTTGTAATAATCTCTTAATATTTTTGTGCAATTTAATTTAATGTCATGTTTTTGATGTTTTTGTCGTACAATCTGCCTGCTTTCCAAATATCTCATTGTTTTCTTTGATTTTTATATCAAAATGGTTTCTTCATATTTTGAATGTCTTATTAAATTTGACAGTCTTCTGAAACAAAAAAAAAAAAGAAAACACAATTCCTTTTCAATCCCTTATCTCATTTTTATCTTTGCTTTTACTTTCTTTTTTCTTCCCTCCTTTCTTTTGATTACTTTCATTTCATATTTTCTTCCTTTTCTTCTTTGTACTTTCATTCTTCTTCATTTTATATTATTTTTATTATTTCATTTTCATTTTTATTCTTATCTCTCCTATTCATCTTTCCATTTTTTTTTATTTCTCTTTCTTTTTTTCTTATCTTTCTTTTGCTATTTAATATCTCTTTCTCTTTATATTTCTTTCACTGTATCTTTCCTTCCCAGTACTCAATTCTGAAATCTTGAAGGATTTGATTAATTTCCTTTCACCTGACATTATCACTGGAAACAATTTCAAAACGGGAAACCCAAACCAATTTAACAATTGTAAGCCTTTTTCATATGCTCCATAGATTTTAATTCAATCATTTCATTTTCTTATTTTCTTTGAAATTACCTAAATCTAAACCTGCTTCATTTCACTGAACTTTAAATAATAACTTGTTACAAAATGACATGAATTAAAGATTTTCTCTTCCACAGACTATAGTAAAGTTCTGTATCTGTGATGAAGATGAATGTCTTTTTCGTAAAAATTCAGGAAAAAAACAATACCGAATAAGATTTCTAAGATATAAAATATAAAAACAACATAGAAAAATCTTTTTTGCCATCAAAATTGATTAAAGGATGAATAACCGAACAGCATGCAGATTTCCTTAACATTTCAATGTTTATTTACATCATCTTCAGAGCAAAATGGTAATTTGAATAAACATTTAAATATAAACAGAATAATTCATGACACTTATAATAATAAAGATGAGAAAAATAGATGGCTACCTGAAGTTAGCCAGAGTATACTTTGCCAAAATATTGTCTATAATAAAACCTATCAGAACAATAGAAGGATAACTGAAGATCATCAGAGCATATATTGCCAAAATGTTGTCTATAATAACATCTATAATAATAAAGATGATAACAATAGATGGATACCTGAAGATGGCAAGAGCATAGTTTGCCGAAATGTTATCTATAACAACACCTAAAATGAACAAGATGAGAACAATAGTTTGAATAAATTAAAATGAACTGATGATTCCTCATTTAAAATGCAGATTTATCAAAAGTGATATGAACCCACTATGATAACTAAATGCTGAAACCATATGACATTGAAATATAAAGGCTCCAAATATACACACCTTTATGGCCACAGTCAGTAATATTCTGTCATCACACAGCACGTGCTGATTTTTCTCTTGTCATGATGAATGGGTGTACTTTCAATGAGGTTGCTTGCCTTGGAATGTCAAGAGGAGATCAATTTCCCCCAAGTGAAAATTGTATATATGATCAAGTTACTGCAAAAAGTATATTTTCCTTGTGCATCTCCATGAAGAGTACCTGACTCCTCCTCCTCCTACCATGATCCCTCCTTAAAAGAGTCAGATCAAACCAAATATTGCTGTCATATTTTAGTTAGAGCTGCTTCATCCTTACTTTCTAGCCTTGACAGAGTTCAAAAGTGTTTACATGGTCTTGTGAACAGTTTATTATTTTTAAACTACAACGCCTTTTTCTACAGGTGAAACCTGACAAATCTGCTGCTACTATATTATATTATTTCCATGGCCAATGTTCAAACAAGTTCTTTAGTTCCACCAATTCAGACATTTAAAGCTAGGAAATGACCTCTTACATCCAAAGAGTACTTGCTCTCATTTCACTGCACATGACACTCTACCTCATAAATTAAATAAATTGTTCAGTTCAAAATTCCACTGAGGTTACCTGGATAAACATAAACTAAATAAAGGTCAGAGAGCACAATAGCTGAAACCAACAATGGCATCCCAAGTTTCCAGGAATCGGTTCTATAAAGACAGGTCACCTTAAAGAACCTAGTCTACTTATTTTCTATTCACTCTGAGAATGGAAACAAACCACTATATAGTATGAAAAAGAATTAAGCCATTTTGATAATTTAATAGAAAACATTTACCATATTTTCCAGCTTACAAGATGCTGTGGCTTGGAAGATGCACCCTAATATTGGAAAGAAATTTCTAAGAAAAAAAAATCATTCTTATTCAATGATCACATTCACCATACTAGCGCCACGTATTGTTTACATTAATCACTGATCTGATTTTGTTTGTTTGGCAATGACATATTAGTCAAAAGCAGAAAGGCTCCCACTGCTGCTAGTAACAAGAGCATGTTTGAGCTTGTGGCTAGGCTCCATGTAGGTTTATAGTCTTGGAAATACTTTTAACAGCTAAGTACTGAGGTTACATCATATAATAGGCTGAATTAGATAGCTTACATTATAATGTAATGACTCAACATACAAATCCATGTCCCTATCAGTCAAGCCAATTAGGTGACCATCCAAGCTTACTTGAGCCTAGGTGTTGCCTTACATTTGTCTTGGAAGATGCACACATTTTTTTCAGGGTATTTTTTAGGAAAAAAAGTGCATCTTGTAAGCCAGAAAATACAATATTTATTAAGATATTTAAATTCTGTTCTCATCATATTTCTGTTCAAAAGTATAATGTTTTTTTTTACTTGAGTCATCAGTAGTGTTATGGTTTCTAAGCCATATTGAACAGAATCACTGCAGTTTCAAAAATCCAATGGAAGACCTATCAAATTTACAAACTAGAAGATTTACCACATTTTTAACTTCAAAACAATTTCTTTTGTCAGAATAAATTATGTTTATCACAGATTACCTGCTTTAAGTCTATGTAGAACTTACAGCAATGATCTTAATTATATTTTTTAGCACTTTGGATAGTTGTGGATACATGTTTATGGCAATTTCTCACTATGTTTTCAAAGTAATCACAGAAATCATTAACAGATCTTATGGTGAAATACTTGACAAAATTCTGGTAACTTCTGTTCAGTAGCTTTTCAGGGAACTAGAGTTTCTTCCATATTCCAAGAATCCAACAACCGGTTTGCTAAACTTTTATAATTTTCAGTTTGCATGAACCAATGCAATGCCACCACTGGCTGAAACGTTGTGATAACAACAACAAAGATGGGGACAATAGTTCAAGTGTAAATGATGTAAATATTAAGATCATGTTAATAAATAATAAAATGATACAATGACTAAAGGTGGTACAGTGGAATAATGAATAGTAGCACGGAGAGTGGAATCAGAGAGACGAGTTCAAATTGTAGTCATATTTGTTACATTCACTTACATGCAAATGCCCTTGGGAAAGGTATCAATCCATCTCTTCTCCCCCAGATATTGGTTGAATAGCAGAACAGACTTGGTCCTATTGCCTTGGGTGACAACCAGTCTATGAGAAGGGCAACTCTGAATTCAAAATATTCAACTATTAGTAAATAGAAGGTGCTGACTGGTCCCTTTAGCCTTGAGTGGCCACCAGTCTAGGAGAATGACAACTCTGAATTCAAAAACTGTATGTAGCCCTGGAGAAGCACATGCTCAGCAGCTAATGAAAGGATTGTGGAGTTTACAATGATCCTGACTGAGGTTGGTTATCTAAAAGATATTAAAATTATGATAATTTTTGGCATGTTTCTAATATAAAAGTTAATCTGACTTCTTTGTTATTCAATCTTGCAGACAATGTTACGTGCAATTGAGAATGAATATCCACTGTATTTTTATATTTTGTCTGAATGAGAAGACAGTCTCACAGAAGTATTCTTTATGGAATAATACAAAGATTTTCAAAGCAGTTCCATGATGATCTCAGGATATTTATCAAAAAGAAAATGAAAGCTATTGCACTTTCATCAATTATCTTTTCTCTTTTCTCAACAGCTGTGTACCAATACCAGATGCTGGTGTGCATACCACACTTTAAGTAACACTGTTGTAGATCACAGTAAAGGTTATTATTTTGCCTCACAGATATCCTGTTTATATTATGGTGACCGTATGACTTTGACAGCTTAAAATATTAAAAAGAACTACATATTCCCTTGTGGATAATAATTAACTCCAATGCCTTCTTAGTATATACTAACTGTACTAATATTCCCAAATCTGAAAAATTCCAAAAACTGGTACCAAGTGTTTCAAACAAGAGATTGTATTCTACGGATTGTTCATGCTGGAGATGCAACTTACACCAAGGGCTGGAGCAAGAAAAGGAGAAACAGTCTTGTCACCAGCAAAAACATCAGTCAGTTATGTGCCCTGCATGATACACGCTTATGCAATCATGTATCTTTCGATACATGACTGACGAGGCAGATTTTTTCCTGCAGTAGGTTGCTATTTCTTTCTGCGGTAGACCAGTTGTCATCCAAGTCTGTCCTGCTATTTACCCATCGCTGGCAGGGAGGGAGAAGAATAGGATTCATACCTTTCCCAAGGGCATTAGCATGTAAGTGAATGTAATGGAATCAAATGGAATTCAAAATCATCTCTCTGATTCCTCAATCCATGCCACTATCCATTACTCTACTATGTCTCCTCTGGCAAAGTTTGCTCAACAGAAATAAAACATAGCAATCTTCATATGCATTCATTACAATCAAGACTATCATGTCAGTGTGAGCCTGTACAGCCATAACAGATGCTGTAGCTGAGGCATAACTCTTTAGGCACAGATCCATGGCCTCTCGAGATTGATCGATGTCACATGCTGCAGGCCAAGGGAAAGCTCAAGTAGCTTATGTGGAAGTCACTTGCGAATTATAAAATCCCATTTTCAGAAAATAAGCTCAGAGGATTCTTGAAAAATAAATCAAGGATGAATTCAATAATATTTTTAAGTGCTTTATAATTATTTCTGATAACTTTAAATTTCATTTTGTTTTAGTGAATTAAGTAATCTACATTTCTTAGATAAAGGATTTCAGCGTTATATTTTTGTCAAATTTTCTTTCATCTTATTTCTTTTGCTTTACACTTAGTAGTTGTAGACATAATAAGGACATTCAAATGTTTTAAACAGAGTGGAAGTTTCTCTTTATTTTGTTATGGAAAGAAAGGTTTATTCTCCCATTTTCATTTCCCTCATTATGGGCATGATATAATAACACGATTTCATGGACAGGGTGGAAAGGCTGAAAGGAATGACAGACATGCTTTGTTCACAGAGACGTTTTTATACCACTAAGACATACACAGAACTATATAAAAATATATACACACATCCCATGCAGAGAATAACATCATATATCTACACAGTCAAGCAGAGTGAAAGGAGAATGAAAAGATAGTGTCTTACATATAACATGGAGAATCTTCTGTTTCTGGAGAAGCCATATTTAAGACCCCAGATTCAAATGGGCCAGGCTCATCTACTATATTCCAAGTGAAGACATATTCTGTAAACTGAAAATGGTGACTCTTGGGTTTTCCCAAATTGAGGACTGCTAGCTCGAGATTTCTATATCTGGGTAAGATATATTTCCAAAGAGAAATGGCACCATGGACTTGTAAGATGTAGCATTTGGCAGCTGGCTTCACCAGGCAGGATAAACAACACCTGTGTCTTGACACCATTAAGATTACTGACTGAATGAATGATTGACCACCTTTGTCACAGCATGAAGTGATGTCACTAACCAGCCGTCACATGACCCATGCGACTATCTCAACCAAAGGAAGATAATCACCTTTTTTGTCCTAACAACCATTTATTAATTTCAGACTTGTTTGTCTTTCATCTTGTTTTTCTTGCATTTTATTGCATTGCTTAGGTTTTTAAAATTCTAGAACTTTTTCAAAAGTTATATGGACAGAAAATGAAGAAATAGTCCCTAAAAACATATGATCTTGTATTCCATACCCTTGGGAGCCTCTCTAACATGGACAATACCTTACTGATTTGGCCCAACCAACAGAGGAAGTTCGAATTTAGTCATACAGCTACATAGCTTTTCTTCATATCAACTTCTTTGTTTAAACTTTGGAAGAGACATCACCATCTTAAATCATATGCATTTCTTTGATATTTCTTTATTTACCAATCTATGAAACTTGAAACAACATAGGATTAAAATGATTAGAGAATTGTAATAAAAGGCAACGAAAATAAGATGATGGATAAACTAGTCACAAATTTTACTAATAATATACAGTCCTAAAATCAAGTGGCAAACATTTGATCCCAATTACAAGACCGCCATAAGAAATATTAAATAAAATGGATAACAAAATAAAAATTGATCTTTCAACCATTCTTTGGCAAATACTATACTCTCCTTGATGACTGAAAATGGATGGAGCAGAGGTTGTTAAAGAAGCCGTCCTCTCAGGTTGACTGGGGAATATCCAGTGTTGTAAGCTTGGATGTGTAGGTAGTGTAATGTATAATGGCACCAGAATTGTTAATCAGATAGCTGAATTCCAATTGGGTTTGTTATTCACTTATGCGCAAATATCCTTGGGAGAGGTAGGTCTAAATCTACCTCTTCTCCCTGCAGCTAAGGGTTAATTAGTAATTCTTACAATTTAAAAATATTTTCTGACTTTAAATAACCTACAAAGGGTTGATAAACTGTACGAAACACAAATCAATCAATGTTTGGGATTATAGGTGGTGAAGAGATGGACTCACTGTGTGTTTCATATGGTGTTAAAATGTCGTCAGTGTTTTTTTAAGTTTTTTTCACCCATCCTTGGAGTGAATATGCAGGTGGTGTAGTGGATAGTATGCCCAAATAAGAAATCAAATAGTTGAGTTCATTACATTCACTTACATGCAAATACTCTTGGGAAAGGTATGAATCTATCCCTTCTACTGCAAGCTGGGGTTAAATAGTGGGACTTGTATCTGGAAAAATCTTTGTTATTCTCAGAAAATTCTTAATGCAGTGTTCATTCACAAAAAAAATAAAATATTCTTATTGTTAACTATGCTGACTCTTGTGGTACTACCAAAGATTGAACTCACGATCCTTGGCTAACACATTTCTGAAGATATTAAACTCCTGCTCCTTAACTTAATGGATGTGTTCTAAGCAGTGGCAGTAGCTGGCTTGTCTCCCTTCCTGCCAAAGTAGATTTAACCTTTAGGCACTATTTAAGTTTATTGAAATTTCACCCTGAAGTGACACTTATATTCAAAAATGTGTTTCAGCTTTAAATAACTCACAAAGGGTTGATAATCCATAAAAAACAATCAATCAGCCAGCCAGTCATAACCAAATTGAAAACTTATGGAGCATTCTAAAGATGAAGGTTTACATTGGTGATTGGCAATTTACCAGCAAAGAAGAATGTTTGGAACGCTATTCTAGATCCTCTGCAGTCAGTCTCATATGAAGAAATACAACAGCTTACAAAATCACTTAATGTACAACTTCTAAAAACAAGTTTCAGAAAAGAACATTCATTTCATGTTACTGTTAACTTTATAATTTTGTCTTCATTACAGTGACATTGTTTTCATTTTTTTTTCTCAGCAAATTTATATATTTTGTGCATGTTCTCTAATTAATATTTTTAAGTACATCAAAATTTTTCTTTGTGTTTCATTAATGTGAAACTTAGAAATTTGAATAAAATTTCTGAAACTCTTGCCATATCATGAGTGGCATGTATTCAACAATATTTTCTCCAGGCTGTGTGAAATAAACTGCACATTAATAGTGCAATCCCTTTGTTAATTGTTGTAAAAATTCAGAAGATCAAAAGTTGCTAATAATTTCAGACACAAAGTACAATTAATTTTATTGTTATGTGTTATTCTTATTTAATGACATCAAAATTCAAATTTGCATAGTTTTCTCTTCATTGCTTACTATTAAATAAGCCCAGTGAAAATAATCATCAGTCACTATTTTAAAACCATTTGATATATATATATATATATATAGAGAGAGAGAGAGAGATCTGGGAATTTAACTGTATTGTCAACATGGAAAAAAAAATCTCTTAGTATAAAGGAAATTTACATTAACCAGAAAAAGGCTTAGAGAAAAGCGTCTATATTTTTAAATTTGAATTTTTAATGTAACTATAACAACAAAGACATTTTGATTTCATTTTTGCCTTGAAAAAGTCAGATGATGAAACATGTCAGCAAAATCTAAAATTTTTTTCCAGTTGTCATTTTATACCATATATATATATATATATATATATATATATACTGAGTAATCACTGAAATTCATACAAATTAACAATTTCAAAAAATAATATATAGATAAGTAAATAGTTATTACATAAATGTTGTGGAATTAGTTTTATATTCACCCTTATGGATTTGTTATCCTCTTTTATTGCTTGGACTCAGACCAAAGCTTATAAATGGAAGAAAGGGAGACATTCAAAATGGCTGTAACCAGGTATTTTATGTTCAGTAAAACCATAAGAAAAAGGTAATACTACATTATTATTATTTCTTCTTCTTCTTTCATTTGATTTCTGTTGTATACACATTTCTTTCTGGGTCCCAACCAGAGATCTAAGGTCAGAAATCACTTCATGACATTTTCCATTGATCATTTTTGTACAAATCAAAAACCTAAGATCACACACATTTTACATAGATAAAGCTCTTTGTAAAATACAATTTTTTTTTTATTTCTTTAAGGCATGGAATATCATGGAGCCCTTCAATGAGTCTATCAGAACTTTTCCTATAAATTCGAGGGCTCAAATTCCAATTGGAATTATTGGTGTCCTCATGTGCCACATTTTTGAGATTTGCACTTCAAAATTCTTGTATTTTGATAGTTTTTTTTTTTTTAAGATCTTCAAAGATACATTACAATCTACCATATCAATAAGAAATCACATTCTGTTTTTGTGCTGATTATTATTATTATTATTATCATTATTAGAAGGTGTGATAGAGTAATGGACTGAGGAATCAGAGAGTTGAGCTTAAATTCCAG
Organism: Acanthosepion pharaonis; assembly: GCA_903632075.3. Classification (NCBI taxonomy): domain Eukaryota; kingdom Metazoa; phylum Mollusca; class Cephalopoda; order Sepiida; family Sepiidae; genus Acanthosepion; species Acanthosepion pharaonis. The sequence goes on from CAHIKZ030005624.1 coordinate 44,315, forward strand.
TTGAGTTTGTTATATTCACTTGCATGCAAATACCCTTGGGAAAATTATGAATCCATCTATTATAAACCCCACCCTCATATATGGGTAAATATCAAGATGGACTGGGTCTTGTGTGGTAACCAGTCTAAACATGGTGAGTACAGTACATGGTCAATAAGGGAGGTGTTCTTGCAACAGGAGTGAGAAGGCCCGGATTTGGATATTATTATTATTATTATCATTATTATTCATTTACTTTGGTAATTGTTTTATCTGATCTATTTTACAACCCTCTTCTGATGTACAATCGATAAGGAAAAAGGGCAAATAAAAAATCCTAATATGATAAAAATGTCTGGAGAGAAAAAGGCTTATTATACTTTGTCTGGGATCAAGACTAAATAATAAATAGGAAAAATATTGATGCTGAGTAAAAAAAATAACTGAGAGAAGTAGCATACAAGTGCATAAATTAAGTTTGTGCCGTGTTTTTGTTTCTCTGGGTTTTTTTTTTAAACTGCAAAGAAAGAAAGAATTAAGGATCATACCCACTTAAAAATATGTAATGACCCGTATTAAATGAGTTACTGACAATAGATTTATCCGTGTGGCTCAGTTTGCTGCAAATGAGCTCCACCAGTTGGTGTATAGACACTATTTCTTCTGTCTGCTTCCAATCTCTTAAAAAATATACCTCTCCTTCTTTCGTTATGGATTTATAGTAGCATTGACCAGTTGTTGAAGAGGTATATTTTCTTGTATTAGAGGGGGATATATATTTATATGATAGGTTTTAGTAGAAATATTATTGTAATTACATAAGATTTTTGGAACAGAAGATTGTGTAGAGATATTACCATGTCGCATGCAAAGTGGAAATGTGACATGCCTTCTCCCATAGGAGAAGAGAGTAAACAAGAGGGTTTGCTCTCTTTGCTTTTATACTGCTTTTTTGGCAATGCCATCATGCAGCCATTAGAAATCCCCTGACAAAGTGAGATAATCCCACAAAATGTCTACCTGCAGAAAGATGGGTAAAACAAAAACAAAAACATTGAGATGATAACAAAATTATTACAAAGAATAAGCTCAATTGTTCAAGAAAATTCTGGATTATAAATGGAGATGATTTTAATGAGTGGATTGTAATCATTATATTTAAAATTGTCATGCAGCCATGTTTTTTGCATAACATCAGATCTTAACGAACAAATTAGTGAAGGATTATCTTCTTGTTTGGTTCTACATACTTTGGTTCAGATGAAGGTGTCTAATTAACAAGCTAAAACAGAATGTTCATTTGAATGCAACATTACCGTCTATTCCTGCATGATTTCCATCATTACAGAAAAATTTTCCTTTTTTTTGTTTTTAATCTTGTGTTTGTTTCTTCAAACTTTGCTAATATTCTCATGAATTCTCAGAAAAGAAAACTTTTTAATGCCATCTTAAAACCTAGCACTAACATTAGAAATAAAACAGAAGAAAAACTACCTGCAATAAAAGAGATGACTTATATAAATCTAAGAACTTATTACCAATTTTGCAGACTTTAAAGGCATAAATCATTCTCCTCTTTTTTCTAAAACTGCTATCAAAGACATTTATAAAAGTAAAAATTACAAAACAAAAAAAATGTAAAATTTATAACTTTTTTTTTTTGCATTGGAAGTTTCTTTTTCAAAATATTTATCTTTTTTATGATATGATGTCCAATTTTGTTATGGTGATATGAAACTATGCGGTATAGACCATCGATGGCCTTTTTAACTGTTTAAATAACCTCCACCCAAATCAGTGTTTATTTACTTCTTTATAGTTTCATTTATTAGAATTTGAAAACTATTTGTGTGTTTTGTAGGGAAAATAAGAAGCTGGAATCAGGAAACATGAGATTAAAATGATATGAAGAAAAAAAAGGTGAAAAATGAAATGAATTTATTGAGATAGGAGAGACAAGAACACTGGGAAGAGAATCAAAGAGAAAGGTTGATGAAAGGGAAAAAAAAAAGGGAAAATATAAATAAAGAGAGAAAAGAGAGAGATTTAATTTAAAAACCAGAGAAAACTTATTAACTGGTTATATAAGAGGAAATATAAAAAGAAAAGCTAAGAAAAGTGGAAAAAGAAAAAGAATGAGAAACAGAATGAATGGATTAAAAAGAAAGATGTGGAACAGATTTCTTGTGAGAAAAGAGATGGAAAGATAGATCAGTGATGAAAAGATGGTGAGAGAAAAAAATGTAAGAGAAAAGAAAAATGAAACGGGAGAAATAGAGAAGAGGAAAAAAATGGAAGAAGGATAGAGAAAATGGAAAATGAGAGGTAGCAAAAAATAATGACAGATAAAACAGGAAAGGAAAAAAAACACACCTGAAGAAGAGACAGTCAAACAGACAGACAGCAACAATGAAATGGTTTATTCAACACCAAATAGAAATCTACAGACTGCCAGTACTCATAGAGTGGCATTTATTGGATGCTGAATGTCTCATAAATAGCTGAATATTGACAGCTTAATGACAACTATCAGTAGCGTCCAGTAATGTGGAGAAGTCAGAGGAAATAGAGACATAAGAAAGCATATATATATATATATATATATATATATATATATATATATATATACACACACACATATTTTTATATAAATACATATAAAACTTTCCTTCCAAATTTAATATCTTTGCACACATACATGTGTGTATGTATGTATATATATATATATATATATATATATATTGTGTAAATCAATGTGCATACATACATTTCTTCATGCTTTTGTGGACCCTTGATGGTTTGTTATTGTTTGTGTGTTTGTGTATGCATTTATATAAATATATATATATATATAACATCACAGTGAGTACTAGTGGTAATAAAACAGTGCTCTGTGTAAAATAATAGAGCTAAATTTATACTACTAATAATAAATATGGTGAGGAACAAAATATGTACTTATCATTAGTTTATATATATATATATATATATATACATATATATATATATGGTGGTACTCGCTTGGAAAAATCTTGGATATTTCGGCTTGTAGTAGAACAAACCAGTACCCAAGGAAAAATGAGGATAAAAAAAGAAAGAACCAAGAACATTAAACTCAAGTGAAAACAATCATCCAGAGTTCAAGCTCAAAGTCCAAAGAAAAAAACACCCCCAAAACAAGTAAAAGGCAAGTACGTAAAGTGCTCAATACACAAAGTAGAGCAAAACCTAAGAAAACCTAATGAGCCAGGCAAAACTACCTAGGTTTCACCTAAATAGATCATCAGGCAATATATGCCCTGACATTCTGTTTGCCTGGATTATATATATATATATATATATATATATATATATTACATGATTCATTCATACAAAAAGTAGATTAATAAAGTTAATGATATAAATGGTGAAAAACATCTTCGCAAAAAAAATTTTAAAGTTGCATAAACCTACGAATCACTTGATGAATGTTATGATCCTTGTTTTTAATTAATAGCAGATTAAAAAAGACCTTATACAACTTGAAGTTATTAAAAACAAAACATCAAGTGATTCGTAGGTCAATGCAACTTTAAAATTGTTTGCGAAGATGTTTTTTGCCATTTATATCATTAACTTTACTAATCTACTTTTTCTATGAATGATTCATGTAATAAAAATTGAATTGCACCACATATTTGATACATATATATACATATATATATATATAAAATTTTAGATATAACTAGAAATACATCTCTGAAAGGACAATATGAGTAAAGACAAAAGGAAAATTTGTCTTAGCTGCCGAATGGAAGATGTTGCCTAAGATAAGATTTCCTTTCATCCTTATTCATATATATACATATATATTAATTAATGCAAATATTTAAAAATTTAAGGTATGGTGCTACCCAGCACACTGAGTGAAAGAAATTATGCAAAAACATTTATTCAGTAAGCATCATCATATAAACTAAAATTTATGTGTATTGAAATGTCAAGAGAAAAATATTACATGACAAGTGATGAAAATATCTTGGCCTGAGACATTGAACAAAACCAAACAAAGGGTCCAAACATAACAATTTGGATGAAGGAATATCTTCTTAGTCTGAGAGTTTTTTTCAGCACCCTTTCATATATATATATATATATAATGTGTGTGTGTGTGTGTGTCTGTGAAATATAGTTTTAAGGTATGCAATATTTATGGTTGAAAGTTCTCATTGATAGATTGTATATAAATATAAAAGTGGACACTAAGATCAAAGCTGAGCTGTGTCAGTCTGTTTCATGCTTGAAAACAATTCTCATGCTATGAGTGTTGTGCTTAGGCTCTATATACTGCTCAGTACTGCATTATGGGTAGTAAGTTCTATTGCACTATCATAACAGTTATTGGGTAGGCAGAAACAATTATGTTTCAAACGATTCTAGAGGCTATTGACTAAGAATAATTGTTGATCTGAATGGAATTATTTGTAGCTATTTTATAATATTGTTTGTTTAACTTTTTACTTATTATTATTGGTTACTTAATTATTTGTTGTTGATTATTATCATATTTACTTATGATTATGTGGGCATTCATAGTTTCTGAATTTGTTTATCATTTACTTAATTTTTTTAATTAATTGTTTAAAGGTTTTTCTTTATTCATTTTTTCAGGGATTGGTTATCTTATTTTTAAAGTATTTCCATTGTCTAAAGTCTCTTACATTATCTGAGTTGTCTATAGTGCATATATTTGTATTTTTCATGATGGCATTTTACAATGTGTTCTCTTTTGGTTTTTGATTTTTAAGGAACATAATTACAATTTGTTTTTATGTCTGCATTTTAAGATAAGTTCTAATCGTTTATTTAGTAAGTTGTGTTGGTCTGAGAAGGTAATTATTGCTATTTCCTCCTCAGACAGAGTTTAGTTTTTGGATTCATATATATATATATATAGAGAGAGAGAGAGAGAGATATATATATATAGCCTAATGGTGAATACAATAATCTTATTCAATATAATCTCCTTCACTTAACCCATTAATTGCACAGATTGAACATTATACAGTGAAACTTATTTTGTAAGAATATATATTACATCATGTACCAAGGGTGAACAAAACTACAACTTACAGGACATGTGTTTACACACACACACACACACACACACACACACACACACACACACACACACACACACATACACACACACACACACACACACACACACACACACACGCACAATCAAATAACCACTGAGTCTGTCTATTTATTTTTTTTTTATTGTACTTTTATGATTTTCAAAATTGTGACTAAACTGTCTGAAGTTCATTCTTGTTCTATTTTCTTCAAGTAATTTTGGTCAAATACCCTGTACCCTTGGAAAAGGTATGAATCTTCCTCTTCTTCCCCCACCAGCTACAAGTAAGTAGCAGGACAGATGAGGTTCTATAGCCTTGGATGGCAACTGATCTACTGCTGAAAGAAATGCAAACCTACTGCAGGAAAAAATCTGCCTCATCAGTCATGTATTGAAATATACATGATAGCCTAAGTGTGTATCATGCATGGCACATAACTAACTGACTGAATTTTGATCATTATCAAGAACCAGATATTGTTGTTGATTGGGAAAGACTACCCTTAAGCATTTTTACAGAGATTAAATTTTAATCAGTCCAATATCACACACACACACACACACACACACACACACACACACACATGTGTGTGTGTGTGCTTATTTAGGTAACAGGTTATTAGCATCCATATGAGTTGAATATTGCCATTCGCCTTCCTTTACACGTATATATATATATATATATATATATATATATATATATAAGCTCACTTATCATCCAGTTCCCACTCCTCCCTTGTCTTTGAACAGGAGTAGCAGTTTATCCTTTGTTTCCTGTTTAGAATAGGGTTTCTGGTTCCTTCTAAAATCTACTTCCACACTATACTTCTAACCTCTCCAAAGGAAGTTTTTATTCACTAATTAAATCTTGACTTATTCAAGTCTAGAGTTCAACATTATTTTTCCTGTATAGCCCAAGAACTTCACTTCTTGCTCTTTCTTATGCTCACATGACACAACACAGTAACCCTCTACCTTGAGTGTCTCTTGGGCCTTGTATTGGGTGAACAATAATATATATATATATATATATATATATTTAAAACTTAGATTTTGTTTAACCAGAAAAGAAAAAAAATGAAGGTCTTCCAGGGATAATGCTTTTATGGCAAGCAGTCTTTGTAGTTAAAGTGCTTAACACTTTCACTGCTAACTACGGAAATTTTTGTTTTTCTTATCTTGCTCCAGCTGTACGGAAACCTACGTTTTTTTACATACTGCTGGTATGAGTGTCCCGTTGTGCCATCTATCATAAAATCACAAAGGACAATTCTTCAAAAGATATCATGTGTATACCCATTACTAATCTGGTAAGTCATTCCCAGGTATATCCATGAAAATGGAAGGCTGTAAAACACACTGGTGCCAGTTTTCTGTGTAATAATATATGTAAGTTGAAATTTGGCATTTTCTTTAAAAATGGCTGGCCGGATGGGGGCAGCACTGGGCAAATGAGTAGCAGTGAAAGTGTTAATATCAATAGATAATAATGTTATACTCCATCGCAATTAGATCTCTTTCTGAACACCACAATAGCAGAGAATAAAATAACAAAAATCATTATCTTCACATTAGGCTCCACATGTCACATCCAGTCTACAAAGCGAGTTCTGGTAGTGACCAATTGTGAACATTCCTGCTGGAAAAAGAGATGGCCTTAGGGACTGCCAGACCTGCTTAAGAGCATCATCAACAACCATCATTGTTGTAGTCTAGCATGCTACCAGTCATCATGCAGGTTGCAGCTGCTGCTACCACAACCATGACCTTGTCACCCTGACAACAGAGTTGCAGCTCCAGCATACCAGCAGCCGTCATTCGGGGTACTGCTGCTGCTACCACAGCTACCATCAGCACTGCCTCTCAGCATGACTGCACTTTCGAACAACCATTATTACTACCAGTCTTGACTAACCACCTTGGCTATCTAGCTTTGATTCAAAAACATCTCAAACTCGACTCCTCCCAGGTACAAGCCTTCATCGACACCAACCTCGGTGACACCAACCATGACTGGCCAACTATCCAGCTTCGACACCACCCGTCTACAAGCATCCATCATTGACGCCAGTGTCACCTTGGCAAATACCAACATGATAATGTCCCAAATTTGACACACTGTCAACTTAGCAAATAGCAACTTGGTAAAATCACAAAATTGACACCATCAAGCTACAGGCTTCCTATCCACCAACACTATTACCTCGGCAAATCCAGCCCCACAAACAAGTGACTCCAACTCCACAACCAAATGATTCTGACCCTGCAACCAAGCTACCCTGGCTCCATAAGCATGCAACCCACTCAACCCACAAATGTGACACCAATCAACCAGCAGACACCGACCATACCCTGTGACCTCACACCAAACCCCACACAAGAATTAGGTTGACTCCTGGTGGTACCCTTACACCCAAACACCATCCTGACGACTGACCACTGAAATGAACATAGCCACACATCCTTCAACATGTCTGTATTCTCTACCAACAATAAACGTTGGAGACAGATAGGAAATATTTAATGTTATTTGTTACTAAATTTATATTTCTTTCTTATTACTTCAAGCATTACATTTAGTAGATACATGTATTTGAGTAGACATCAGTGCTTTTTAAACATTGCAAATCTATGTATACTGGCTTGTGAATTTGAGAGTCTTAAATATATCTGTTGTAGATATATTAGTATTTACTAATTTTTTTAGTATATTCTCATCTTGTTTGTAATTAGTATTAGGCTTATACCAACAGCTTCCCATACTTAATACTTCTCATTTTCACTGTCGTGTGGTCATGTGTGACATCATGAGCTGCGACTCGATTTTCGTTTCCACGTCTCGTATATACAAATTTGTTGTTGCTTTGAAATGTTTTCATGCAACAAAAATCATTATTGTTTCGTCCGTGCATTGGTTGATATATTGAAATGTAATTGTCATCTTTGATAATGGCTTATGTAAGCCAAAAGCTTAGATTGGATTTAAACATGTATCAATATGGTGATTTCCTTTCGTCTTTCTATGATACTGTTATTAAGCTTATCCGACAATATGAAAGGAACTTACTTAAAATAAATAGACAAAACT
>CAHIKZ030005624.1:57500-335000 GCA_903632075.3 Acanthosepion pharaonis
TGAAAACTCAAGTCATGTTCTTAACTAGCCTTGTCAGATCAAAATTTTCATGTAGATACCATGCATGGTACCAAACGCATTCAGAAATATCTAAACTCTCAGCTGTGTACAACCACTTCCTGAGATCAGTGTGGGAAAAAAAAGGCTTTGAGCAGGTGAAACCTGAAGGCTTTGGCAAAGATCATCTCCTTTGAACATTGTGGAATGGTGCTACTGATTCACAGACAAAGAACAATAACAAATAACATAAACCACATCACTTGAGAACTACCAACGGCAGTAACAACTAAAATGGATAGCACGTGTAACTCAAAGAGAAAATAATGATATGTTAACATTTCACATTACTTCACATGAATGGTTAGGAAAGAAACCTTCATCAATACTGGAAAGAGCAATAACAGCTACTGGACTTGAGAAATGTGTTTTCCTGAAAAGTTGTTTTAATAGAAAGATTTTCTAAAGATTAACCAAAAGCAGTACTGACTGCTCAGTCAATGAATGCCAAATATATCCTTATAGGAAACAGCTAATATTACCATATATATAAGTAAATGTTTGTAACTGATGTTACCTTCAGCATCACAAATGTAGAGTTTTGTAGACAGACCCATCTGTCCACTCATCAGGGGATATCAGCAATTGACTGCTCATACTTCTGGATTTTTCTTTTTTATATGTACTTATTATCATTGGTGCAAGTTTTTTTTTTCCATAGTGTGTGTATGTGCTCACACACCCATCTGTGTGGATGTATGTACATGTAGAGTGTCATGATTATTTGTCCTTTTCATAATTTATATATATATATATATATATATATATATATATATATATATATATATATAAGAGTTAGGATCAATTATAGATCAGAATTGGCAGGATAAGTTAAAGCTCAAATAGGAAATGTTAATCAATCTAGCATATTTCATTTTTATTAAATGACAAAGTTTTAATAAAAGTGAAACATGTTACATTGATATGTGTTTCCTATTTGTTCTTTATCTTATATATATGTAGAGAGAGAGAGAGAGAGAGAGATTTGGTGAATGAGAGTGAGATATCATTATGTGTGCATATAATATTTGTGTAATTTTATGCTGACCAACAGCAGGCATCTACCATAGCATAATTGTTGATTAACTGAGAATATTTCCAAATACGAAACAAGCATAATAACTCAGCCTATATTAAATCAGTATTAATAGTAATGTATTAGAAAGAAATCTATTTTATTCTTAAATTCCTTATGGCACAACCATCAAAAATTATGTGCTTCTTTATTTAATGATATATTTTCTAAAATTATCAGCATGCAAGCAAATTAGTAGCAGTTTGAAAATTTCCTCTTTTGAAACCTCTATTTTGCATCATTAGCAAAAGAAACAGCTCGACATGTAAATTACGAATTGGAGATACCAAAATCAAACAAGTGCAACAATTTAAATATCTGGGAAGTGTTTTAAAAGAGGATGGAAAGTGAGACACTGATATCCGAAGAAGTATCTGGATAGCGAAATTGCCTTCCAAAGTAGTAAGAAACAAGAAAATGCCATTAGAAACAAAGAAAAGCGACTTGAAACAACAGGAATGTTGTTTTACAGAAGGATACTGAGGATAATATGGACCAAACAGGTGAGCAACGACAAAATTTAGACAGAATTGAAATAAAAAAGATACTTAAGATCAAAAAGAGGTAGTTGAAATTTCTCGGATCCATAATAAGGAAAATTTAATACTAACAGTACGGATTGAGGCGGCAGATGAAAACAGCACATAACCTATATATATATATATCTTGAGTAAATGGATGGTGGGACAAGGTTTAGGAAAGATAACAAAAAGATCAAATTTATTAAGAGCTACAAAGAACAGGACATTATGGAGAGTTGTGATCACCTACATGTGGAAAGGACATGGCACATTGCAAAAGAATAAAATTAACAACCACCTTCAGTGTCAGGTCTTTTTCGCAGCAAGAATATTTTCACTAGAAACTTTTGTCTTTAAACTTGCAACCCCCCAAAAAATAGTTGAACAGGCTGTTAACTTTGCATTGTCAGAATTTACCAAGTTTCTTGTAATCAATTCAAGTCTGTTTCTACAGAAAGTATAACATTATCTAGCTCCTAGAAGATCAAATTCCATTCTTCAGTCCAGCAAAAACAGAATGATCAAATTCTACACAAGGAAAAAGACAGATGGTCATTAAAGTGGATCCGTCTAAGATCTTAAGACTTTTATTGATCATCTATTGATGGAAAACTAACCAGAGACATTTATAGGCCTCTGTTAGAATCCAGACATTAAGATGATGAGATGTATTTCTTTTGACAGACAACCAAGGAATTTTTCGTTTTGTTCAAATTTTCTCAGCAATGTTCTTTTATTGATGCTTTAAGTACATAAACAAACACAAGAATAAAATAACTAATCATGGAAGCAGAAACACTTCCAGAACAGCCATTTCATTGTTTCTTTCTTAGAAATTGTAAATTTTGTGTTTCAGTCAATCTAATTGACAATAGATAAGTTTTGGTGATTATACACTGATTTGCTCTCACTGTTATCCTTATTTTGGTTTTGACATTCCAACATTTTGCCCATTTTAACCTTTGGCTTTCTTCATGTTTCTGTTGTGGTTGGTAAACTTCCAGAAATTGTTAACTGAATTCTTCATTCAATCCATGAATATATCTCGTTCTCATTTCATTGTCTCTACAAAAGATTTCATATCTGTTAATTTTATCACAATTTGTCAATATGATGTCGTCACTTAATCCAGAATGAAATTAGACTTGAGACTCAATAATTTCAATATATAGTTACACTTCTTCTATATGTACTGAGTTACTTCAAGACGTGGATGATCATGGCTCTCCACAACTTTCCTGTTGTTTGTATCTCATAAGTTTGTCTTTTGATCATCTCACCCAATTCCTGTTCTGCCATCCATTTACACAAGCTTTGTGAGGTAAGTTACTCACTATCTCCTTCTTTCTCTCTTGTATTCACTTTGCCTTGTGAGTATCAAATTCTTGAAGGCCTCATTATGTATCCCAAGAATTTCAACTGTCTTTTTCTAATTGTAAGTGTCTGATTTTTGCTTCTATTTTCCTTAAAACTTCCTTATTGCTCACATGCTCTCTCCAATAGTATTCTCAGCATTCTTCTGCAGAACTATATCTCTATTACCTCAACTCTTTCCTATGTCTGTAAGAAAATTGTCATGTGTTCAGCTGAAAAGAAAGACAGGCAGTGTTGGGGTTTGAGCACCACTGATTGGTCTATGGTTATGGTAATATTAACTATTTCCTTATAAGGAAGTATTCTGTATTTATTGACCTTGCAGCTAGTATTACTTTTCTCCACTGCCTTAACTAGGACACATGGCACAGTGGATAAAGGCGTTGGTTAGATTCAGTGACAGGACCCATAGAGTATGAGTTCAATACCCGGTTAAGGCAGTGGAGAACTTTCAGAGGGAAATTAGCAGGAGATAACTGATAACTGACATCCATCAAACATGGCACGTGGAACTAGAACAGTCTACTCCAGTGAGCGAAATAAAGGGTTCAGTTCGAAATTCCAACCACCTGAAGAAGGCCGGAACGTACAACAGCCAAAACGTTGTGATAAATATGGTGACAAAGATGAGGACAATAGTCCGAATAATGTAAATAATGTACATAATACCTCATCTCAGAAATATAGACAGATCCTCAAGTGATGTAGTCTTTCTTATTTAGTATAGTTCTTTGTGATCCCGTAATGCCAGTCTACAAGTTTCAAGGAAGTATGATCTTTGCTAAGATCAATAAAGGCATTGAGGAAGTGAATCAAATTACCTGGTGGTCTTGATTTCAGTCTATGAGTTAATGGCATGAATATATAACATAATTCTGAAACATTGTATTTTATCCAGAAACAAGAAAAATCATAAGGGAAATCATCTCAAGAGAATTAATAGATACAAGGTAACTTATGAACACAATAAACACGCTCTACCCTTATTGATTGAATAAAGAATCCAGTTTTAATTTCTACCAGCTCCACCAGCCATTTGAAAAAGTCTAAAGGGTACAATGGGTGATAATAAAAATCCAGGGTGAAGATTCAACTCAAAGTAAATTAGTGTATAATATTTCAGATAAAGTTTTTGTAATTCTGACAACTGAACATAAAGAATGGCTTGGACCAGATCTTCTACAGTTTAATCATTGTGCAGTTGATTAATTGATTTTACAACATGTCAACCCTTGTTGTGTTACTTAATGTCAGTTTATTTATGAGACACAAGAGGAGAATGATTGTTAACTATATGTGCCTTGTTAAACATTACCCAATACTGATTGTTGTTAGCTGATTTTACAAAATATCAACATTTATTTACTTTATTTACATTTGGATATTTTTTAGTCATTTCACCCCAAGCAAGGCAATAAAGCCACTAAGATGCAAAGGATTTACTGTAAAAAAGATGACATTATTAAGGAGATTTATTAACACTAAAAGAACAAGAATTAAGAAGACAGAAGATAACGACTGACATTGTGTTTAAATGTTTGAAGACCAAAGCTGACTGGAAGCTAAGATACTGAAATAGCATTCCACATACAAAAAGTCTGAGAGAAGAGACTGTTATCATAGAGCTTATCATCACATCTAACCATTTCAAATGTAAGATGGGGAGACCTTGCCACCAATCTAATAGCACACTAAAATTCATAAAGTCCAGGTACCAAAGGGGAAAGTTCATCAAAACAATTACCATGAAAATATTTATAGAAAATGTACAGGGAAGCTATGTTACAATAACTGGAAAGTGACTGAAGTTGAGATGACAGGTCAGAGCCAATAACATTGCAGATTATTCTTTATATTTTATCAGAAATCTCTAAATACATAGCAGAAACACCAGACCAGATGTGGCAGCAATATTCAATGCATGGATGAATTGTAGATGTATAAATTTGTAAGATAGATTCTGGTGAGAAGAATTGTTTAGCATTACTATCATTATCATAATGTTTCAACCTTCAGGATTTGGTTTAAACACTTTATTTAATCTTATTTAGTACTGCTCAATTATTGTACTCACCTTGTTTCTATTGAGTGTAAGACTGCACTATTGTACTCATAATTATTATGCCAATAAATTCATAAACCAACGCTTTAATCCATTCCATTATTGTCCTTTTGGATAGTCCTGAGTCTAGAACTTGGAGCCTTAAACCTAATCTACCTGCTTCTTATGATGTTTGACTGCATTCACCAAAGTTTCTTTTTTCTTACTGCTGTTGCTTTTTCACTGCCATTACTCTTTACTCAACAAGCACCTGAATAAAATAAATAATGATAACTCCTCATAATAGAAAACACTTTCATTATCATTTTTTCTTTTAATTTGATGTCATGAATTCTGCAATTTAAAACCAAACCACTTGGGAAAATAACAAACCACACGGCATCTGATTCTTAGCCCCTTTTTAAATAAAGTTCTGTGATTTAATCATGCATTGGTCAAATATTATCCAAAATAGAATATCTTAACTTTGATTAACAACTGAATTTTTAAAGTCTAATTAATAGTGTAATTAAGTGTCATTCATGATTAAGAAAAATAAAATATTAGAATGTTAGTTTTTAATTATTTTTATCACAGACTTCCATGTCTGAGCCTCCAAAATCATCAGAAACATGAATTCACTCACGATATTTGAGTTTTATTTCGTTCACTCTCAACTTCAGAGGTCAAAAGAACTGAAGTGCAATGAAGAGCAATTCCAGTCAGCTTTTTGTCATTGATTCACTTCACAAAATTTTCATTGATACTCACTCTTCAAATACACACCCAACGATAAAACATTAAATAAGACACAGACATCAATTTTTATCTTTATGGCTTTACTTGATAAATATATTTAAAAATACTTTATCTTCATAATTCTAATTCTTTATAATTAAAACAAAAATCCTAACATGAAGTACAACCACTAGTGTCCACCACTTTGTCGTTTTTAACAAAAGACTCTTAAAATATATTTCACTGTATCTTTAAACATCTATCCAATAATTCTTGAATATATGCACAAATGAGAGAAAGAACAGGTGAAGTAAAATTCTGCTGTCTGTAGCATTTACTTTTAAAAAAGTGCTAAATACAAAGTAGAGCAATATATTATTATTATTTTTATTGTAAGAGATTAGAACAAAGACATGTTGAAGCTGTTACACAATAGCACTTGGTAACTTTGTATCTTTTCAGGTGATAATAAGTAACTTAAGAATTTTAGATCACAATTGGACAGGTTATTTTTGATGGTGGCTGTTATGAAGTTGGTAGCTAGGATTATGTACATACTTTAATTTGTGGATTTTTGTATTTTTCTTCTATGTATTTTACAGGCTTTGCATTTAGCATTGTACAAGAAATAGTTTGAGTATTGGAGGTGTTTGAAAGTGTTTTCAATGTATTTCTCTTCAGACAGCAATTGGGAACTACAAATTCTAGGAGCTGTTAAATAAAAATCTTTAATTATTCCAGATTTCTTTTTATTGTTATGATGGAACTAAAGCCATATACAACTGTTATTATTTTGTGATTTTCTGTAGACCTGTAGTTGTATATACTTATGTGTTCATATTAACATGATGTCAAGATATGGCAAAGTATAGTTTGCTTCTTTTTCATATGTGAAATCAATCGTATGTTCTATCCTGTTTAATCTATTAGTTCCTGTATATTAATATGGCAGTAACAATGTCTTTTGGGGGAATATGTTGAAAGAAGCCGAATTCTAAAAATTCTAGTAAAAAGCATACCAATACTCTGCTGAATGGTAAGCCCATCAGTCAGCCAAATTTCTGTCTATAGAAAATGAAATGACATTGGTTGGTAATGAGACAGCATATTCTTATAATTGTGTCCATTTATAGTGGGAGCTTGAATTTTAACTTTTTAAAATGTCTTTGTAAACATTTTAGGTATTTAGTGTTTGGTATATATTTGTATATAGTGATTTGATATCTAAGCTATCTATGTTGTTACTTGGCATATCTAAGGGTGTTATTCTATTGATGAGATCACCAGAATTTAGTTGGCTATTCTAAGAAATGGGTAATTTTTTGCTAAGACTTTTGCCAAAATTTTTTCCCTTAATTTTATGTTTTAAACTTTTACCCTATATTTTATATGTGTGTGAGTGTATATATATATATATATATATATATATATATATATATATATATATATAAAATAAACAAAACTAAAAATTCTTGAAGCTATATACATAAAACAGTTGAAACCTAACCTGAACAAAATAAACTATGAAATCTCCACAAATATTCTTAAATACCTATAATTGATAACAGAAGCCACTGGTTTATACCAACAGCTTCCCATACTTAATACTTCTTGTTTTCACTCTCGCGTGGTTATGCGTGACGTCATGAGCAGCGGTGTGATTTTTTTACTTCCAGTGTCTTGTATGCACGAGTTTGTCGTTGCTTGGAAATCTTCCATGTAAACAAAAACAGACTATCATTATTGTTTTGTCTGTGTATTGTTTGATATATTGTAATGTAATTGTCATCTTTGATAATGGCTTATGTAAGCCGAAAGCTTACATAGGATTAAAAAATATGTATTAATATTGTGATTTTCTTTCTTCATTTAATGATAATGTTATTAAGCTTATCAGACAATATGAAAAGAATTTAAATAAAATAGACAAAACTTGTCTATATTATTTAATGAAACATGCATCAATATATATATATATATATATATATACTGGTTGAATAGCAGGACAGACTGGGTTCTATAGCCTTGGATGGCAACTGGTCTAGGAGAAGGACAACTCTGAATTCAAAACCTGAGGGGGGTTGTTTGGGGACCTTGTGGCACGTATGCCATCCAAGTATTCGTCCCTTCAAAAAGTGTGGATGGTCCTGCATGAAGCCTTCACCACTATAATCGAATCTTGTGTGCCGGTGTTGGGCTGTCAGTTCCTGGAAACTGATCTGCTTGACCCTCATACATCGAACCCGACGGGAGAATCGATTTTTTTAATATATATGTATATATATATATATATATATATATATAGTAAAGGTAATAAATCCATTGGTATATAATCCAAGTGGATCCTAGTAATATAAATATTAAAACTGATCCAGAAAAAGAGCTCAATGTATTATACAAAGCAATTAATAGTAGTAAACCAAAATATAAAAAATTATTATAAAGCAAATAAATAGTAGTAAACCATAAGATCCAAAATTACCTCACATAGGGTATAGATCTATTTCAACTGATGAAAACTTTGTCAGTCATATTCAGCCCCAGTAATGATTCTAATGTTTTCTGCTAACAGAAATACAAAATAAAAAATGGTGAGAAATATTAAGACTTAAGGAACAGTTACATCAGCTTAATTCTTTGTTTAAAAAGAATCAATTCAAAGAAAAATTATTAGATATCATGTTAGATTATTTTTCTACAAACTCCAAAAGACAGAAGTGATTAAATACTTTGGTTATATGATAAAATATAGTTTTAAGGTATGCTATATTGATGAAGTAAAAGTGCTTGGTATGCAAGATAGAATGTATATAACTATAAGCAGTGTGGACACAGAGATCAACATCAAATGGCAGCAGTCTTTATCATGCTTGAACAAAATAAGGTTTATGTGAAAAACGTTTATCTCATGTATTTGTTCTTATATTGTATCAACCACCTTTCAAATGATGAAGTTTATCATTTGGACCCTAAAAAAATTGGTAAATTTATCTTTCCAGGAAAATGAACAACCATTCTAAGCAAACAAACTCTAATTCAACTTGAAACTAAGGATCAATTTGACTTAAAAATGTCAGGGATAGTTTTGTTCATTTTGTTCGACATCAGTCAACTTCTGACAGCTCAGCAGATGAAAACTGGAAAATTGTTAATCAAGATGCTGTAAATTTTATCTTCACAGCAGAACGATCAAATGGACTGAATAAATAACTCACTTAAATATGTGCAAGAACTTTATCCTGTAATTTAAGTAAAATTTTATCAGACGTCTAAATGTCTGAAGACACACATATGATGAAACAGGGTGAAACATTAAAACACAAAGAACCAAATATAAAAGTTCTGTATATTAAAGCCAACAAAGAAGCTGGACTAAGAAAATTGCTAAAGAAAGAGTAGATTGTTTGGACATGTCACACGCCCTGCTTTAATTTGTCTTGACAAAACAAATGAATAGATTTGGCAAGTCTGTCAAATAAAAAATTCATGTCAATCTGTTCAGATGGATCCTCTTTGATGGATTCAAATCTTATAAAGGGAACATGGATTCACCATCAGATTCCATGAGTTACAGCAAAATGTCTTTTATGGGAATTAAAAAAATCTTCTAACTATAAATCCAAAGCATTTATATATAAATGGTAAATTTGTCCTTAGCAATACAAAACACAAACTAATTGTTTTATTAATTGATTTACAGGTTATTTAAATCTAGATTATAAGATTTTTCTTTTTAGATAAAAATGGTTTAATGATAAAAATCTTATTAATTAATCCATAGCTGGAGGAGAAGAGTGATTCATACCTGTTCCCAAGGGTATTTGCACATAAGTGAATATAATGACCCGGATGGGAATTGGAATTCAGCTCTCCAATTAGCAATACCAAACACCACCTGTACATCCAAGCTTACAGCACCAGCTACTTGCAAATGGTCACCCATCTAGGTACTGACCAGGCTCAACCTTACTTAACTTCGGTGATTATACAGGAAGCAGATAACACAAACTAAGATTAACTGTTCCCATCAAAATCACACACATGCATCCCATAAACCTTGGATCATAGGGCACCAAATGTACTGCAGAAGCAGTGGTGTGTTTTGGGCAAAATTGGCTGACAAAGCCCAAACCTTGCCAGACTTGTTTGAATTCAGAGTTTTCCTTTTTCTAGACTGATTGCCAACTAAAGCTTAAGTCCCAGTTTGTCCTGCTATTTTCCCCATAGAGAAAAAAGATGAAGAGAGAAGAGATGGATTCATGCCTTTCCCCAAGAGTATATGTGTGTAACTGAATGTAACAAACTCAACTGGAATTTGAACTCGGTTCCCTATTTTCCTATTTCAAACTGCTATCCATTACACTACCATGCTGCTCAATGCAAACATAATGATTATTACCCTTACACAAAAGTTGAACTCTAGTAAACAGAATTATACTAGTAAAAATTCATAGACATAAGTAAATATCACATACATTCATATATGTAAATAATGTTGGATAATTCGCTACCTGACCCCCAAAAATTGTGAGAGCATAACAAGCAGCAAGTTGTGGATACAGTAAAAGCTAAGTAAAGTATTTTTTATTTTGTATATTTCTCTGCATTCTATATTTTACTTTGTTCGATAATGCTGGTGTCTTTGATATTTTTTTTTTTTTGTAATGTAAAATATAATAAAATTTTGATATTTTTCTTGATCAATTTTATACAGCCACCAAAAAATTAATCTGTGGACTTGAAAGGATTAAAACTAAAAAATAGACAGACATAATACATCTAAAGTATTTAACCAAACCTGCTTGAATACATATATATATATATATATATATATAGTGGAACTCACTTGGAAAAACCTTAGGTATTTCGGCTTGTAGTTAAACAAACCAATGCCCAAGAAAAAATGAGGAATAAAAAAAGAACTAAGAACATAAAATTGAGGCGAAAACAATCGTCCAGAATTCAAGCTCAGAGTCCAAAGAAAAAAAACTCCAAAACAAGTAAAAGTAACTATGTAAAGTGCTCAATACATGAAGTAGAACAAACCTAATATAAACCTAAAGAGCCAGGTAAACCTACCTAGGTTTCATCTAAATGGATTGTCAGGGTAATATATATATATATATATATATATATATATATAATTTAGAAATGAATTTTTCATTTATTAATCCAACACATTTTAATTACCTAATGGCTATTTTTAGTGGCTACACATAATTGAGTAGATGCTTTGTTTTTTTGTTAAACAGTATATTTATTTATTATGGGCACATGGCCAAGTGGTTAGAATGTTCACTTCCTGACTATGAAACCCAGGTTCAATTCTCATTATGGTTGATTTCTCAGGAAAGTGACCTCTTGCTGATATCAGTCTGAAGGAGGCTATTCTGGCATGTGGCACCTCTGGAAAGTGTTTGAAAACTATACCACATGTTGACCCAAGCCTTGTGAATGAAATTGGATAGACGGAATCCTTGGGAGCCATTGATGGTTGTGCTATCATGTAGTCACAAGTCATCGTGACTGAGGGTTTGAGTGTGCAGGCCTTGTTCAGACTGTTGATCGTGCTAGATAACATGATCCCTCCTAGAAACTGTAACAAAAATCTGCTCAGTGTAGTTGCAGGTATAAACCACAGGTGGGCTCTGTGAGTTTTAAACAACCACAAAATGTGCTTGAGGAAGTGTCTGCAAGAGGGACTAGCTAGCCGCTCTAGTAGATGAGTATCCTCAAATATGAGTGGACAGCCATAGAGATATTTATTATCTTAATAAATAATATCTACCTTCCTGTTTAACATCTACCTGCCTGAATATTCAAAAAGTTTTATGAGAAAAATATCCTCCTGGAGAATGTATATTTTTACTTAAATATGGGTATTCACTAAAAGTAACCATTAGGTAATAATATATATATATATATATATATATATATATATATATATATATATATATACTTTTGAATATAGAATCAGTGTATGCAATAAAAATGTAATAGTTTCATGAAGTCATAAATGTTTGACTATTTTGTATCACTTTTGGGGGATCTTGTAAATGAATCTATGGATATATGTCAATAAAACAATAAAATTGTAAAGCATTTTACAAGACAAAATCAAAGGAAAACATCTTTTCTTTGCTTCTTTTTTCTCCCATTATCTTTTACGCTTTTCCTGAAAGTGAACTTTCTCATCTTTTATAACAGTATACATACATTTGTTAGGTTTCATCATACGATGAAGTTTGATTTCAAATTCTTTTCAAAATCACTACCTAACACTCTTTCAGGTTTCATCTGCTTCAGTGCAATTTTTTTTTTGGTTTTTGTCTTTCTACCTAGTATTAAGTATGATAGCATTTGACTCTATAGCAAATTTCTTTGTCTTTTGTTTACCAAAATTATTACGCAGTGTTCAGTGAATTCTTTCCTTTTTTGTGTGCGGAGAAGGTTGATAATTTCATGAAAGGAGGCTTTTGTGTCTATGTCTCAAAGGATACTTTAAACTGTTTTTCTTATTGTTTTAAAGCTTTTGTTTTTGTACGACATTATTTCGTCTTCACACTCCTTAGCATTCCTTCCAGACCTATCTTTCTTTGATGCTAATAACATTCACATGAGAACACATACACAAACATATATAAATATATAGTAAATCTTGTAAAGCTGATAGTATGTTTTGATGTTTTGGTACACATGCCATGTTCCTTATATCAAAAAGTTTGCAAAGTCAACCTCAGGAAAAAAGGTCCTTCACATATCTTCTTTATTTGTCTTTTTAGGCAAAGAGATTTTTTTCTGTTTCTATTGTAAACTTTGCTTATCCAAAAGTTTATGCATGACAATAGGAATGGTAGAAAGTTGCTACAAATAAAAGTTGTTGAAATGCAATCATAGCAAAATATACTTTGTACATAAAAAGATGAATTCCAATAAAAGTAATGTACTGTCACCTTGTTTTTAATTTAGTTTCTTTTTTATGTCTTAGTTTGTGTTTTAACTTCTGAAAATACATCAAATCAAGTTCAGATATTTCTGCCATTATGTAGCAAATCATTTCAGTCATTGTAGTAACTACAAAATTAAAAGCTAGGTAAAAACAAAAAAATATCATCTTCTCAAGTTTGACATAGTTTCTTTGACAATTTTAAAAAATTTGGTTGCAGATGTGCAGTTCAAATGCTGATACTGTTTGTGTTCACTTCATAATAATTTCCTTGAGAAAGGCATGAATCCATTTCTTCCCTTCCTTTCTATATGTCAGATAGTAGGGCAGATAAGGTTCTTTAACCATGATAGAGCAACTATTCAAGAAAGACAAATTTCAATTCAAGAGAAAAGGGTTCCATCAAGTTTTCTGACACTAACACACCACTGCTGCTACCTTGATTTCATTTACTGATCAATTGATTTGTTTTTTTTTAGGGTTTATCAACCTTTTGCAGGTTATTTACAGCCAGATATTTTTAGATTGTAAGAATTTTTGAGATAATAATGATTTACTACTGATACAAGTCCTACATTTTAATCCATATCTCAGGGGAGAAGAGTTGTATTCATACCTTTCCCAAGGGTATTTGTGCATTAGTGCCTTTGGTTGCAGTCCATATAGTGTATCAATTATACTAATGTGTTACAAGATGCATGCCTGCATCTTGCTTACAGATGTGGAAGCTGCAATTTTGTATTTTAATGCCTAGACGTAGTTTGATTAATTATTATCTATAAAATGAGGGATTCCTGGAGGCTTTCAATTGGATTATGAAGCAGTGATGAAAAGTTCTTGACCTAACCTACTTCTTAATATCAATTTTTTTCATGTTTGTTCATTGAAATACCCATTTGGGGAAGTGGGTTACCTTTATAAATCAAAATTTAAGGCAAGAACCTTCCAGTTAATCATGCCAATACTCTATCTCTCTTTTGTTTTTGCTTTAATACCATGTAACTCAAAGAGAAAGTATTGGCATCATAATCAAGATATTGATGGTCCACACTACCAAAAATTTAAGAAGGAAGCCCCTTGTCAATACTGAAAGGAGTGATAACAGCTGCTGGAATTGTGAAACCTATTTTCCTGAAAAATTGTTTTAATAGAAAGATTTTAGAAATTTCAAAAGCAGTACTGGCTGCTCAGTCAAAGAATGCCAAACGTTTTCATTATTATTGAAGATATGTTAATGTCTGGAAGGGGTATAAAAATTTATTAGTCCCTTAAAAATGAAATATTCCCCTCTTTGTTTCATATTATATATATATATATATATATATATATATATATATAGTTTTAAAATATCTGTCTTTTTTAAAGTAAAGTCTATGACATAAAATGTTAATGTTGTACACTACTTTAAACAAAAGGTTAGGAAGGAAAACCCCATCAATACTGGAAAGAGCAATAACGACTACAGGACTTGAGAAACTTATTTTCATGAAAAAATGTTTTAAGTGAAAGATTTTATAAATTTTTACCAAAAGTAATATTAGCTGCTCAGTCAATGAATGCCAAATGTTTCCTTATAAGGAAACAGCTAATTACCATTTACCATTCATGATTTTATCAGTATAATTTATTCAAATAGAGTCAGCAAAGCAATCAAAGCTTGGATATTGATCCTAGGGTATGCATTCATGCATAATTTTGATCTCTGTACAAAGTTTATATATGTATAATCCATAGAACCAAATTAGTTACAGCCATATGTAACATGACCCTTTAAACATCATAAGCTGTAGAAAAAAAAAATCATGTCTCTCATCTTGTAAACATATAACAAGCATCCAGTTTTGTATTATACATACACCATGAAACAAATCTCTAACTTACACTTTAAAATCTAATTTCCTGAAAAATAAAAAAATTCCCAAAAATGAAGATCAGATACAGTCAAAGCAGATCTATCATCATAGGAAACATAGATTTTCATAAAAAAAAGTTTCTGGTGTCAGGTTTGTGCAACCTTTGTGACAGATCTTGTTTGCATTGTAGATAGTATAATACAACTGCTCCTGACTGACAAAAACTTACTATAAATTGTGCATTCATTTTTAAAAGCAGTCAGTGGTCTAGTAATTTAAATACTTGCCTCTTTATCTTCATGCCAGATGTTCGAATGTTCATGGGATTTCCTCGATAAAAAAAAAACAAGGTTCATGCTATTTTGTAAACATTAAATTAACATATATATTTTCTAATGTATTTTAAAAAGAGAGTCACCTGATTCCAGATTGTATATATTTGATCTGATCCTTTTGAAATCAAACAATTAAATAAGAAAATATTTCATATTCTTATCTGCTTTTAGACATTGGCAAATTTTATCAAGTTGATAAATTTGTTTATTGATAGATGCCTAAAAATATTTGTATTATCTGAAAATAAATCTTAACGTTAACACACTTCCACTTTGTGTGAGTTTAAAATGCTAAAAGTTTTTTTCTATATATCTATAATTATAAATTATGATTTTGTAAAGTGACAATTTCATTAAAATATGTTAGAAAATTTCCAAGTTTTCAATTAAATCATGTTGTGGGAATGTATGTTGTGTTTATGTAGAAATCACATGTCGGCTAGTATTATTTTTTCCATAACAATTATTGTGGACTCCAATGTGAGTCCAAGTAATAAATGAAAACACAAAAATAATATACAACAAATGACAATGCCTGTATTAACAAAAGTATTACAATTACAAACAAAGAAGTAAACATTTAAAGAATAGTTTCATGAAGCAATTAAATTAGAGAATCTGTGCTTGTGTGTGTGAAGTTTTTGTAGGCCTATGTGATAGACATGTGAGGGAAAGAGCACAAAAATTCAGAAAAGAAGACATTGAAAATGAACATGCCCCAATGAGGACACTTTTTTCCACATGCAATGACATGTATAGCCAGATGTATAAAAGAGAATGTGAGAATATCATTGCATATATATAGGCTTTAAGAGCATCCCCTAGTGATTTTTTTTTTTTAGATCATCAAGTAGGATAATCCACTATCAAGAAAAGAAGAACATTAAGCAAAATGGTAGAAGTATATTGAAAAAATGAAAGTATCAGTTCAAACTGATGCCAGGAGGATATGGGCTTAATAAAAAAAAAAAGTTATCCAAATTAAGATATTTTGCAAACTATCTGAGCTTGATTAGAGTAAACATTTTATTGTTTTATCTCTATCTATAAAAGGCAGGATGTGTGTGTGTAACAAATGCATGGCAACAATTTTCGATGGATTTGCACCAAAATTTACATGCACATTCTCCAAGTTAGTAAAAAGGCCAAGACTGACTTTGCATTTCCCAACTCCCATCGATAGTGGAAATAATCAATATTTTTCATGCTTCTGTGACAGTTTTCATGTAGTTTGTGGCCATTTTCTACTGGCCAAAAAGAGAGCCTATAGCTGGCTGTCACGAATAGGCAGGAAGATTCTATTGGCCAGTGTGAGAGCCAACAGCTGACTGACACGAATGTTAACTAGCATGCTAGCATGCAAAAAAATCGATAGCTGTATTAATGGGAAAAATTTAAATTTGCATGGCACTTTACTCCAATTGGCTCATTCACTTGCTTAAACTCAACATTGATTTTGCAGAACTGGGTTGGGTGTGAAAAAGTATTTGTTGTTAACATTCTTTTTTCATTCAGTTTTTCCAGTTATGAGTTCTTTTTTAAAGCTGATCATTTTGTGTTTATTTTGTTTATTTTTTTTCGTAAAAGATTTAATGTTTAGTATAGAGCTTAGAAAAAATTTGCAGTCTGAGATAGGCAAGAAGTAAGGCATGTAGCAACATCAGCACAGCAAAGGGCACTCCTTTAAAAGCAAGGAAAGGCAAAAATATTTTAAATCAAGTGATAGCGATTACTGTATGAGTCATACAATTTTTGAATCAAGCACAGGCAATGCCGGGCCATGCTGCTAGTACCATAATAAATTCCATCTCTTGCCAGAAGTTGCCTTGATCATTGAAAACACAAGATCACTGATTATCTACTTATTTGAATAAGTACTTAAAACTTTTCATTACATATTATAGTAAATCCTGGGGAAGTGAGTGGGAAGAATAATGAAGCAAAAAACATGGTTGTATTTCAATACATTTGAATCTGGTATGTGTAGACAAGGTTTTGGCTTTTCTTCTCATTCTCCACTGACTTTATCATTACTCTACCTCTTTCCCATGCTTAGCTTTACTTATTTCTTGAATGAAGAAACTAAATATTTCAGGCATTTGTGAAAAAAAGATTTTATTTTCTATTAAATATCATTTTGCTGTTTTTCCATAATTTTTTAAAACTAAAATTTTCAACTCACCATGTATATTGCATATAGATAATGAAGAAAAAAGGTATTACAGAAGATGATAAATATTATATATCTATATATATATATATATATATATATATATATTCAAACAGGTTTGGTTAAATAATTTAGACATATTATGCCTGTTTATTTTGGTTTCGATCGTTTCAAGTCCACAGATTAATTTCTTGATAGCTATAGAAAATTGATTAAGAAAAATACCAAAAGTTCCTTTCAGTTAATTTTTATTTTCCCAAGTACTTTCAATCTCATTTGAGACCATGTTCAGGGAGTTAAATTGTCTGTGAATGTGTATATGTATTTCTGCAAATTCAAAACATTTTAACTGTTCATTTTACTATGTTATGCAGTGCTCTAGATTTCAAATTTAAAATTCATGCATTTTTTTCTCTTCCACAGTGTAAGAGAGGTAACTTTTTATTTCATTCATTTATTATATTATATTATATTATTATTTTTATATATATAGACACACACACACGCAGATATATATATATATATATATATATATATATATATATATATATATATATAAATCTTTTACTGCTACAAACATTGAAGAACTTTGTTGCTATACTCATAGCTGATTTTATTTATTTTGGGCTTAAATTTTCTTATATAAAGGGCTTCTAGGATTTTTAGTTTTTGCTTATTATAATTTTTATGTAATATAAATGTATTTTCAATTGATATCTATCTTAACTGGGAGTTTGGGCATGAGTGTTTCTTTAAATGTTGTGAGATTGAACTATGCTCTTCACAATAGAATGTAAGCCTTTTTGTTAGCATCATCATAGTAAAACCAACATATGTATTAACATTTTTATCAGAGATGCAATCTCCCAAAGGACATTTAAATTGATATACAATATTGGTCTTTTGTAAGATGCTAATTGAAAGAGAAGAATTGTTATGAATTGCTAAGATGGTTGTATTAAATTTAGTATAGTATATAATTAATTTTATTTATTCACTTGGATCGGTGGGGGATATGTTAGTGTTTATGAGTCTTTTTAGAATTTTTCCCTTCAGCTTATAGTTAGCATGTATTTGATAACTCTATAGTAGTTTGATATGATTAGAATTATTTGATGATGTAATGTATTCATTTTTATTTATGTTTATATTCCTAATAGCTTGCCTAATTTGTTCATCAACAATGTAATTAGGAAAGTCATTATTAATGAGAGTTTGTTTAATATTTTTTAATTCGGTGTAGAAAATCTTTCTCATTAAAGAATTTGATTTTGTATAGTTTATTAAGTTTTGTATAATAGCTATATATATATATATATATATATATATATATATATAATACATTTTTAAAAGTAAATGCTACAAACTGGAATTTTACTTCATTTGTTCTTTCTCTCATTTGGAAATATATATATATATCTTCTATATACATATAAAACTGACTATGTGTGTGTTCACGAACTACACGAGAACTATAAGGCCTATTTCCACCAAATTTGGAACATAGATTGTACTCAATACTGGGTGTGTCTAGGCAAATTTTTCAAAAATCAATGACCAATAATCAATAAATATAATGTTTAAATGGGAATTTCCATTAGTTGGGTTGTTTTTAAACTTTCAGACTTGAAGTCTAAACCCTAAGGCCGATTTTAATGAAACTTGATAAGTGTATGCAACTTACTGTCACGCTTCTTATACACTATATAGATTTTCATTTCTCTTGACAATGGGTGCCCCTAAAGTGGCCCCAAAGAATTCAAATTGCTTCAATTTTGATGAAATTTTGCATGTTTGTTACACTCTTACAATGAGATAGAAATCGGTTGTCAGATTTTTTAAAATGCATAAGGGGGCCCCCAGGATGACCCTATAAACCCCTTGATGCCTCGATTGCTTTTCAAATGTATTTTGTAACAGTATTCTCCAATTTCAACAAAAATTTCAGTACATATTGAGATTATATTGAGTAACTGAAGTAGTTACTTGGAATTCACTGAAAATCATCACTGGGACCTCCATGAGTTAGGGGACCAGCATGGAACCCCGAAATTTTCAATTAAGTCTACAGCCTTGGCCATAAAGTCAATTAAATAGAAAACTTAAAAGATGTGCTTTATTATTTCAATTACTACTCGAGCTGTCTAAACTGAAAAATTCTGTACAGTCTTTGTGAACATTGGTTTTCAGCTTTGGCACGGCTGCCAGGAGAAGTCTTTGTTGAATTTCTTCTCCTTCCAATGCATGTTGTTCATTCGATGTAGTTTGAGCAAAAGCTGTCAACAAAGCATTTCTCCTCAACAATTTTCGAAGAACGATTGCGATTAATGTACTCTTCATTTGCTGACAAATGTTTTTGTATCTTCTGTGCTTCTGTAAAAACAATTTTCTCCTGTTATAAATGTTTTCTCACTTCATGTCATTATAATTTTTCACCATATAGATAAGAGACACTAAAGAACAATCTTCTTTATTTTAACTTTACAGATTGGATGAGATTCGTGATTTTTTTGGAATAAACCCAGGCAACGCTGCTAGTATATATATATGTGTGTGTGTGTGTATGTATGTATGTATGTATGTATGTGTGTGTGTGTGCAGATAGCATACTGGTTATAAGTGGAATCAGTGTTCTGCATTCAAATTCTAGCCAAATCAGTTTTACTCAGTTTTTAATCCACTTGGAAAAGGCATAAATCCATCTTTCTCTAATGGGTCAAACAAGGTTTTTTTGCCTTTGGTGGCAACCAGACTAAGAGAAGGAAAACTCTGAATTCAGTCCCTTGTAAATAATAGGGTAAATTGGACTCCTTAATCTTGTTAGGACAACCAGTCTAGAAGAAGAATAGCTGAATTCAAAACCAGTCTGAAGAGAAATGAGCCCTACCAGGCTATCTTACCCAAGACACACCTTCTTCTACTACAGCTTCAGCACACATGGTGTCCAAACCACCCTAAGGGGTTACAGAACTCATAATCATGATGATAATCTTAATGAAGCTAATTTTAATCTGTCCAAAATATAAAAACAAGCTAGGAAAATTTTCCTTCTAACTTAGAAATATCAGTCATGAATTCCTTTCTTAATAAAAACGGATTAAAATTATTCATAATTTCTAGTAAGCTGTTTCTCCTATACTTTATTTTACAATCATGTTCACTTTGTATAAGGCCCAAGATCTACTCAAGGTAAAGGGTTACAGAGTAAGTGGCAATGTTTAAGAACATATGTGGGGAAGATAATGGTTGATCATAGACTTGAACAGGTTAAAATTATAGTAATCTGGGGATCATCCTCTTCAACAAAGCAACGGTTCATAAGAAGAAGCTGCTTGAGTGAAACTTGCATCTCACCAATGGAATGCAAAGAGAATGAGTGTGGGTCACTACATTGTGTGTAGCATGATAGGTCTTAACCATTAAAACTGGTGGAACCAAGGAATGTAATTCCTCCAAAAACTTTCCATGAAAGTAGCGATAAAGCAGTAAGACACTCACAATATTTAGTCTGTGAGAAAGGTGTTGTAGGGTGGACAATAATTTGTCACCCACAAGAATGCAGTGATGCTTTTGGACTCTATTGAAACAAGAAAGTAAAGACTGGGGAACTCTTGTCTATATATGGCAGCTGTACTCCATTTTAAGCCTGATCTGGCTCATGTAAAGGTAGAGAACTGTATGAGGATTCAGGTACTTATTGGAACAGTACAGGGTACTGACCATTCTTCCAGCATCTTTAGTGATGGATCATAGGTATGAGCACTACTTGAGGTTTAGGTTATGTCAAAATTGGTGCTCAATACACAGTGTCTCCCTGAGGGAATAGGTGATCAGTGAAAGTTCTAGGTGATAATGGAATAGAATTGGTTTGGTTTTCATGGCATTGTATGTGATCAGCCTGTTTTTCCCTCACTGATCTGTTAGAGCTAGATCAGTGGAGAGATCAGCTGCCAATCTCTGGTCATCTCAAGTTTTGGATGTGTACGCATACACCGTTGTATCATCAGCATTAAATATTCACAAATGACCCTAGTTTTGTTGATAAAAGTTAATTTCTTCTTTAACAATGACTAATTTCTTAATTATTAGGAATTTTAGTTAGATAGTTTAACTAAGTGTTGCATGTTCAGTCAAACTTACCATTAGTCAAAGTTTGTAAGAAATGCAATATATCCTGCAATATTTACTCAATGTGCTGAGAGACAAACTTGTAATGCCCTGATTAAGTGACCTGACAGAATTGAACTCTGGACTTATGATTTCTAATTCAATGCACGCCCTTGCTATGCCATTTCTCAGAACAGAAAACCAAAATGCTAAGATTTTTTCCAGTTGTAACTTACTTTGAGCACCTCTTGGTTAAAATGTAATCTGGTTATTTTGCAGAAAATATTCTGGTCTTGTCAAGGAAAATTAGGATGGAGAGAGAAAAGATAGGAAATGCGAAACAAGTTTTTAAGTAGAAACAAATTAAAAAAAGAAGAAACAAAATGTAAAGTCGGCAATCAGAAATATTTTTGTCTTGCTTTCATATTAAAGTTGACATATTGAGTAACTATGGACCACTAATGGAATGCTAAGCTCTTAATAGAATTATTGGGAAAGCCAATTGATGTTCCAATAAATGTAGCATACATTTTTAAAAAATGTGTAGCAATTGTAAAAAGAAAAGAATGAAATAAAAACTACGAGAAGTTTATAAGAGAATTTATTGTATGCTTTAGTCAAAAACAAGTGTTTTCAAATGAATCAAGAATGTAGATCATTGTCTTTTTTGCTTTACTTTTTCTTTTTTGAATCAATTCACCCCAAGCAAGGTGATAATGCAACTAAGATGCAAGGGGCTACTGAGAGTGAAAGAGAATGAAAAAGACTTTAGAAGGAACCAGAAACCCAATCCTAAACAGGAAACAAGGGATAAAGCTCTACTCCTCTATTCACCCCCAAGCAAGGTGATAATGCCACTAAGATGCAAGGGGCTACTAGGAGTGAAAGAGAATGAAAGAGACTTTAGAAGGAACCAGAAACCCAATCCTAAACAGGGGATAAACCATTACTCCTTTATTCACCCCAAGCAAGGTGATAATGCCACTAAGATGCAAGGGGCTACTAGGAGTGAAAGAGAATGAAAGAGACTTTAGAAGGAACCAGAAACCCAATCCTAAACAGGAAACAAGGAATAAACCTCTATTCCTCTATTCACCCCAAGCAAGGTGATAATGCCACTAAGATGCAAGGGGCTACTGGGAGTGAAAGAGAATGAGCTTACCTCATTGGTACCTTGACTTCACAAATGTAAACACAGTACCAGATTGGTAGCCAAGTTTCATAATTTCACTGTTAAAATTACTAGATGTAAACATAAGTTCTATGCTAATACTAATAGTACTTCTCATTCATGAAGCTCTCTTTTGGATTCTTGCTTTCCTGTCACCTACAATCTTCCATGAATTTAAATGCAACATCAATTGTCATCTTTTTTCACCTTGAAAATTGTTCTTTTATTGTCCTCTCTATTTCTTTCACTCTCAGCAACCCCCTGCATCAGTGGCTTTTATTACCTAGTTTGGGGTGTAATGATTAAGAAAATAGTTTAAATGAAGGACTACTAAATTTATTATGTACACTATTTACATTATTCGGACTATTGTCCTCATCTTTGTTGCCATATTTATTACAACATTTCAGCTGTTGTGTACTCCAGCCTTCTTCAGGTGGTCGGACTGTCAAACTGAACCCTTTATTTTGCTTGCTGGGGTAGACTGTTCTAGTTCTACATGATATGTTTAATGGATATCAGTTATCTCCTGTTAATTCCCCTTTCCAACTTCTCCACTGCCTTAACCGGATATTGAACTCACACTCTTTGGGTTCTGTCACTGGATCTAACCAACACCTTTCTCCACTATTTTGTTGTTTCTAATGAAATTTTCCTGTTACTATGCTTTACTTTTGGAAGGCATCTTTTGCTATCCCAATTGTTCTTCAGATTTTGGTCTCATATTTTCCCTCCTGTTTTAAAATATTAAATTAAGTTTTTTTTTCTTTAAATAAAACTTTAGCTTCCAATAAATGTTTTATATATTGATAAAACATGAAATGTTTCATAATACGAGATACAGTTTATATCAAAAAACAATACAAATGTGTGAAATAAGATTACTCCTTGAGATAAACTGTAATGAAATTATTTCTTTTTCAAAGATTTTTACTATTTCCTTTTTTTTTCTGTTGGTAGAATTAATATGTAGTCATAGGTTGGACTATTGAAATTGTTCAACCTATAATTACAAAATGATCTAAAAGGAAAAGCTGTTTTTCGAAATGTTGCTAAAACACTTCCTTTTTTTTGTTTTTCATTTTGTAACAATCATTCTTGTGTTTTGTAAAATCTGCAATATCAGTGTGTCAAAAAAGAAAAAAGGATATCTATTACTGCAAACTTTATTTCAAGTAAATTCTAATCATTATCTGGACACTACTTTTTCATAATCAAATCTGCCATCTTTATTTGGTTACCAGCATCCACTTCTTCTATTTCACTCCCTCTGCCTTGCAGGCTTTGCCTTCAATTCTAATCGAACTGCTGCTTCACTTACAACAATTCATCAATTCTGTTTATTCAAGTCATTACTTCTGTTTTTCTTTAATTTCCCACAATATCATTTATTGATTCAGCTTTTGCATCAGATCTGCTCAGTTTCTGTTCATTGTTCATTTTTTTTATCTTTATCTTTATTTCCTTCATTTATTTATGACTTTAATTTAATCTTTTTTTTTTGTTTTACTTTCAGCATTAGAAATTTGATTTTTATCGAGAATTTCTTATTATTTTTTATCAGGTTTTTTCATTAATATTTCTTACACTCCTGCATGTAATTTAGATTTAATTTATCTTTTCAAACATTCATATTGAAATCAGTTCAACACAATGTTTCATACACTTATTGTAAGTTACAAAAATTGATGATATTTTACTTACTATCTTAGTTTTTTTTTATTAGAATTCTCCAGTATTTCAGTAGTTTTAAAATAGAAGAACTGTTGATATTTTAGCATATTTGTATTTTTATTAGTAATTTTTACTATATTAGTGTTTTATTAATTTTAAATTACTACAAATTAAGCATGCACTTTGTAATCACAAAAGATGCATTCCAAAAGATAAAAAAGAAACTGGAAGCAGCAGAAATTATGTACTACAGAAGGATGCTGAGAATAGCATTGATGGAGTGTGTAATCAATAAGTAAATCTAAAGGAAAAGGGAAACAAAAAAACGACATTTATACTCAGAATTTTTAGAGTCTGTCTATATTTCTGAGATGAGGTATTATGTACATTATTTACATTATTCAGACTATTGTCCTCATCTTTGTCGCCATATTTATCACAATGTTTCGGCCGTTGTACGCTCTGGCCTTCTTCAGGTGGTTGGAATTTTGAACTGAACCCTTTATTTCGCTCACTCAAGGACACATGGCACAGTGGATAAAGGCGTTGGTTAGATCCAGTGACAGGACCCAAAGAGTGTGAGTTCAATACCCGGTTAAGGCAGTGGAGAACTTTCAGAGGGAAATTAGCAGGAGATAACTGATAACTGACATCCATCAAACATGGCATGTGGAACTAGAACAGTCTACCCCAGTGAGCGAAATAAAGGGTTCAGTTCGAAATTCCAACCACCTGAAGAAGGCCAGAGTGTACAATGGCTGAAACGTTGTGATAAATATGGCGACAAAGATGAGGACAATAGTCCGAATAATGTAAATAATATCAGAATTTTTAAGTTTCATTTTTCTTACTGTTATCTGTTATGCCACTTCTTTCTTTTTATGCGTCACATCTCTTCAGGATGTAGTTGAACATGGCTCTCCATTTACCCCTATTCCTTGTAGCTTGCAATAAGTTCTGTCCCTTTGCTGTGTCTCCTAGGCGATGTTCTGTCATCCACTTGATTAAACCCACTAGGTATATCATGCGTTGCTTTCCTTTGTTTCTCTTTCACTCTATTCACCCTGTGAGTATCAGATTCTCCAAGCCTTTCTTTCTCATTATGTATCCTAGAAATTTCAGCTGCCTCTTCCTGATGTTAAGTATAAGCTTCCTCCTTGTTTACACCTCTCCAAAACCTCATCATTGCTCACACGCTCAGTTCATGATATCCTTAGCATCCTTCACTTACTCATCCAAATTCTTTATACAACTCTAATTATTATGACACACGCTTGTGACACATTTATGGTTTCAGCATCAAAAAGTGAAATGAACAATGCTACATCTTTTAGGCATCATGCAACTCAACTGTTCATGCTTGAATATCAGATCGACTGTGAAAATTATTCTGAATTATTCTCCTGAAGTTTTTAAACATGAAAGTATTTTTCAGATTCAATCATTTAATAGAATATTCATTTATAGACAGAATGCAAAAATAGGGCAAAAACTGGTTGCAATTGAAAGTTTCAATCACTGGATTTGCATCAAATTTAATATATGAAATATTGCACATTGACTGCGGGTGCTAATAAAACAGGGTTTGATGTATAATAACTGAGCTATAATTTATATTAATTATAAATATTCATCTTTTCCTTACTGGTAGCACAAATCTGAGTTTCATGCACAATGCAATCTTCAGGTGCTGATTGAAAACTGACTGTTGTATTATATTTATATACTTGTATTTGGAGGTATGTAAGTATATATGTATATACTCAACTCTCCCGTCATTGATCGACAGAGGCTGTTGAGCTACACCTACCGGGGACCCGTTTACAGTGTATGAGAGCCAGGCACCTCAGTTCCTAAGAACTGAGCGCAAGACAACCTGCCCATAAGATTTGGTTATAGTGGTGATGGATTTGTGCAGAACCAACCACACTTTTTGAAGACTGAATAAAGAAATCTGGTGCACTATGTGCCACAAGGTCCCTAAACGACCCTTCGCAGGTGTTGAATTCAGAGTTCTCCTCTTCCTAGACCAGTTGCCATCCAAGGCTATAGAACCCAGTCTGTCCTGCTATTTACCCATAGCTGGGGAGAGAAGAAGAGGATTTATACCTTTCCCAAGGATATTAGCACATAAGTGAATGTAATGGATTCAACTGGAATTCAAACTTGGCTCTCCTATTCCTCAATCTGAGCCGCTATGCATTACTCCACTGTGCCTCCCATATATGTTTTGAACAATAAAAAATATGAAAAAATTATATACACACACACACACACACACACACACACACACACACGTGTGTGTATGTGTATATAATTTTTTATATTTTTTATTGTTCAAAACATATACATACATATATATATATTTGTTTATACGTTATTTTTATAGAAACAAATAGTAAATGTTGTGTTTATAATAAACAGTATTAACTACATTTACCGACCTGAATGTCGGAGAAATTTCATAGAAAATATGTGTCCTCCGACAGGACTCAAACCTGTATGTATATATATATATATATATATATATATATATATATATATATATGTGTGTGTAATTATTTTATTACCTCCCACCTCATAAATAAATGGACTCCTCCACTATCATTACAGTATAGTATAAATATCAATATTTAAATTATGCAAAAAATCAGTTGTCAGTCAATATCTGATGATTGCATTGTACCTCAAACTCAGAGTTAGGATTTTATATATATATATATATATATATATATATATATATATATATATATATATATATAAAACTGTCGTAAATCACTAACATTTGGTTTTTTTTTTTTATATATATGGCATTGGATATTATGTATATACACTAATATATATTTATAGCTCTGTTACATAAAATTGAGCCCATTCAGGAAGAAATATATTCATTCTGGCGTCTTGTCTGCAGCCACTCTCTCATAGACATGCCGTTGCCTCCCTCTGCCTTTTTTACAAATACTTTCATGGTAACTACTCTGATGAACTGCTTTCGCTGGTTCCCAAACTTCATGAATTTAAGAGCTCATCTAGGCTGGCATCTCACTCTCACCCTTTCACTGCCAAAACTGTTAAATGTAGCATTCTCTTCTACTCCAATAGCTTCATGTCTCGCACTTCTCACCTGTGGAACTCCCTCCCCATTTCTTGTTTTCCTGATAACTATAATCTCCAACTATTCAAATGTAACGTCAATCGACGTCTCCAGATGCCCTGATCTATCCCCTAACCGTCTCTTCATCCTTTCATCTATCACACCTCTTTGTTCTCGCTCCTACTCTGAAACCCTTTACGTGGATTCCTGCCTTGCTTGGGGTTGAATGCTTAAAAAAAAAAAAAAATACATACGTGCAAATATATATGCATGTATGTATATTTTTTATCCTACCCATACCTCCCTTTATATATATATATATATATATATATATATATATATGTGTGTGTGTGTGTGTGTGTGTGTGAAAAATATATAGAAAATAGGAAAGAACTCATTAGGTAAATAATCCAAATGAAAAGCCTACATGAAAAACTACACATTATTAAGTTTCTAAATGATAAAAATCTATTAAACAATAGACGAGTTAATGATTTTTTGCCGATATCATCAAATTTTTGCATTGAATAATTAGCATAAAAACAAACTATGAAATAATTTTTAAAATCCATAGTCCTAATAAATAGTTTAAATGCCCTACAAAAAGATAACCCTTTATGAAGTCGTCAAAAACCAAATGTTAGTGATTTACGACAGTTTTTATATACACAAAACCCTTTCAGAAAAAAATAAAATAAAAAAATAAATAAATCTCCATAGACACTTAACCAGACTAGGCGATGTCATCTTCCGCTTTAAATTTAGACACCCCAACCTTACCCTGACTTGACATCTGTGAATGTAACTGAGATATTGATACAAATTATTAACACCTTACGCCCCTTTTCTTTAAACTATTGCTCTAGCCGTTACCATAGAAATTTTGATTTCAATGATGAATATGCTTATAAAACACGTAAATTTCAGAATTAAGTTATTCCAAAAAAATTTTGCTTGAAGATGGAACAGAGCTTAGTACTTTAATTGAATTTAATTCAAATAATTATATTGAAGTTTTTGGCTCTTGTTTTGAAACATGAGAACTTTTATGCAGCGTGTTGGAATCATATTTTTAAATAAATAATTATATATATATATATATATATATATATATAGTTAGGCATGGGTAGGGTAAAAAATATGTATTGCAGAAAATGATCCTGAAAAAAGGTATGGTAGACTAACAAGGAAAAGTAATTTTTATTTCCCAAGGCTTGAATGCATATCTTATCTTTACCAACTATGGGTTAAATGCCAAAGTGGGCTCTCTGGTCTTGGTTATCAACCAGTCTAGAAGAAGAACAGCATAGAACTTTAAAAGACTTGAGAAGAATAGCAATGAGAAACCATTAATTATACACTATCATTCCCAAAAATAGATATAAG
This sequence comes from Acanthosepion pharaonis, assembly GCA_903632075.3. NCBI lineage: Eukaryota > Metazoa > Mollusca > Cephalopoda > Sepiida > Sepiidae > Acanthosepion > Acanthosepion pharaonis. The sequence continues at coordinate 86,046 of CAHIKZ030005624.1, forward strand.
AATGCATAATTTATAAATATCAAAGAAAAAGGATGCCATGAAGCACCACAACCAACTAGATGGAACATTGAAACATGATTGTGAAACTACTCATATATAGATGTGTTCCTGCACATAACAACAGATTATAGATTGAGTGGGACAGAAAATGAGAGAAAACGTTTCTCTGTATATTTAATTATACCTTTAGCAATCAAAATAATAGGAAATTTTTAATTCTTAACTTTTATTGATGTTCAGTTTTCATATGTAGAAAATATGAACGGCATACTGATTTCAATATATTTGTTTCCATGTACATAGATAAATAGATATGCACAAAATGAATAAAATAAATATGTCTTGGTCTATCTTTTCATATATTAATCTACATTCCTTCACAACAATTTTGGCATTTCATACTTACCAGCATTTATAATAGCTTGTTCAAATTACTGCTGTCTGCACACATTTGGAAATATTTCTGATTACTTAATAAATTTTTAATAATTATGCATATTTTAAAAGTATTTATATTAACTTAAAATTAAGTATATTTTCATATATATAAAATTGCTCTAAATGCAGTGTACCTACATTTTACTTTATAGATAAAACTGAAAGTTAAACAAAACAATTTTTAAAGCAAAAAACAAAATAACTTTTGACTTCCTTTTACCAAGAGTTTTTTAAATTATTGGTGACTTCATGCAATATCTTGTGACAGGGTTCATCATGACATACTCATTAATGGTGGATATAATTAAGTTTTTATAAGTTTAATTCAAATAACAAAATTACTATTTATTCAAATTAATGCGACTTTTTATATCTGTTAATTTATTTACTAGTCATTACCTTTATTAAAATTCATATATGGGAATTCCTTTTAGATAATTATTTTTACTGAAGAAACAAAAATGATTTTTTAATGCTTAATTTTTATAATCTTTGAAATTCTGTTGCTATAACACAATGCTGGTTCATATCAAGTAGTATTGTCTATTATTACCATAATAATGGGGGGTTTTTGGGTACTAAAACCAGGTTTCTAATCATTACCTCTTGATAGGTGTGTCTATTGTTGGAGATAGAGAAACAAACAGAATAGTAGATTTTAATTTTATTCTCACAATTTATGAATCAATCTATTTTTCAATTATCTTCTGATAAAGATTGGAACAGCAATTGACTCACTTGGACTGATTTGAAAATAAAGTTCCAGATAAACACCTGGTTCAAATGTGAACAAGAAAAACCAAAAAATATTCACAAGTAGAACTTTAATTGAAAAATATACTTTTGCACTTAAAGTTCCTTTGAAATTGTATGCTTTTGTTTACACTTTCAATTATGATTTAACCAATATTTTCATTTCTTGCATTTTTTCACAAGTTCCTTTAACAAGTCAAAAAGATAAACAAAACAAAGGATGTAAGAGATGCTTATCAAAAATAAATTAGACCAAAGCTATGATCTTGTAATTTTATTTAAAATAAAATTCAAATTTAAATTTTAGAGTCAAAAATTCAGATTTAAAATATTCAAATTTCAACTAGCATGTATTTTTTTAAATAAATTTTTCTTTATTTTTTTTAATATTAGTGAATTCTAATTGATTAATGAAGTATTGATTTTCATAACTTCTTCCAGGCTCCATCTCTACTGTTTATCCAAACATAATAAATAGACCCCAGTCCAAGTCATTTACCTGCAGTGTCCTGAACATTAACGAAGACTACCACTTCTGACTGATAATTGCATGAATATATGAATAATCTAGTGGCCAGCTGAAGAAACGGAAGACATTGCTTCTGGTTGAATTGCTAAATACCTCATAAATTTCTGCAGCCAAAGCAAAAATTTCTGATCTTTAAAAGGGCATCAGGTCAAGCAGATAAATACAAATGCAAATTAAACAATATGTAACCCAAGAAGTTAATTCATTTTGACTGCAGACGGCAAATAAAATTTGCACAGCCAGAATGTCTTGCTGTTAAATCATAAATTATTTGGAAATGACATTTAATCTATAATTACTGCTAAACTCTGTCATCCCATACCTTAAAAGAGTGTCTTTTGAAATTATTTGAACATGCTGTTATTGGAAAAGTAAAAGATATTTGTACCAGACCCTAGAGCCACAACTGAGGCTCTACTAATTTAAAATTTATCAGCATTGACTTGTAAAGAAATTCTTGTTTGAAGTTCCAACAAAATCAAAGGTAGGGTCATAGGTACATAAGGATAATTTGTAGGATATTAAAAACCAAAAGAACAAGCATTTAATCAACGAAAATTATCAAAGGATTTGAGGTAGAAATGAAGATATAGTCATTGTTTAGTGACACTGAATTTATTTTCTCTTTTTTCTTCTTAATTCTACTTATTCTTTTCTTTTTTGTTCTCTTTTTCTTCTTTTCTTGTTCTTTATTTCATTTCTCTCTTTCTTTTTCTTTCCTATCTTTCTTATCTTTGTTTCTTTTATCTTTTTAGTATCTATTTTCTTTCTTTTCTGTTTTTTTTCTTTTTTCTTCCTTTCTTTTCTTTTTGTTTCTTCTATATTTCTCTTTTTTTCTTTCTTTTTTGTTTCTATCTTCTTCTCTATCTTTATTTTTTTCTTTCTTTTCCACTTTTTTCTTCTTTTCTGCTAATATAAAAATATCATTGTCTCTGGAAATTAAAATAGAAAAAAACTTACTTGCTTTATTTATTCACATCACTGAGGAGACATTTAAGATTTTACAAGATTAATAATATTTTTGTTTATTTATATATGTATCTCGTTATTATTTTCCTTCACTTTATTTTAAAGAATCTACTTTCAATTAGGTTATACCAATCTCGTACCAAAAGTTATACATTGAAATCATACCTGCTTCTGTTATATTTCAACAGTAAAATATGCCTGAAAGACATTTTCTTAATTTTTGGTATCTCACCTGATTTTGATTTCCCAACTTTATTTGTATTTTGCATGTTATTTACCACAGGTGGGTGGAGCTGACATTGGCCAATGACTGTATTTTATCTCAAGCAAGGGTTGGCAGGGACTGGCAGTTGGAAGTTTTTGCTGCAACTAATGAAATTCACACCTGGTTTCAGCAATAAATCCCATACACTGTAGGACATGACATTCAGGGCAGGTTTGACATGACCAATGTTTTCACCTGCTCATCGTGCCATTTTGGCCAGTGCAGTACTTAGATGGGAGATCACTTGGAAAAACTAGGTAAGGTAATCAACCTCCCACAATCTGAAATTTGTTTCAGTTTTAAATAACCAACAAAAGGTTGATAAGCTGTAAAAACCAAACCAATTGATCAATCATCATGCTATTTTTGCTTGTGCAGAATGGTTTTCACCAGTGACCACATTGGGAATAAGTTTGTCGAACTGGCAAGCAGCTCTGCAACTTTTTGTAACAACATAACATTCTTTGTGCAAGTACCTTTTTGTGAGACAAAGAAAAACATTCAATGGATAGGATTTCTTTGGGGAGTTGTATTTTCATCTCAAATAAATTTGAAGTTGTCAATTTATTTGATCATCTTCGTCTTAACACTTCAAATATATATTTAAATAAACATGTTCATGTTTTTACCCCCAAAATATTAGATTTTTGAAAATTATAAAGCAAAGTCACTTTGAGATTATTAGATTAAGTCATAAATTGTTTATTTCTCAATAAATGGGAATGATAGCAAAAATTTTCCCCCTCTCCCTCTTATAGCTAGAAGGACACAGAATGCATGCTGGGATATTTTTCTTAGCCAATAAAATGGGACGGCTTGTGTTTTGACATGACTCAGTCCAGATCTGCCTTGACTACTTGACAGACATACTGTGTTCGCTTGGTCGACCTTGTTTTTGTGTACAAACACCAACTCATAGTTTGTGAATTCTTTTTGCCTTCTTACCAATTTTGACTTGCTTTAACTATATTGCTTGCTTGCTTGCATGATTGTTGCTGTTTCATCTTTTTGACATTTTTTCTTTTCATTGGAAACTTTATTAATTCTGATCATGTTATTTATCTTGCACTTTAACAATGGTTTCGAACTCATTCAGGATTATTAGATTAAGTCATAAATAATATCCGTCTTTGCTTATTAACTTTATCCTTCAAAAAATAAAGTACAGTTACATTTTATTTGATTATATATTCACTATTATTCGCAATAACTTGTAACCCCTTAACAGGCAGTGCTTTGATACCTTTTTCAATAAAATTCTGCAGGTTTTGCTGTGAAAATGTTTTCAATGAACCTTTGAATCTGGTTTTCATTAGAGAAAGTTTTCCTTCTCAAAGCATTTTACAGAAATCAAAGAAATTAATAATCAGTTGCTGCAGGGATTGGTGAATATGGTGAGTGGGGTAGAATAGACTGAGTTACCAAATTTCTTAATGTGTTATTTTTGCTTTATGCAACATAATGTTGTGATGGAGGAGAACAACATTTTTCTTTTAATCCATTGTGCATGCTGCCACTGTTATACAAAAACTAAGTATGTTAACTTACTCCAAATTTATTTTTAACCACACCATATGATTAGTAGCTAAGATTTTATATGAGTATTTACACTTGTGTCTCCAAAATAAAATTACTTATGAACCACTCTCATAAAAGTAGCTTACCTGAAGCTGTAATTAAAACTGTTTTCAGTGGAAATATAAATGACCAGATACATGCCACTTAAATGATGACATGAATTTGAATGAGTATATTAAGCCAATTGCCAAATTGGCTGCTAGGAAAGTCAGTTCACTATATTGTGCTTGACAATTTTTCTCTCCAGGATCTATCTTACACATTCAAGTCTAACATTCGTCCATGCATCTAATATTTCTGCCATATCTGGTTTGGTGCTTCTGCTATATATCTAAAGATTCTTGACAAAATCCAAAGAAGAATCTGCAATGTTATCATTCTTGACCTGGCACCTCTGTTTCAGCTGCTTTACTAACACTGCAGCTTCCCTGTATCTATTCTACTAATATTTTCACAGTAATTGTTCTGATTAGTTTTCCTCTTTGGTAACTCTGCTTCATGAACTAGTACTAGATTGGCAGATAGTTTTCACAGTTGACATTGTTAATTGTCAGTAGCATGCAGAAGTGGGAAGCAGAGGGTGAGGTGACCCTGGGTACCCATATCAAGAGGGCATCCATATTGGGTGGGCATCTAATAAAACAATGAAATAAAAATTTAGTTTATAATTAATTTAAATAAACTTTTTATTTCATCTTTTATCAGTTTTTACATATTTAAAATGTCTTTCTTAGTACTAGTCCCTAGAGGCCACCCTACTTGAGTTTTATAAAATGTTTGCATGACTTTGATGTAACTTAATAACCACACAAAGGATATCTTACTACACATGCATGAACAGAGACTCTTGCATCGGGTTATTCAATCTGCAATGAGATGCCATTGATTGGACTTGTGCATTGTGTTAGTCACATTCATCTGTATGAAACTTGGATATTTGGTTTTCAAGAATTATTCAATGAACGAAGCCCAGATAAATCTTTGGTGCCAATGATTCAAACTTTGACTAGAATCTATTAAAAGTGATAGATTCTCTGGAAGCTGAATAGCTAAAAACATTCAATGTGTGCAGAGTGCACTCAAATAAAATGGATGATAAGCAGTGCTAGAATTGAAAGATCTATGGATTCCACAGCTTATCTGCAAAACATTCAGCCATTCCGAATATTTCAACTGACAATTCTTTGTGTCTTGGACAGGGGTTTTTGGCAATGCATCACATCATTCAGGTCTGTGTATCCAGATTTGCTTCCCTATGACTTTTCATTTTCCCTAAAGCTAAAATTGTTATTGAAAGGGAGGAGATTTCAGACAGTGAATGAAATTAAGGAGAATGTGACAAAGGAGCTGAAGGCATTAACAAATGAGAACTTTTCAAACTGTTTTGAAAAGAGGAATGAACATTGGGATAAGTAGACGAGATCCCAAGGGAAGTATTTTGAAAGTGACTCAGGCACTATTAATCTATGTAGACTACTTTAGCATTAATATTAAATGGTTGGATTATTTTTGGAGTGGCCTCATAAGGCAGATCTTTATTACATTGTACAAAGCGTTAAGTTGATTTTTGCCAAAACTGATATTAACCTTAAAATAAAATCTAAATCATATTAACAGTATGAAGTATAGATTTCAAATGGGGTTGAAATAAATTAATTTCTCATACAATATGTTTCACAATCAATAATAAAAGTAACAAGAATTAACATGATACCACAAACTAAGATGTAAAGATGCAATTCTTGAAAAAAAGAAACAGCATCCCATCCACCAATACATTATGACAATATTTGAAAGCTAATCATGTCCATAAAGAAATATATAAATAAGAAATTAATTATACTGTTACTGTGTCATGTCCATAACAAATAAATAAATAAAAATTAATCATAGTTTCAAGAATAATTATAATAAAATAATTATGACAATTATAATTATCATTTATTCACTCTTTCTAAACCAATGAGAATCGACCCCACTTTTCTCCTCCATAAACACAAACATGTGACATTCTCACTATTAGACAGGCATTCAATGTCTGTCAATAAAAATTTGGCTCTTTTTCCTTTTTCTGGACATAATAGTAATATTTATCTCTTAGCACTCAACGAAAACTGAGGCAAGAAAATCAGACATTTCTTATATTTTCTAACTGAATTATCTGGAAACTCATTATACACATCTTTGAAAAACACATGAGAAAGCCAGTATACACTTTACTTATTCTTTACCTTATCATTCTGTTGTATTCTGATCCATATTTGACCCCCAAATTCACAATTTTACTCGGTATTACTGTCTCTTATGTCTTCATCACCACATAACCAGATAATAAATAATACTTGTTTTGTTGTTTCCACATCTTTCTGTTTATCATTTTCATGAGTATTTTTGTATCAATAAATGTTAAGGGGTTTATAATTATTTACTCAAAGTTATGACTCTCCTAAACTATCAAAAAAACACAACATATACCCTACTAAATTAGCACAAAACATTTGGAGATTCTTGACAAAATCAAAAGAATCTGCAACAAACTTGAGCCATTGTGGCTTCAAATAACACTGTCAAAACGACTTTTTCCTTGACACCACTATTATTTTAACTACCTTTACTCCTCAACAATGTTTAATCCCTTAAAAAGCAATGATAAGAATTGTAATAAAACCTAAATATACGAAAATGAATTCATATATTTTCTTTGTTCTTGAGAATTTACAACAAAAGTAATAAACACTATTTATTTAATTGTTTATTAGAATAGTTGGTAAAACATTGGCTAATTGCAAATTGATTTGAACTTTGTAAAACAGTAAATAATGATTTCTTGATAGTTCATATATTTTAATAATTTAGGAAATTTTATAAATTTATGCATTAAAAACTGTTTATATACATATATTTCTTTATAAATTGGTAAATGATAAATATTGAATTGTATAAGTTTTTAGAATGTCATATAAAATTATTCTCATAAATAATCTCCTGTGGGACTTTCTTCCAGCTTCTTGCCTTTCTGCCAATTATGATCTTCAAAAATTTAAATGTAACATTGACATTTTTTTGTCTTTTTCAACCTTTTGTTTTATGTTTTTCCTTTTTACTCAATAATTTTTCTCAGTTTCATTCACACTCAGTAACCAAGAGACTTAGTGACTTTATAGCCTTACTCAGGATTAAATGAATAAAAGGAAAAGCTATAAATGAAAATTTGTATTTATTTCTCCCATGAAAACCAGAAAAGCTGAGTAAGAAATCTTGACCAAGAAACTTGTTTGACCTTCAACCAAATCTGCATAAATTAAAGGTTTCTGCCAAAATACACTCATATATTAGGGTTGGCTGAAAAGTTCATAGGTTGGCCAAATGAGGTTTATTTTTTTTATTTTTCTTGCAGTCCACACACATCTTCCATTGGTATTGCAATGCTTGGATCCCATTGGTGAAGATTTCATCCTGTTAGTCAGAGAAGTCACCAAAAGCAGATATGATGTTATCATCACTGTGATACTGGTTCTCAGCCAAGTTTTTTTTTTCATGTTGGGCAACAGATGAAAGTCAGATATGACCAAATCAGGAGAATAAAGCTGATCAATCAATTCAAAGCCACAATCCTGTACAGCAGCCATCGTGACCAAGGACTTGCATGCTGGAGCATTGTCCTCATTAAACAGTTTAGTTTACCTGGGTGTTTAGTCTTGATAGCCTTTCATAACTACCTCAACAAGTTGGCATAGTACTCTTCATTAATGGTGTAGCCCTTTTGAAAATAGTCAATAAACACAATGCCTTATGCATCTAAAAAAACTAAGGCTATCACCTTCCATAAAGAGGAGATGACCTTGGTCTTCTTTGCAATAGGCAAAACTAAATTTTTTACAATTTTCAAGAGAAGTTGCTATTAGTTACTTTTGAAGTCTTTTTAAAATAGTCAAATATCAGTTTAGCTGGAAATGAACAATGCTGTAATTAATAAGAAGAGTTGAAATTAATGCATGCAAGACTTCACAGCTCTAGCATCATTCCTTCATAGTCAGTCTATGAACTTTTCAATCCACCCTCATATGTAAATTTCTAATTAATAAACATTTGCTATGCTATTCTTATTTATTATTTACATTCGGAATATAGACTTTGTTTTTATTATTGTCATCATAACAACAGAGACAAGAAGAATAGTCCAAATGTAAATAACAATAACTCCTCACCAAGAAATTCAGAAAGATGGCAATCAGGTGATAATAACAACAAAGATTAGAACATTAATCCAAATATAAATAACAATAACTCTTCACCCAGAAATTCAGAAAGACAGAAATCAGGTGATAATAACAACAAAGATTAGAACATTAATCCAAATATAAATAACAATAACTCTTCACCCAGAAATTCAGAAAGACAGAAAAATAATCAACAAAAGATTAGAACATTAATCCAAATATAAATAATAAAATCACCCAGAAATTCAGAAAGACAGAAATCAGGTGATAATAACAACAAAGATTAGAACATTAATCCAAATATAAATAACAATAACTCTTCACCCAGAAATTCAGAAAGACAGAAATCAGGTGATAATAACAACAAAGATTAGAACATTAATCCAAATATAAATAACAATAACTCTTCACCCAGAAACTCAACAGAAACTATTCTTATTTATATAGAATAACAAGAAGTTGTAAAGTATGTATATATGTTTACATATTTAAACAAATCTGTATATGATTGGATGGAATTGTGCTACAAGGAATATTTTTTTTCTAAAAATGAGTTGTGTTCCCGAAATAAAAGTCTGAGAAGCACTAAAGAATTGGCACAGTGGGAAGATGGGGAAGAAATAAGAAAACTGAAAATTCAGCAAAAGTGAATTTCAACATTTAGTTTACAAGTCTCTGCCCTTACTTATCAGTTTGTATATGATTGTTATCAATAAAAAATATATAAAGGAGGAAAAAGTTAATCTTAATTTTAGGGGAATATTCTGGAAACTGATATATTATTCATCTCTTTTTTTTTCTTTTCATAAAAAATCCAAGGTCACTGAAAACAGAGGGTTATATGAATTTTGATTCAAAGTTAACCGAGTTTTTTACCATATCAATATCCTCCCTCAAGTGGTACTTTCAATAGAATTGAAAAGATATGTAAAAAAAAAAAAACTTTCAAAAGATATATATATAACCAGGAAGAGATTGTTTGTCTGTTCACTAATACACAATATATGGAGTTCTGAAATTTGGTGTGCAGAATTATGAAATGCAGTGAATGTTTTAATGTAAAATAAAGTTGTTCCTCATAAGAAAAAGTAAATATCTTCTTTTGGATTTATTTTTCAGGGCAATGATTACTCTTTGTGACTGTTTTGTGTAAGACTATAATTTCTTATTAATGTTAAGATAAAAAGTATTTATGTTCTATGAAAAATATATTTTCTACTATTCATAGTATTTCTTTACTAGAAGATTACCATGAACGGATGAAATATATTTTTCTTTTCTCATTTCCATTTATATTTTTAACATCTGAAATTTCTTGGACAAATAACAAAGAAGGAGGGCTTGGAGAATTTAATTTAGGAAATATAACAACACAGTGACATCACCGGAGAGCATGTCCATATGCATTGGTTGTAAACAAGACACACTCCTTTGTGAACCTGTACAGCCATCAGCAGCTGAGGCATAACATTTTGGATGCAAAGACGTGGTTTCTCAAGACTAATGGATGCCACATACATACATACACATACACACACACACACACACACATATATATATATATATATATATATATATATATATATATATATATATAAAAGACCCATTGGCTAACATGCATAGTGAGCTACCATCCAATAAACATGGCCTTAGGATTGCATTTGAGTATAAAACAGACTGTTCCATTCAGTGTTGACCTCAGTATTCATTCTGACAGATGCTTTATCTCTGATAATGAACACATTTACCCATCAATATAGCATATCTAAAAACCATATATATATATATATATATATATATATATATACACATATATAGTTCCTTCCAAAAATACCACCTTTTGTTTGAACCCAAAACTACTGAAACATGTGACTGACAGGTGTTTCTTGTTGACCAGGTATTGCCTTTTAAATTGATTGTTTAAACATTAAATTAGTCTGAATGACTACTCTTGGTTTTAAACTTGGGTTTAAAAAGGATAAACCAACATAAAGATGAGATTGCTGTCTATGGAAAAAAAGCAAGCCATTTTAATGTCGAGAAAAGAAGGAAAAAAGATCAGAGCCACTGGAAAAAATTTCAGCCTACTCAACACAACAATTTGGAATGTCTTGAAAATAAAGAAACTACTGGTGTACTGAGTAACAGACAAAGAAACTACTGGTGTACTGAGTAACAGATATAGAACAAGTCAGCTAAGGAAAACAACAGCAGTTGATGACAGAAACATTGTGAGAGCTGTGAGGATAAACCCCCAAACTAGTTAGTGACATCACCAATAACCTTCACAGCGCAGGTGCAAAGATTTTACAATCCACCATTCAAAGAAGACTTCAAGAGCAGAACCAAAGAGGCCATACCACAAGATGCAAACCATTCATCTTCAGTAAGAATTGGAAGGCTAGATTGGAATTTGCAAGTACAGAGATAGCAACAAAAGTTCTGAAAGAAACATTTATGGACTGATAAGAATCTCTGCCAAAGTGATGGAAAAACTAAAGTGTGGAGAAAGAAAGGATCTGCTTTTGATTCAAAGCATACAAGATCAACTGTGATGCATGATGGAGACAGTGTCTTGGCTTGGGTTTGTGCCTGGCTGCTTCTGGAACAGACTCATTCATATGTATTGATGATCTAACTCATGATTGTAGCAGCAGAATAAATTCAAAAGTCTACAGAAACATTTTGTTTGCAAATTTAAAGAGAAATGCATCCAAACTAATTAGGAGGAAGTTTATCATGCAGCAGAACAATGACCCAAACCATACACAACAAAGGACTTCATCAGGATAAAAAAAGAGGACAATTTTAAACTGTTCAAGTCAATCACCAGACTATAACGCAATAGAGCATGCATTTTATCCCCTGAAGAGTTTACTGTGACTCAGTTTCAGGCAATGTCTTAAATTAATCCATACTCAAATATGGTCAGTGTTGATCTGGCATTTTAGTCCCAAAAAGTAACAAAGTTCTAGTAGTGAATATATATATATATATATATATATATATATATATATATATATATGTGTGTGTGTGTACAGAAATATAGTTTTAAAGTGTGCTATATACCAGGCAGCCTGACAATTACGTCTAGCATGAAACAGCCTGTTGCCTCTAAATGTTGACTTCAATGTTCACTTTTATATTTATATTTTATATATATATATATATATACATAATGCATGTGTGTATATATATGTGTACATATATATATATATATATATATATATATATATATATATATATATATATATATAGCAACCTTGGTTCTCAAAAGTCTCACATAGTGAACAAATTGGTTTTTGAACAGAGAATTTGAGATGAAATGCCTTGGTTATTGAACAAAATTATGGTTCTCGAACAACATTGCCGAACTGAGTTACGCAGAATGGAATAAATTTCTGAGTCGACTGCTGTGTTGTATACATTGATGTGTTGTGGTGTGCTTCTCTTTTCCATTTTTATTGTACTGTGACTTTTTTCTCTACACTGATTCCTATTGGAAAAATAGTTTTGGTTTATGAATGGCCTTCAGAAACAAATGAAATTTGGGAACTGAGGTTCCAGTATATATATATATATATATATATATATATATATATATATATATATATGAGAAAAATGTTTATAGTTTTAAGAATGTTTATATATATATATATATATATATATATATATATATATATATATATATGTGAGATAACAATATATATTTTTGTATACCAAGAATGATATTGTGGAAAAATGTATGACAAAGCTGGAAAAGTTTTTGTGTGACACATTTCATGCTTTAGGATTTAATCGGGCTAAATTTGTTATGTTGGTGTGACAACATATGTACATGAATGAAGAACGAGGGTTGCTGGGAATTTTAATTTAAAAAAATTTTGTTTAAACATTCCATTGTTTGTGTACCTGTGTAATCACACCAACATAACAAATTTAATCTGATGAAGTCCTAAAGGATGTAACGCACAACGCATAAACCTTTTCCACTTTGTCATAGATATACATATATACACACACAGTAAACAGTTCAGGATTTATATGAAAAAAACTACATTGGATAGAACTTAAATTCTAAAATATGAAGAGAATTATATAAATCAATAAAATCAGTACTTGCAAGCAGCTGATAGTTTGTTCACAAGAAGAAAGTTAATCTCATATAAGAATTACCAAGGGAGGAGAAAAAGTGCTGCAATCTATATAATAATGTGCAGTATATGTATGTCTGTCTGTCCAGCCATATTTCTATATCAGTGAATCATAAACAACCTGAAGCAACAGGTAGTACTACTGTAGCTACATGTGATTAAAAATTAAATAAATAACTCATTTAAAGTTAAATTTAAATATAAAACAAAGTGAAAGGTTTAAAAAACAATTCTTCATTAAAAGTTTAACTGTAATTTCACTTTTCATCACAATTGCAATTGATATTGTCTAATTAAACTGTAATTAAAATTTAAGCAAGTAATGGTACATTGCTCATATGTTTGTTTTTCTATTTCTAGCATGCATGTTACAAATTCGAAATGTTACATAATTCTGGTTCCCTAATATCTTTCAAGAGTGGCTTTATGTGAAGGGATCATAAAGAGTAGAAATTTTAAAAGAAAATAAAAATTGCACAAAAACTGAATGTAAACAAAATAAGGAGATTGGTTGTGTATACGAAGAAAGATTATGCCGAATTAAGGTATTGAATAAAGATAGAATAATTTTATTAGTTCTAAATTCTTATAACTTTTATGTACATAGGACACTGACGGTAAAAGGCCTAAGGCCCTGAAGTTCTCCACAGAAGCTAGCCCAGGGGTTGGAAACCCCTGCCATTGGGCCACATGTGGTCCGATAAGGATTTTTGCCTGACCCACCAGCTTAATACCTGGTCAGTAATTATATAGTTAATTTGTGGAGCAAGTTGCAGAAAATGTCACTTGGACTTAATTGACTAACAATGCGATGAATTTTTAAAATCAAAATTTCATTCTGAAACCACTGCTGACTTCTACAAGGAATATGTTTTGACAAGCGGAAAATAGAAAAGCCTATTAAATAATGCAAAAATGATTGGATTTGGAAGTGCATATGCTTGTGAACAACTTTTTTTTGTAAATGAAATATACTAAAAGTCATTGAAGAACAAGATTGAGTGATGACTACCTGGATGATGTTTTGCTCTTGTGAATGTGAAGAAGTTATCAAACAATAAGCAGAAACAAGTGTCTCTTTAAATAATTTGCCATTTCTAACTATATTTCATTTGGAGTAAGGAATTTGCATTTTTTGTTGTGTTAATTGTTATCCTGTAGTAAAATAAGGAACCTTGTTTAAATAATATAGCATTAACTTTGTTATTTTTTTCTTTAAACTTCCAGACCAAGACAGCCTTCTGGAAAAAGCAGTCTGGGATTGAGACAAATTGTTATAATACATTTGAGATCATGGCCCTCCCCCAAGACAATGCATAGATTTCTGTCCCACTCTCTCCATAAGGTTGCCGACCCCTTAGCTAGCCTAATGTCTGCCAAAAGGATGGTTTCTAGGCTAGTAAGTAATAAAAATGTTGAAGTAAAAATAAATCCATTAATTCTTTAGAAAATTGTTTTGTTTACATTTATGTATATGAAACTGAGAATATATAGGATCATGAGAATAACTGAACGAAGAGATGTACATTCTTCAAAAGTGCAAATAGATCATTGTTAGGCTGTGACACATTCTGACTGAGTAGACTACAGCACACTGGATCAAACTCTGGTTTCTCTTACAAAGTAGGACACAGGTTTGAACCGTACTGGAAAGCACATTTTCTTTATGAAGTTTTTTTGAGTGCACAGGACAATAAACATAATACACGCTTTAAAAATAAAAAACAGGGTATCTATTTCAAATACAGATATCTAATGTCAGATTAAAAATAAATCCATTAACTATTTATGATCTCTCTCTCTATATATATATATACATACATACATATATATATATATATATATATATTTCGCTTGAAGATGGAACAGTGCTTACTTTAACTCAATTTAATTCAAATAATTATATTGAAGTTTTCAGCTCTTGTTTTAAAACATGAGACCTCTTATGTCGTTGAAATCATATTTTGGAATCATATTTTTTAAATAAATAATATATATATATATATATATATATATATATATATATATATAATGTGTGTGTGTGTTTGTATATTCTAAAAAGTAGTGGATTTTACTAATTCAACAGATTTTATTACATTAAATATTATATTTATTGCATACTCATATTTCAGTTGATGCTTCATTTATTTATTAAACATGTCAGACCTAATGACGGCTCACTCTAGTCAGGGGGTTGTAGATTCAAATCCTGTTGGAAAGCACATATTTTTCTTTAATAAGATTTCTCGAACATTCAGGCTGATAGATTAAAATAAATAAATATACTGTTTATAAATAGAGTATCTACTGAAATATGAATATCCACTAATAATAACTTTTAAAGTGATAATATATATATATATATATATATATATATATATATATATATAGAAAATATTAAAGCGATAATATATATATATATATATATATATATATATAGAATCTGCATATTGTAGATATAAAGATACTAAGATGAATGCCAAAAAAAATTAAAAAATTACTTAAATCTGTAAGGGGATATATTAAAAATTTTGATGTTTTCATCATTTCATAAAAATTTGGGTAGTGGGTTTGGCTGAGAACTTTTCATCACCTCATCATATAATGAATTTAATACAAGACAAAAATGAGTTCAGTATTATTTTCAGTTACCAATTTTTCTGCTCTCCTAAAATTTTTCTCGCTCAAATGAATTAAATTATCAATTTACCAAAAAATATTACAAAAATACCATTTTGTGTCATTTTTTAGATGATATATCTTCAGTATTTGTTCCTCCATTATTTTAATACATTTCCTCACAACTAAATTTACCTGGCCACATTTTATTTCTTCTGGTGGTCTATTTTCAAAATGAATTCAATGACGTGTTGCTTATTTTAAACAAATGAATACTAAGCATATCAGACATTACTATCTAAATATGACTGATTTCTTCTTGTGTATTGAAAAAGAAAAAGAGTACCAACAGTTTGGAAATAATGACTAGTAGCATAGGAATCAGCATTCCATTTCTTATCTCAGCTTAAAAATTGTTACTATTTCAGCTAAATATCTAGGATGTGTCTGTAGGGTAAGAGTTATTAATGCAGAAAATGGAATCGCCAAGATGAGTTCAAATCCTTGTATAGTCTGTTGCAGTCACCTTTACACAAATTCCCTTGGAAAGATCATAAATTCATATCCCCTCCCCTCAGCTATATGTTAAATAGCAGAGGATTGAGCTTTAGCTAGTTTAAGAGAAAAACAATTCTGAATTCTGAAACCACTCTGCTGTCTTTCCCAAGAAGCCATGACAGTTCACGAAAAATAAAAAAAAAATCTATGTGAATCATGACTGCTCCTTTCCTGAAGAGACATAGTATTAAAAAGAAATTGGGGACTTAATTAGACAGAAAAGTAAAAAAAAATATTTACTTGACCTAAAAAAAAATCATGTGGCATTAATTTAAATAATTTCAGGTATATTTTATAAAACCAGAATTTTCAGCTATTAAAGAAAAGCTATTTTGTGTTGTATCTATGATTTATTTACATGGTAATGTTAATATTAGCCATTTCCTTATAAGGAAACATTTGGCATTCATTTAACCTATGAGACAGTACTGTTTTCAGCTGAAATTTATAAAATCTTTCTCTTCAAATAATTTTTCAAAAATATGAGTTTCTTAAGTCCAGTAACTCTTTCCAGTATTGATGGTGGTTTTCTTACTAAACTTTTATTTGAAGTAATACTGATTATTAACATCTAGATGATGTCATTATTTTCTCTTTGAGTTTCATGTGCTATCCATTTTAGGTATTGCTGCTGTTGGTAGTCCTTAAGTAATGTAGTTTCTGTTATTTGGTACAGTTCTTTGTTTGTGAGTCTGTAGTGTCATTACACAATGTTCAAAGAAGGAAGGTCTTTACTAAGACCCTCAGACTTCACTCGCTCAAAGCCACTTTTCACCATTAATCTTAGAAAGGGACTGTATATAGCTGAGATTTTGCAATGTAAAAATATTGGGTGAACAACATCTGAATGTGGTAATTCCATAATTTTTTTTCCAATGTTAGTATACATAGTTATCTAATTACTCTGCTATGAAATACCCGTCTTCTGATACAGCAGTGAATGCTGGAGAAATTCCTTGTACGAAGGCAACAGAGGCGTGGTTCTATAAAAGAATGCTGAGAATGTGAGCAATGAGGAAGTTTTAAAGTAAATAGAAACAAAAAAATCACTTATAACAGGAATCAGAAAGACACAATTGAAATTTCTAAGATACATAATGAGGTAGGAGAGTTTGGAGAATTTGACACACAAAAGACGTACACTAAGGAAAACTGTGAGTAAATTAACTAACTCACTTGTGTATGTCATAACAGCAAGTTGAAAGGATAAAAAAATTGCTCCGCATTACAAAGGACAAGAAGTTGTGGAGGGTCATGATCACCTATGTTCTGAAGGAACATAGCAAATTAAAGAGGAAAGAATATTATTACATAGCAAAGATGACATGATGTGGAAGAGGTAGAAAAATTACAACAGATTGGGGCTATACTTAATATATCACTTCCATGATTGAAGTGGTCAAAGCAATGTCCATGGAAAATAAGATCCTATTGTGTGGTATATGAATTTGAGTCTTGTTGGAAGTTATTTATTTTTGATTTTATACTGTTTGCTGCAGTAATTGAAGAGTTTATCAAGGAAGACTGTTGGGAATAAAAAGCAACAATAAAAAGTAAACTTTGAAATAAAATAATAATGTACTATATTATTTGTTGGCATATCAGACACTCTCGATTTACATCTAACATTACCATATTTTGAGTTAAGCTCCAGTTAGTCTACAGCTAGGTAAACATTGGCTTGCCTGATAACTCAGTTTTGCATATCAGACCTGGAAGATATTTTATGAGCCAAATTTTAGAGAAAAATGGATTTTATAAGCCAGCAAATACAATAGTTTTCAATTTTTTAAAACTGAAAAAACTTCTGGATATTAATATATTTATATGTATCAAAAGTATTTTCATTTCTTATAAACCTTTACTCCAAAGCTTATTTCATGTACATATCTAAAGATTATATAAAAAAGATTATGACTCCATTATTAATGCCATTATTGTATATAAGGACATATCAAAATTATTTTGCTTTTTTCAGACCTTTAATCCAAAGCTCATTTCATATGTACATTTAAACAGCGTATTACTCCACTATATTATTATACATTAGGGCATATCAAAATTATTTTTGGTTTTCCAGAACTTTCTTCCAAAGCTTATTTCCTGTACAGTTCTGAAGACTATCAATGATTTCACTATATTTTTAATATTATTTGACAAATAATGGTCAGTACTATTTATACATTGTTTTAGATGTGACAATAATGAATTCAAGTACTGAGTGTCCACCAATTTTGAGACATTATTTTAAAGTGGACCTTAGAGCAACTGAAGCTGCTGACAAAATCTGGGAAATAGAAGGAAATTAAATGATATCTGACCAGACTACCCAACTTTAGTTTAAGAAGTTTAAGATTGCTGACCAGTCTCTTCAAATAAAGCCTAGAAGCAGATGGCCATCGGTTGTCAATTACAATATTTTACAACACAAAGTAGAGGAAAACCTGACCAGCAGCATTTGGCAACTTTCAGAAGAGCTATAGTAGAATCATAAATAGTCTTTAAAATTGGACACAGTTTATTTTTTTTGTTGTAATCACGGTAACTTCTTTGACAAGCTATTTTCACTGATTCCCAAACTGCATGAATTTAAGTGTGTTACTAGGTTGTCATCTCAGTCCAATCCTTTCACTGCCAAAATCGTTAAATGTAACCATTTCTTCTACTTCAATAGCTTCATGTCTCGCACTTCCTGTCTGTGGAAACTCCCTTCCTCTTACTTGCTTCCCTAATAGCTATAATCTCCAAATATTCAAATGCAATGTCAATTGACATCTCCAAATACCTTGATCTATTCCCTATCCTTCTCTTCATTCTTTCCTCTTGTGGTTTCCTTTCTTGACTGTTATCAACATTGTGTCAGTATCACATCTTGTTAAAATTGTGACCATCAACAATGAATCCAAGTTGCTCTTCTAATTCACTCAGAATCATCTCACTACATGGGTTGTATAAGTCCAGTGAAAGAACCTTGTCTTACACCGCATTCTATTTACTGAATTCATTTGCAATTTGTATGCAGGCAGTTTGATCCCAGAATGAAGTCATCTTGACAGTAAAAGATAGTAAATGATTTCTACAGAATTTTAAAAAATAAATTATCACCATTCTGGTATTTATTTGATTTTATCATTTTCAAAATTTATTTCTGGAAGTAATGTACAGAAAGTTAAAATTAAAGTTAAAATTTTGTTAGAAATACCCTAAAAGGAAGGTCAATTATAGAGTCAAAAGAACATGTCAATCAGCAGAAACTCTTTTGAATTCAATAAGAATGATATCATATTTATTTTGTTGTTATTTGTCTAAAAGAAAGGGAAATAAGGAATGTTTCAACTGCAGTTAATTAGTGTAAAATAGAATACATTTGCCTCAATTGAATATGAGGAACTTGGTCAAATTATGACCTTCAGTTAAAAAAACAGGATATCAAGCATGATAAAATAAATTTTCATGGTTGATTGGTTGGTTGGTTTCAACTCTTTTAGGTGCAATACCTCACTGGTTATGCAAAAAAAATCAATAATTCTTTATTATGCTTTTTTTTCCTGTGGTTGCAAATAAATAATTAATCAATCATGGATCATCTTCCAGACATTGATCTTTTGTTTTATTTTTTAAACTCAATTGCTTATATCTTAATAATAAATATAATTATTATATATTAATAACAAAAGGCATTGATCCCTATTACTTATGATATATGTCTCTGTATTTTCTCTGGTTGAAATGCTCTTCCTCTAAGGTTGTCTGATAATATAACTAATAGTCACTTTTATTAAATAAAGCTGGTAAAATGGTCAGTTCCATATATTAAATGTAGGTTTCAGTTCTAAATTCTGAGGTCAACAAGCATCTGAGGAAGGTCAGAGGGCACAACAGTTGAAACATTGTGATAATAACAAAGATGAGGACAACAGTCTACATGTAAATAATAACTCCTCATGCCAGAAATTTAGAAAGAAGGTTTATTTTTTTAAATTCTTTGTGATTTTCTCTTGTTTTCATACAAGTTAACATATGTTTGTTTCTAATGTGTATAAAAATTAACCATATATTTATGCTTGAATGCTTTCCACCATCATTGGACAATTTCAAGAACAGAAAACTGTGAAGTTCAAGTTGTGTATGTAGAATAACAATACAATAAACAACACTTACCAGCGTAAGAGTCCCAGCTAGCATCCAGCTGGCAGACAAAAATAAAGCAGGTTGTAACTTAATACAAACCCTGCAAACTAACTGAGGAATGAAGCTGGTATTTATATAGAAATACTTCCACTCAGGTACCAGCAGCCAATCACAGCCCAAGCAATGGACTATCCCACTTTAGCATAATGAGATTCTCCATTGCACCATAAATAGCTCTCTTTCTCAATGTTGAAGGAGTATTCACTCAGCTTGCTCCACAACTGAGTGTTTATCTTGACCACGTGATTGTTCGACAGTGTACAGGATTTGACATGCTAACCTTCTCAAGTGCTACAGTGTCTCTGGACAAATATTTGGCTTAAACTAATCATTCCTAACAAATTCTGTAATTAAGGTCATGTTGGATAGACATGCATCTATTAATGTGGAGCTCCTCCAGAATTCTATTTTTAGACCTATGTTGTTTCTGATCTTCATCAACAACCTTCCTGATGTCATCATTTCCCAACTCGGTATTTATGCTGATGGCACAACTATTTACTTTGGCTTTTACAGAAAATCTAATAGGTCCAATCAAGTAAAACTGGCAAATGCTCTTGAAAAGTATCTCCAATCAGTGGTTAACTGGGGCAAGGAATGGCTTGTTAATTTTAACACCTCCAAGATGAGACTACTATCATTTAATCACCATAGAGAATCTTTTCTGTCTGCTATCAGCATGGCTGATACTAATCTCCAGGAGAGAAACTCTTTTCACCTTCTTAAGCTCATGTTTTCCACTGACATGAAGTGGAGAGATTATATTGGATCAATTGCTGAATCTACTGCTAGGAAATTTGGTTCACTGTATTGTGCCAGACAATTGTAAGAATCTATCTTGCACATTTATAAATCTACCATTTGTCCATGCATTGAATACTTTAATCATATTTGGTCTGGTGCTCCTCCTATATATCTCAGAAGGATATATAAGGTAATCAATACTGACCAGTCAGTTTGATTTCAGTCACTTTCTCACCACCATAACATGTCTTCTTACTACTTTTTCTGTCTTTTCTACAAATATTATCATAGCTATTGTTTTAATGAGCTTTCCTCCTTGGTGCTTCAACTGCATGAATTTAAATGTGCTACTAGATTGACAATTAGGTCTCACTATTTTACTGCTGAACTAAATAAATGCAACTGTATGTTCTAAGAGTTTCTTTTCTTCCACTTCTTGCCTCTGAAATTCTCTTGGTTTCCTGTCATCTACAATCTACAAAAATTTAAATACAATGCCAACTGCCATATTCTATCTTCCTCGGTCTTCTTTTATTGTCCTTTCTTCTTACTAAAGGTTATTTACAGGAATGTATTTAGATTAAGCTTGTCTTTATGAATTATCAATTATATTTAATTTCTTTGGTTTAAAAATATTCTCCTTAAAAACCGTGACATACAAGCTCTAATCAAAAAGTATCAGGACTGATGCTATGATAACAGAGCTAAAGTAAGCAGAGTGAAGACACTTAGCACATATTGACCTTTGAATTCTGCTGCACATGCACGCTAAATTATAACATAATTGCTTGCTTCCCTTGTTTGTAGCAGTTCTTGGAAGGAAAATGTGTAGAGTGTGGTCATCTCACCACATCAGTGACCATGACTTTTTGCCACAGTCTTTGGCCAAGAACATACTCCAGGTCCAACAACTACCATATACCCCAGATCTCGTTTCTTGCTGAGACTTTTTCCTCTATAAAATTTAAATCCACTTTGAAAGGAAGATTTCAAGGCATTGAAGCAATCCAAGAAAATATGATGAGGCAGATGCTTGCTATCCCACAAAAGAAGTTCCAGGAATGCTTCCATTAATGGAAACTATGCTGGATAAAGTGTGTAGCTTCAGAAGGGGACTACTTTGAATGAGATTAAATTGATTATGTGTAGGAGTTATATTTTTATAACACCAGTCCCAATACTTTTTGATTATCTTTCATATTCTTTTTTTGAAATGATCAATGACAGTTGAAAATGTTTAAGCATACAGACACACCAAACATATGGTACCTTATACAAAAATCCTGAAAAAGTCACTAAAAAGTATCAAAATAAGTCTTGTCAGTAGTCTTTAATAAAATATGTTTTTAGTACATCTCTATCATTGAGTGCATACTTTATTTTTAATATTCATTTATATAAATATATATTTCTGTATGTGTATATATATATATATATATATATATATATATATATATAGTGAGAGTAAGAGAAAGATTAGTCTTTTACTATATAGTGCCTTATATTATGCTTAAGTAAATATATATTTCTATATGTATCTGCACATATACATGCATACATTATATATATATATATATATATATAATATATAATGAGAGTGAAAAGAAAGATTAGTCTTTTATTATATAGTGCCTTTCCATTAATGTCCATTCTGTAGTCATTAATCATGTTAAAAATTAAATGAGGAATACTAATGTCTGATCAGAGGCAGGCATTTTTTTCAGCACAAAATCTTGATGCCTTCAATTATGCAATGTCTGCTACAACGCAACTCTCTTCACTTACAATTATATTACATATTTTATTGTTAGTTTCTTTTGTCGTTACTTATGATTTATTTACTATAATTTTCATTTCTTTATACGACCACATTTGATATAAATCACAAAAAGAGAAAGATAGTTGGTGGCTAATACTGCTGGAATCATTTGCCCAATGAGGAAGAAATATTTACCAATTTTGTGCCTGTCATACTTCATCTGCCAATAATTAAATCCTGAGGCTGTAAAGAGAAAAATGATTATGTAGGCAAAGATATTTTCATCTCATCATCCTTCTTCTGTATACAGAATACAGTGCGTTGAAAAAACAAAGCTATGAAACATTTAATACTAATGATATTAGGAAAATACTGTTTTAAAACAACTTATTTTATCTTGCTAATATTTCATGTATGATATTTCATGTTAGGTTTCATGAACAAGTTAACCCTATTGGTCTTTAATAGGTTATACTTGTAAAATCACTGGAGTCCTGACCAAACTGTTGAAAAATCTGAATATCTAATGTTAATTCTATTTATATCTCTCAAAAAACATTGTAAATCAAGTATTACAAGTTGATTTTGATATGAAATGATTGATTTTTTTATGGTTTATCAACCTGTTGTGGGTTAATTGAAGCAGGAACATATCCTGGATTGTACAAATAATTTGGGTTTCTTGTAAGTGAATATTGCATTAACAATTATTTCAGAATAACAATTATTTTTTTTCCACAAACTAGTCTTAATATATTTAATTTAGCTGGAGGGAGGAGATGAATACTTTTCCAAGGGTTATTCACACATAAGTAAATGTAACAAACCCAACCTGAAGTTGAACTCAACTCTCCAATTTTTCATTCCAAACTATTAACCATTACACCACCTCATCCATGTGAAAATTGATTTTTCTTTCAGTTGATACCAAATTTAACCATCTTGATTTTCAGATTTGGTTTTGGAAATCTATGACTTTGTAAAAGTTGTATATTTCCAAAATATTGTAGATTTTCAGTAATTCTCCATTGATCCTATATATGAATCCATATCCACAATGATTTAGTCTAGTACAGTGTCATTTGGGTGTCAGACAAGATTATTTTTCTCTTGCTCAAAATCTGTCCATAAATTTCAGAAAGGCAATGAATCAAAGGACATAATGAAATGTCCAGTGCATTTGTGCTTGACCATTTGTGCTTGACATATAGGAATGTACATCACAAAAGTTGTCTGGAAGATTTAAAAAAAAAAAAATGATACATTTTTTGCACAGCCAAAATTTCATTAAGTCACAGTTCAAACTTCAAAGAGATAAAAGTCAAAAAAGTTCTGATTAATAGCAAAAATATTTATATGTAGGTATGTGAAGAAGAAAGTATCCATTTTTTTAACATTATCTCCTTCCTTGTCAATGCACTTAATTCAATGATAAATATTAATCACATAGTTTTGTTTGATTTTTGCAATTATTAATTCTCATTATACTTTGAAAAATATAACTGCTGTTCTCATCTTTAAGTGTTGAAGATGTTATTATAGCCATAACATTTCAACCAAATACCCAGAAAGGGAACTATAATAACTTCTAGAGATGGTAGAGAAGAAGAGCAAGAACAAAGGACTGAGCATCAATTGAAAGAAGACTAAATGGATAGTTGTTAGCAATTTAAATATCTGGGAAGCATATTAACAGAGGATGATATGGAAATCCAAAGGCACATTGGGATAACAAAATGTTGTAATGGAATGTCCCACACTCCTTATCACCTATATGGACTGACTATATCAGTAGCTATATATGGTGAGCACAAGATATACCTGGGGTCTTGTTTTGGGAATTACTAGCCTGCTACCCAATTCCCTGTCTTTCAATAGTGTGTTCTCTTTTACAATAAACCTCTCTTATTTCATCTATGCACGTGTTGCTGTTCCTTCACTTGAGTACCACCTTTGTTTGTTTGTAACCTCTTTAAGGATACAACACAAAAGATGCCTTCCAGAAGCTGAGCAAAGTATTAAGAAACAGAAAAATATCATTAGAAACAAAGAAAAGAGTACTGAACTGTTATGTAATATCAGACTTCCTATATGGCAGTGAATGCTGGACAATTACCTCACCAATGAATAAGAGACTTGAAGCAACAGAAATGCAAGAGACAACAAAGTTCTAGAGACAATAACAACAAAAATGATACATCTTCTTAACATCAGGAAGAAACAGTTGAAATTTCTGGAGCCCATAATGAGAAAAGAGGGCTTGGAAATTTTGATACTGACAGGATATATTGAAGGTAAGAGGGAGGAAAGCAACACATGACATACCTAATAAGTCAATGGATGGTGGAGTAGTGATTAGGACAGATGGCAAAAGACATAATTTATTAAGAGCTACAAAGGATAAGAACTTGTAACAAGCTATGATTGCTAACATCTTGAAGAGACACAGCATATAGAAGAAGACCCACTAGCTATCTTCAGCTGTCCATTATTGTATTTGCTTATTATTGTGTTATTTTTTCCATGTTTCTGTTTATACCTGCTGAACCAAATTATAAGACAGCTGTATGGCCCTTGGCTAAATATTATTTCTGGAATAACATCTATAATAATGAAAGATAAAAACAATTATTTGAACAAGCCAAATATATTAATCACAATGACCAAATATTATATAGTGAAATTTTCAGCTTATAATTCAGCCAATAATTACATGTTAATTTAGAGACTTACTGATCAACCTCCATATAAACAATAAATTATAAAAGATAATGGTAAAATTTTAATCATTGTAATCCAAGTATAGAAAATTTAAATCTGAAAAAGTTTTGCAAAAAATTACATTTTTTTTTTCCTACCAGGTTATCTAGAGAATACCCGCCAATTTCAAATCACTGGTTTATTAACTTAAAATATCTGTTGTATCTAATCACCTTCTTAAATAAGGTGTGCATCTAACACAGAAAAATAATTAAATAAATCTTAATCCACTTGAAAAGATTAAAGGGGTAAAGATGTAATAAACTTAAAACCTGACTCTCTTTTGTCTTCCTCCACCTTTCTTTCACCTGTTTTTCATGTCATTTTCTCTCCATTTCTTACTTATCTTCTAATTTTTCTTCTTTTTCTCTTCTCCCTTTACCCAATTATGTTGTCATGTGTAAATAAACAGAAACAGTTGATACTTATACATACACACACACATTGACATACCAAAAATCATGGAATAAGTGCCTAGTTTTCTACATGTGGTCAGAAAAACCCTGAAGAAATGTTGAGTGATGTCATGTAAATAGCTGTTCACAACTCATTAATGTTTATAGGTGCAGGATCTTGTATGAAAATAGACATCACTATGTCCCACAAATGTTCCATTGGGTTCACATTAGGCAACATCATGGTGGCAACATCATTCTCGAGAAGTTTTAGAATGATCCTGAAACTAATTTTGGGAAGTTCGAGATACTGCTGGAATAACTCTATGTAGTTGGAGTAAGGGAAGTTAATGAATGAAGGCTGATCACAGACAGAATCATAAAGTCATTATGAACACCATAATTGTTTCATTAACTGCATAGTATGTGCTTTGCTAGTGTTACATAGGGTATTGAATTCAGAGTTGTCCATCTCTTAGACTAGTTGCCCTCCAAGGCTGAAGAGCCAGTTCTGCCCCGCTATTTAATCCTTGGTAGAAGGTTTTTAATTCAGAGTTGTCCTCCTAGACACATTGCTCCACAAGACTGAAGAGCCAATACTGCCCCACTGTTTAACCCATAGTGGGAGCTTTTGAATTCAGAGTTGTCCATCTCTTAGACTAGTTGCCATCCAAGTCTGAAGAGCCAATTCTGCTCTACTTTTAAACCCATAATTAGAAAATTTCAGTTCAGTGTTGATCTTATCCTAGACTGGTTGGCACGCAAGGCTATAAGAGCCAGTCTGTTCTGCTATTTACCTATAGCTGGAGGGAAAAGTGATAGATTCAAACCTTTCTCAAGGGCATTTGCATTTAAGTGAATGTAACAAACTTTACTGGAATTTGAACTCAGCTCTCCAATTTCTTAATCCAGGCCACAGTTCCACCATGCCTCCAAATTTATGCATGAGTGAAAATGTTCATCATGCAGAACAATGTCACAGTTACTGATTAGTGACATGTTCAAAACCTAAACCATGCCATGTACACATATCCCATGTCATTATGGAGCCACCACCAGCTTGTATGGTACCTTGTTGACATCTCAGTATCCATGGCATCATGGATAACCCTAATATCAGCCTAAAACAATTGGAACTATAACTCATACCACACATTGCCAGTTTGCCCAAGGGTCCAATTAGCAATATCCAGATCACAGGTGAAACTCTTTGATATAAAAAGCTTTCTTGAAAGTTGAAAGAGCACTGGTACCTCATGAAATTTGAGGCAGTGTCACTTGTTTGTCAGACAACCGGTTATGGCTTTGGTTGGTCATTGAACTGCCCTAGGTGTTTAGGAATGCCTTCCATAAGGTATTTCCGATAAACATGTGATACCATAAATCACAGAATATCAAACATACCCACAGTTTCAGGAAAGGAATCTTCTATCTGTCTGGTACCCAATACCATCATCTTTATATGTTTCTACCTCATGACATTTGGCATGTCAGTTTATACATACAGATATATTTTTATTATTTCAGTGTGTATGTATGTATGTATGTGTGTGGTCTAATTTTTCATAGAGCATACAGAGATTGAACAGAAACAGGAGACTGTGATCCTCAGGGGAATGCCCAGATACAGAGAGAACAGAAGTATTAATATCTATGTAAATAATCCCGTTGTGCTTTTTATATAAAAGCCAGATTTGTTGTGGAAATAAGAGTGATTCATTTTGTTTAAAATTGCTGAAGAATAACTATTTACCAGCCTACAATATATGTACCACTTCACAGAGAGTTTTCTTCCACTTGCATCCTTAATCACTTCCAATTGCAAGGCAACCTCATCCTTTATCATCTGTGAAAGACATTTCCATTACAAAATTTTGAAACTATCAATACAATGTGTGCTCACAATAATTTCCATCATTTTGAGCTCATTTTCTGCCAAAAGCAGTTAAA
Organism: Acanthosepion pharaonis; assembly: GCA_903632075.3. NCBI lineage: Eukaryota > Metazoa > Mollusca > Cephalopoda > Sepiida > Sepiidae > Acanthosepion > Acanthosepion pharaonis. The sequence continues at coordinate 113,928 of CAHIKZ030005624.1, forward strand.
CATTTATCCATCAATATTAGAAAAGATTTAATTCTCTTTCTGAAAATTTGATAAACAAAAGAATTTAAACAATTCTTTCTAATCTTCTTTATTTTAGTCCTTTCAGGACATAGACAATTATTGCTCTCCACAGCTTCCTATCCTTCATAGCTCTAAGTAATGTTTGTCTCCTGACTATCCTTCCTGAACACAGTTTTGCTAACCATTTACACAAGTTTGTCAAGTAATTTACTCACCATTTCTCTCAGCTTCTCTTGCCTTCAATATGTCTTGAGTGTGTCAAATTCTCCAAGCCCTCTTTCTTCATTGTATCCCAGAAATTTCAGCTGTTTCCTTTTGATTCTAAGTGTGTGCTTTTTGCTTCAATTTTCCTTAAAACGTACTTATTGCTTACATGCTCTGTCCATTGTATTCTCAGCATACTTCTGCAAAACTAATTCTCTATTACCTCGAGTTTTTTCTACGTCTATAAGAACATTATCCAGGTCAGGATGTCAGCAATAAAAGCGTTCAGCTGAAGAGAAAGACAGGTAGTGTTAGGGTTTGAGCTCCACTGATTGGCTTCAGAGATAAATGGTAATACTATTTAAAAATTCTCCATATTATCATAACAGCAGTACAAATGCTCAGTTGAAGAGAAAAACAAGCATTGTTGGGGTTTGTAGACCAGTGACATTGTGTATTATACTGCTGGAATAACCTTTTGTAGTTGGAGTAAATTGAGTTAATGAATGAATGAAGGCTGACCACAGTCAGAATCATGAAGTCCTTATGAACTCCATGATCATTTCATCAACTGCATCATATATACTTTGCCAGGGTTAAATATGGTTTTGAATGGTTTCTCCCAGACTCGTTGCTACCCAAGGCTGAGTGTTGAAACTTGATTAATGCATGGAATAATAATACAACACAAAATGTACTTAGAACAAAATGTATTGAAACAAGAAAGTGTACACAATATTTACATATAGTCTTTTGGTATATTCTTGGGAAGACCGTTCCTGGAGAATGTGTTGACTTAGTCGCAGTCGGGCAGATTCTCTGGATTGGATCTCTTCTTCCTCACCCTCGTCTTCCCGGTACCAACCATATTTATATGGTCGGTACTCACTATGTAAATTAGGTGGATCCTATCACAACACTGAGGAACCAATTCTGCTCCACTCTTTAACCCATGGTGGGGTGTTGAATTCAGAGTTGTTCTTATCTTAGACTAGTTGCCATACAGTACTGAAGAAGCAATTCTGCCTTACATTTTAACCCGTAGTTTGAGGTTTTGAATTCAGAGTTGTCCTTCTCCAAGACTAGTTGACTTGTAGAACCATTTCTCTGTTACCTCAAGTCTTCATATGTGATGACGTTGTCCAGCATTCACTGCCATATAGCAGGATTGTTATTGCATTACAGTTCAGCAATATTTTCTTTGTTTCTAACAGAATTATCCTGTTTCTTAAAACAGTTTGACAATCAGCAAGTGTCCATTATTGATACAAATAGCACAAATCCTAAGTAAAATATTTTTTATTTCCATTGTTTTTTCGGGGGGGGGAGTAAGATTTATTAAATTTGACTGGATTTATCAGAAAATTATGCAAAAATTGCTTCATGAGGGAGATGTCCCCCAATATACCTTTTACTTTTTTTTTAATTATTACTTTGAGAGTTTTACATTAGCCTTTATTCTATATTCATTTCTCCTATTCAACTACAGACATACGTTATTTTTATTCTGATGCTGATATTTTTACTTGCTTTATAACAGATGTGACATAGTTGGCAAGCAGTAGTATCCACTTAATGTTTTTATCATCAACAATAACAACAACTACTTACCTTCCAACCCTCAACAATAAAGTCATATTGTTTGCCATCATGCCTGATATTATGTGATTCACTGTGACATGTTTAGTTTTTATTAATAGTATCTTCTTACTGATGTTAAATGCTATCTGAACACTGCATGTAACAATTAATCAGCATTGTTATTGCCTGCACTGACAACTGTTTGAGTCTTCATGCCTGTTTTATATTTTATTGTTAAGACCAGTTCAATCTCTTATGTTATCAGTAAGTTTTGTTGTGCTTGAGGGGAGTTTCCTCTATTCTTGGATATCACTGCTACCATGGTTTCTTACTTACATACGTATATTTTCTCTTTATCTTTGCCTATCAATGTTACTATGGAAACCTTCTTGCTGACCTGTATACTATTTTCCTCAGTAGTTGCTTTGGTGAAAGATTTTCTTTTTTTTCTTTTGATATCCAATACTTTCTTTGTGTCAACTAATAAATAAAATGTAATGAGTGAACATAGTTCCAACTCTAGCTGAAGCAGTTCATGTTCAATTTGTATTCATACCCTTCGAAAAGGCATGAATCCATCTGTTATTCTCCAAACTATGGGTTAAAATAGCAGGGCACACTGGGCTCTCCTGTCTTGGTTGGCAACCAGCTCTGAATTCAAATCAATAGATAAGATAATGGGAAACCATCCACTACCATTCCATAAAAGAATTATGGCAATAATCAATAATAACTATTAAAAAGAAAGCTATGGAGAGACATGGTCATCTACATCATGATGGGATGTGGCATTTAAAAACATCTGTGTTGTACAAAACACTGCTTGTCTTTCTGTGAGCTAAAGATTCCAACATTCTCTTAAAAATTGGCAATGAATATTTAGGAAAAAATAATTAACTCTACTTACATATTAGTTTTTATATATTAACACTATTTTGGTTTGTAATCATAATTAATCATTTCTTTCATTACTTATATAATGAAATATAATTTTAAGGTATGCTATATTTATGGGTTAAAGTGCTTAATATCAGGGATAGGCTGTATGTAAATATAAAAGCGGACACTGAAGTCAACACCCAGTTGTGACAGTCTGTTTCATGCTTATATGCAACTGTCAGTATATATATATATATATATATATATATATATCCACAGTTCTTTTAGCATTTATTTTTTAAAAAAGTACTTGATACAAAGTAGAGCATAATATTATACTATTATTATTTTAAAATATGTTTTCATCACGATGCAGAAATAACTGTGTTTTGGAACTAAAAATTAAAATTAAAATTGAAATTTTTGTTCCATTATCAAGCAATGCTGAATAACTTCAGAAAAAATTATTTACTTTATTAAGCAAAGTAGTATTATATTTAAGAGTTTAAGTTGGTGGGGGAATGAGATTTCAAAATTATATATATATATATATATATATATATATATATATATATATATACAAATACTTCCACGGTAATTGCTCTGATGACTTACTTTCGCTGGTTCCCAAACTGCATGAATTTAAACATGCTACTAGGTTGGCATCTCAGTCCCACACTTTCACTGTTGAAACAGTTAAATGTAGCTGTCCCTTCTACTCCAATAGCTTCTTGTTTCGCACTTCCCGTCTGTGGAACTCCCTATTTTCACTAGTTCCCAAACTGCATGAATTTAAGTGTGTTACTAGGTTGTCATCTCAGTCCAATCCTTTCACTGCCAAAATGTAACCGTCTCTTCTACTTCAATAGCTTCATGTCTCGCACTTCCTGTCTGTGGAACTCCCTTCCTCTTACTTGCTTCCCTGATAACTATAATCTCCAAATATTCAAATGTAATGCCAATTGACATCTCCAAATGTCTTGATCTATTCCCTGTCCTTCTCTTCATCCTTTCTTGTATTGTGTCTCTTTACTCTTGCTCCCACTCTCTGTAACCCCTTGTGTGCTAGTGGCACTTCTGCCTTGCTTGGGGTGAAATGCTAAAAATAAATATATACATACCAAAGCCTTAAATTTGAATGATTATCAAAAAAAAGTGATAAGTAAATATTTGATAATTTGGAAAAGATTTCTGTTGACATATTTCTCCAATCAGACAGCTTCATCAGAAAAAATTGACTTTATTTATGTTTGTTTTGAAATAAAATGAACTGCTAGTTCTGCTGCTAGGAAAGTTGGTTCACTCTGTCATACCAGACAGTTTTCCTCGTCAGAATCCATCTTGCATATTTAAAAATCTACCAAATGTCCATGTATTGAATATTGCTCACATATCTGGTCTGGAGCTCTTGTAATATAATTCAAGATTCCATAGACAATAGTGGTTGTATTTTTAAGGCACTTTCCTTTTTTTTTTTAAGTTCAGACTACTTGATCCATTTTTCTTAATCTTTTGAATCAAGTCATGCCAGAGAAGAACTTTCCGAATTTTAATTTCTTGGGAAAGCTTTGGTGAGTCTCTTCTGACTTCTGGACTGTTTGAATACGAAGTTACTTTCCATGTAGAGAGAACAACTTTCCTGCAAACTATTCTGAGAGATAAACACCAAATGAAGCACTTGGCAATCATCCAGTCCCAATAAACACTGATATCTGCATCAATGATTTCACTTTGGTCTCTTTCATTTCTATATAATATGAAAGGAAATAACAAATAATTAAAGGGGCCATTTAATTCTATTTATGTACAAAGTAATGTCTTCAAATTGTACATTCTTATACTTCAGACATGAATACTTACAATGCTGATAATAATGATAAATACTTCAGAAGCAGGAACAATATTAAAAGATACCATATTTGCCATCATATGATAGACATTTATTATTTAGTAAGGAGTATTTAAGAAAAAACAAAAATGTAATTATAAAATTTACATCTAATCATCCTTGATGGTATAGTGGGGGCTAAGGAGCTTCAACCCCCAAATTCTTGCTGAAAATGAAAAATAAACAGAAAACTGAATTTCTTCTCATGGTCTTGTTCTATGACACTATTATGTGTCATTTATGTCTTCATTATGCGTCATGTCTCCTCAGGATATAGGTGATCATGGGTTTCCACAACTTCCTGTCCTTTGTAGCTCATAATAAATTGTCTTTCTGCTACTTCTCCTAAGCCCTGTTTTACCATCCATTTATGTAAAATAATCTTTGCCATTAACCCTCCAAATAAACCAGAAAACTTCATTTGTGTTTTCTTTTCCAGAGTATTAGCTTCTAAAACATTTAAATGATTCTTATGTGTTTGATCCATGATATTCTCAGCATCCTTCTATAGAACCATATCTTTGTTGCTTCAAGTCTTTTCTTCCTTTGTGAGGAGATAGGCCAGCATTCCCTACCATATATGAGGATTGATACTATGTTGGTGAGATGTCATTTCCAGTATAGTACTGTGTTTAAATTCAAAGAGTTTAATCTCTATAGCAAAGAGGTCATCTGAACAATTACCATGAAAGTATTTATAGAAAAGGCAAAGGAAGGCAACCTTATGGTGGTGGAAAAGCGACTGAAACCAAGATGCCAGATCAGGACCAATAATATTACTGATTCTTCCTTGGATTTTATCAAGGAGCTCTAGATAAAAAGCAGGAGCACTCGATCATATGTGACAGAAATATTCTAAGCATCACTGAATGGTAGACTTATATAATTGAACCAACTTTCTTAGAAGCTGACCTAGCAATGTAATTAATACAGTCTTTCCATTTCATGTCAGCTGAGAACATTAGCCCAAGAAGGTGCAATGAGTAACTTTACAGGAGGTTAGCATCAGCCATACTGATGGAAGACAAAGTGGGGTCTCTCAGATGACTAATAGAGAGAAGTTTAGTTTGGGATGTGTTAAAATTAATAAGGCATCTTTTGCCCCGGTTAACTTGAGGTCATTTTGTACATCAGCCTTAGTATCGTGGCAGGAGTAAATCATAGTGTCATCAGTGTAGATGCCAAATTGAGAGCTGATGTCATTGAAAAGGTCATTAATGAAGATTAAAATCAGTGTAAAGCCAAGGATTAAACCCTGGAATACACCTGCATTAGTTCAAAAGGATGTAGACAAGTGGCCATTTAGGATAACTTTCATTTCATAATTTGATAGGAATGACTGGATCACCTCAAAAATGTGCCATAACTTTTCAGCTTGTGGAGAAGACCTGAATGCCAGACCCTGTCAAAGACTTTCAAGGTGTCCAAAACTAAGGCCCAAATTTCACTGTTTTTATCTATAGCACAACAGAATCTTTCTACAATCATTGTTAGTACAACAGAAGTTGACTTGGAGAAACGAAAGCCATATTAAGTATCTGAGAAGAGGCCCTGTGATGAGAGATGATGAATCAATTCACCATTGATTAGGGCCTCTAGCAGTTTCCTAAAAAGAGGTAGAAGACTAATAGGCTGATAATTAGATGGGTCTGACAGTTCACCAAAATTCTTAAAAACTGGAACAACAGAAAAGCAGGAGGCAGCGAGGCATTTATTATACAGTTTAGAGAGAACAGGAGCCAGTTCGAGAACACACTTTTTGGGATTTCATTGGGTTCACATGATTTGTGGGGATCAATGATAGCAGAGACCATAAAGGAGTTATATACATATCACTCAGCAGAGAATCAGTTCTAAGTGGGAAGTTAGGCAGGGATACTCCAGATGAATCATGAGTAGAGTTTGAGGAGCATTTACAGGCAAAGCATTTAGCTTTATCAGCAGAAAATGATAACACCTCAAATCAATTGAAGAGGAAAGAAATAGAGACCTTGCACTTATTTAGCATCCCAGTACAGAGACACCAGTAATCACAAGAGCCAAAGTTTTTAGAGGCTGTGCTGTGCTTCATTCTCTCAGCAAACAGAGACTTAGCTTTTTTGAGGACTTGCTTATATTTGATACAAGCAGTAGCAAATAAGGCCCCTGTTATGATGAGAGTTGTCACGCTGGTATCACCAGAAATAGTGGTTCCTGTGTGCTATGCTGGTCGAGCATGCTGGTGTAAACTATGGAGAGAATTTCACCTGGTATTTCTGAGAAGGGATGATGGCATCAGTGTTGGCTTTGACCTAAGAAGAAACGTCAGTTTTCAGTTGGGAGGTGGAAAATGTCACTGCAAGGGGCATCAAAAGAAAATCTCAGAATGAATCCCAATCAGCATGCTGTTAATAGAAAGAAGTGCTATTGATAGAGGGTTCCTGTTTGGAAAGAGATATCAGTAGTTATCACAGTGTGTTCTGAGTTACCAAGAGGGCAGTATTGCAATGCTTGGCAAGAGTGAGAAGAGGAGGTAAGAAATAAATCCAGTAGAGAAGCCTGTTACTCAATTTGGCTAGGGAAATACATGATTTGAGTGAGGGATTGGGCTATAGAAAAATTTAATGTCTGTATACTGGCAAGATCAGTACCTTTGGAATATTTCAGCCACATTTTGTGTGAGCATTAAAGTCTCAAAAGCCTAGGTACATTGCACACTATCTGGAATAGACATGGATTCTTCTGCTAAATATTTGTTCTGAAACTCAAACCATAATAATTATTTAATAGCATTAACCCATTTAAGACCAAAAGTGCCCATAAGTTTCACATGCTTAGAATCCAGGAGTACATGAATGCACCTGCAATCAGGTAGCACTGTATTTCAATAGACAGCATTAACACCTATTACATGATGAACTAGAGGTGCAGGAAATCAACAACATTTTGGAAATGATGTACATTTCCAAAAACCATATATCATAACTCTTAATATAAGGGGGTTAAACTTGCTATCATTTGAAAGAGAAATCAATGTACTTTCATATAAAATCAACTTAATCAACTCAAGTACTTAGATTTTAAAGGTTTTTTGAGACATATCAATTTTATAGCCCTAACATCACTTATTCAATTTTTTTAACAGTTCAATTCAGGACTCAAGTAATTTAACAAGTGAAATCTCTTAAGGGTTGATAGAATCAGTGACATACAGATGTTTGGTGATACCTGAAGCCAAGTAGACTCAAGTAGGGGTTCTATAAGGCCTTGTACTGGGAAATATGAGAAAGGAAGATATTTTGTATATGTAAAAACAGATGAAACATGAAATAAACACTTTATTCAAATTAATATAAATTAAATTTTTATTTCACTATTTGATTAGATACCCTCCTGATATGGATGCCTGGAGCCATCACACCCACTTCACCCTTTCTCTATAGTACTGGATAGGGTTAACTGTTAATTTTCTCTTCTATACTAATATATACTATTTCACGGACTTCAGCCTTATGAAATTCTTAAACAAAAAATAATATTTTTATATAAAAGACACTATCTGTACAATATTTTCTATTAATTGGTACATTAACTATGTACATTTAGTGAAAATATTTCCCAAAGTTATTTGTTTCTTGTGGCAGACAAGTTTAGATTTGTTTTCTTTGAGTTACATTAGAAATTCTTTCTTTAAACTGCCAAAGATATTCAATATCCTTACTGTGTGTAATAGAACCATATACAATCTCTTATCCCTCCTACTGAGTCACACATCTAAAAAGGATTAGTTTGCTGTCTCACACTTTCAAGCTATACTAAATTTCTTTCTGTCTATCTGTCTATCTCTAATGGACTCTCCTGTCGTTTTCGACATATGAGGGTCCGGTAGCTCATTTTCTTAAAACCAAACAGCCAGACTATCAAAACACATGATTTGATTATAGTGTTGAAGAACCAAGCACATTTTTCAGAAGAATTGAATACAGAGAACTGGTAAACATAGTGTTCCATAAGGTCTCTAAATGACTCTCCTCAGGTTTTGAATTCAGTGTACTCTTTTTCTTTGACTGTTTACCAACCTAGATTATAGGGGCCATTTTGTCCAGCTATTCACCAATAGCTGTTTAGCAGGGTGCAAACAGATGGATTTATGGAACTTATGTGGTGGGCATCACATAATCAAATAATAAGCTTAATCCTGGAAAAGATATTTATTTTATATAATAAATATTTACATGTTATATTCCGTGCTACTAGGAATATATACTTGAAAATAGATGGTGGATAAAATAAGTAAAGGTTTATTGTAAAAACCAATACAATAAGAATAAAGGTAACAGTTATGCACAAGGTCATCGCAAGTCAGTCCAGTAGTGAGTGCTACTATTGGAAGGTCAGTAGTTCTCACGTAAGTCTGAGTCGTACTCAACAGATCCCATCTAGTCTCTGTAGTCTGTTGACTTACAGATACTTATAGGTAGTTACTACCTATAGTGTAGTCATTCATGGGGGTGACTGGTTATTCCATGACATCATTACATTATATTATGATTTCCTTCATTTTCAATGTGAGGCTGTATGGGAAACAAACATTCAATTTCTTCTTCCATGTGCCATGTCCCTTCAGGATGTAGGCAATCATGGGTCTCCACAATTTCTTGTTCTTTATAGCTCTTAATAAATTCTGTCTTTTTATTATTTCTTCTAAACCTGATTCTGCCATCCATTTACTCAAGCTCATTAAGTAAGTTATGCATTGTTTTCCTCTGTCCATCTTGAATTCAATCTCTCCTGTGAGTATCAGATTTCCCAAACCCTCTTTCCTCATTACATGCCCCAGAAACTTCAACTCTCTCTTCCTGATGTTAAATATAAGTTTCCTTTTTGTTTCACTTTTCTCTAAAGCACTGTTGTTGCTCACATGGTCGGTCCATAGTATCCTCAGCATCATCCTGTAAAACCATATTTCTGCTGCCTCAAGTTTTTCTTTCTCTGTCCAGCATTCACTGACATACAGGAGGATTGATATTACATAAGCGTTCAATACTCTTTTCTTTGTTTTATTTAAGCATACACAAAGTAATATTTTTTTCTTCAAAGTCATTGTCAAATAATTGTTACAACCCTATAAGGGGAAATATGGTCAAAATTGGTGTGACCTATATTAGTATCAGACAGGTTGACTTTCATCAGTCTTACTAAAATGCACTGTATGAAAGCTAATATTGCAAGATAAATCTACAAAAGGATATAAAGAAAATAAAATGTCCTTTAAATTTATTGATTTATAAGTCATTTAACTAACAACAGGTTTTTGAACACCAATTAATGATAGTCATTTTAATAAATGCAAAATGATCCTGAATGCAAACGAAAGTAAAATTCTTTCATATTGTTTTGGATAAAATGTGTGCCTTCATTTCTTATATCTATCTCTTAACAACTAGCCTTAAATCTATATCATGTTGAAACACAGTTTCCAGTAAGATACCCAAAGTTAAGCAATATCTAGTCTGTTCAATACTTAGATAGGTGACCACTTGGGAATACCAGGTGCTGTAAGTTTTAATGTTCATGTAGTGTAACAGATAATGACTGGGAATTGTTTATCAGAGAGCCAAGTTCTAATTCCATTTGGCTTCATTATATTCACTTACATGCAAATACCATTGAGAAAGGTATCACTCCACCTCCTCTCCCCCTGGCTATGGGTTAATTAGTAAGACTTGTATCACTAAACCATTATTACGTAAAAAAAAAATTATTAATTTAAAAATATTTTTGGCTTTAAATAACCTGCAAAAGTGTTGATAAGCAGTAAAAAAATGAACCAACAACCAACCTATTTATCTCTACAGGGTGGATGGAAAGAAACTCCCTATTTAAAATTGTTAATAACTTTATTAATTATTGGTCAGTTATTCATACAGTTCTGTGGGATTGATTATTTTTATAAGTGGCTTGGCATGCTGACATTAGATTTTGAACATTTCCTGCACATTTTAAACATATTCTTCCAGTCTGGATGTTGAAGAATGACTACATCCCATACTGATCAACATGGAATGACAATGATAGTTTTGGTATCTACTGAAGGATTAGCTCTATGAACACTGCACCAGCCTCTGTACACTTGTACCACAGACAGCCACACTTCATAACGGGATACTAGCTGAGCACACTCATGCAGTTTCAGGCATTGTGCCATTCTGAACAATACTTGACATTCTGAAATAAAAACAAAAATTAGAAATGCAATTCTACCACATTAGGGATCACAGCATAGTTTGTCTGATACAAATGAAGCAACAGAAACAAAAGTTATAAGTAATTTTCTTCAGTATCTGTCTATATTTCTGAGATGAGGTATTATGTACACTATTTACACACATGTGTCAAGGACACATGGCACAGTGGATAAAGGCATTAGTTAGATCCAGTGACAGGACCCAAAGAGTGTGAGTTCAATACCTGGTTAAGTCAGTTTAAAACTTGGAGAGGGGAATTAACAGTAGATAACTGATAAGTGACATCCATTAAACATGGCACATGGAACTAAAATAGTCTACTCCAGCGAGCGAAATGAAGTGTTCAGTTTGACATTCCAACCACCTAAAGAAGGCCGGAGCATACAACAGCTGAAACGTTGTAATAAATATGGCGACAAAGATGAAGACAATAGTTCGAATAATGTAAATAGTGTAAGGAGATTCTTTCCACCCATCCTTTATTTTATATATATATATATACACTCAACTCTCCCATCGAATTCAACGTATGAAGGTCAAGCAGATCATTTCCTAGGAAACTGACAGCCCAACAACAGCACATGAATGAAATTTGATTATAGTAGTGAAGGTTTTGTGCAGGACCATCCACACTTTTCGAAGGGCCGAATACAGAGACCTGTGACTACATGACACAAGGTCCCCAAACGACCCTCCACAGGTTTTGAATTCAGAATTGTCCTTCTCCTAGACCAGTTGCCATCCAAGGCTATAGAACCCAGTCTGTCCTGCTATTTACCCATAGCTGGAGGGGAGAAGAAGAGGATTCACACCTTTCCCAAGGGTATTAGCACGTAAGTGAATGTAATGGTTTCAACTGGGATTCGAACTTGGCTCTCCAATTCCTCAATCCAAGCCGCTATCCATTACACCACTATGCCTCTTTGTGAGAGAAATTGAGTAGACAGAACACTTGTGAGACCGTCAATAGCTGTGCTAGCATGAAGTCACAAGTCATCGTGACCAAGGGTTTGAGCAGGGCTGGCCTTGTTCAAATGGTTGATCACGCTAGATAACACTCTCTCTCCCAGAAACTGTAACTAAAGACTGCTCAGCATAGTTGCAGTATAAACCATAGGTGGGCTCTGTGGGTGTTGAACAAACATAAATGTGCCTGAGCGAGCGTCTGCAATAGGGATTGGCTAGCCACCCTAGTAGACGGGTATCCTCAAATATGGGTGGCCAGCTATTTTTATTATTATATATATAAGCATACAGTTTCATATGTGCACTAACTGAATGTAATAAATTATTCAAGTGATAGTTGAACTTTTGAAACCTGTTTAAAATCTGTCAGACAAGCACAAACAAATTTATATATATATATATATATATAAATTTTCATGTGGATATAAACGCATACATATAAATATAGTCATTTCCTAAAGTAATGGATTTTTGTTTATCAATCTGACAGATTTTTTGTCACTTTAAACATTATTTTTAGTAGATACCCATATTTGAGTAGACACTCCGTTTATTTATTAAACAGTATATTTATTTATTTTTCGTCTACTGGTCTGAATATTGAAGAAACCTTATTAGAGAAGTATATGCCAGAGAGTGCATATTTTAAGCACTTATTAAAGAAAAATATGTACTCTGGCATATTTTCCTCTACTAAGATTTCTTGAATATTCAGGCCAATAGATGAAAATAAATAAATATACTGTTTAATAAATAAACAGCACATCTACTCAAATATGGGTATCCACTAAAAATAAAGTTTAAAGTAATAAAAAATCCTTTGGAATAAAGAGTATTTTTATCTATGTTAAAGTGATAAAAAAACATAAATATAGAAATACTTTTTAATGCAGTAGAATTTGGTCTCAAGAAAACTCACAGGTTTTTTATATATAACAAATCATTCATACAAAAAGTAAATTATTAAAGTTAATGAGATAAAATGGCGAATTCACTTCGCTAACTAAATTTTAAAGATGCATTAACCCACTAATCACTCAATGAATGTTGTGATCCTTGTTTTTTAAAATTATAAACTGTATTATGTCTTCCTTAAATATGTAAGTACTTTCAACAGGTTCTTCAGTCATCATCAGGCATGTAAACTATTTTCTTTTTGGTAAAATTCAGGTAGCATCTGAGACAAAAAAATATAATGCAAATCAAAATATGTTTTTCATGAAGTGTGTTATTGATAACAGATACAAACTTGTGGAGTGTGCAGTTGCAACACTAAGGTTGAATTTTTGAAAATTTAAGTGAGAGCATTTTATAAATATGGCAATTTAAGATTTTTTTTGTTGTAGGAGTTTATCAGTCAATATAGCTGGAACTAAATAGTTCAATAAGTAGAGTAATGTCTCCGTTGTTTTCCTGAAAATTCGCACGTCAGATCAGTTTTTTTTAAATCAAATATGTGGTGCAGTTCAAATTATATTAAATGAATCATTCATACAAAAAATAAATTAGTAAAGTGGATAGTGGGTTAATGCATTTTTAAAATTTAATTAGCAAAGTGAATTCACCATTTTATATCATTAACTTTAATAATTTACTATTTGTATAAATGATTTGTTGTAGATGAATAAATTAAACTGCACGATATATTATATATATATATATATATATATATATATATATGAAATGGACAAAGTCCAACAATTATTTTAAGATATTTTATGTTTATACATTCTTTTTATAGATACAAATATTTAAGTAAATGCTCTGTTTATAATTCAGACTGGTAAATGTTGTTAATACTGTTTATTATAAACAGAGCATTTACTCAAATATTTTTATCTATAAAAAGAATGTATAAACATAAACATGTCTTAAAATATATATATATATATATATATATATATATATATAAAAGTTTCAATAAAAATGACTCACAAGATAATGCATTTGTACTTTTTATTTAAGTTTTCTTTTGTTCATATAAGTTTTTTTTTTCTTTTCTGGACATATGTTGTGTAAAAATTAACCAAATGTTTTGTAACAATTTTTACACACTTATGACCAAAGAAAAAACTTCTACAAACACAAGAAAAAATAAATAAGAAGCTTAAAGATAGTATCTTGTCAGTTGTCTTTAATGAAAATTGTATAAAAGAGTGTTTGTTGCCCAATTATATATATATATATATATATATATATGGTATTCTGTTAACTTGAAAGATGTAGAAATGTCACGAAAAATTCCAATTTCTCTCTCTGTCCCACCTGACTTTGGGAATCTCTTTGCATTCTATGTCCTTTCATCTCTCTCTCTTCTTGGTCAGACATAAATAAATTTATTTTCTCTTTGATCTTTCTTTCTCTGGTATTTTTTTTTTACTTCTTCTAAGATTTATTTCTCTTGTCTGCACAGAGAAATGAGAACAACATATAACAGATTACAAAGCCTCAGAATCAGAAACAAGGGAAAAAAAGTGAAAATCAACTTCTTCTGATGTGCTTCCCACCACCACCATATTTCATTTCTTTCTTTTTTTTCACTCAAATAAAAAAATAAAAAAATTCTTTAAATCCATGCAATAATGACTATATAACATGTATACTTGACTTATATCTACTGTTCTTGCGATGTGAGGATGTTTTTGCAGTAAATATTTAATGGCTCCTGGTACATTTATCCCGCAAACAATATTGACAAACTCATGTGAGGCTGGGCAAAATAAATCACTAAAACATGGAATTTAAACAATCAAGTATTAATAAGTATGTTAAACACATGTTGCAAAAGGGAAAAATGAGAAATGAAGTTAAAATTGTGAAGAGTTCAAAGCAACATTCACTATGTGTCACAAAGGTACTTACATGGTGACAGAGTGAGAAGAGATGTATTGTCATTGCCTAAAGTCAAAAAAGAGGAAGAGACTTTCAAATTTCTTGACACATGTGATTATCATCAGGGGACAATAATCTAACACTACTATCATTGAAATGGCCCATAATACAATGAGTGTATAAAGCTATTATAACAATGATGGCAAGCTATTCACATTTGTTGAGTATATGTCTCCTATGATAGCTACCTAATTTGTGTTTCTACAATACCCACCGATTCCACCTTTAGTTTATACTGCTACAATGCTGAACTGACAGTTACAGTTCCTTGTTATCTAAAAGACCCTGTCTCAAAGTGATCACAATAAATGGCTTCCTCTTTATAGAGATAAATGTATTAAAATAACACATTATCATAAGAGGTTATTTTTATCTAAAAGACCTTGTCCCAAAGTGATCACAATAAGTGGCTTCCTCTTTATAGAGATAAATGTATTAAATTAACACACCATCATAAGAGGTAATTATTAGCTAAAAGATCCTGTCCCAAAGTGATCACAATAAGCATTTTCTTCTGTATAGAGATAAATGTATTAAAATAACACATTATCATAAGAGGTTATTTTTATCTAAAAGACCTTGTCCCAAAGTGATCACAATAAGTGACTTCCTCTTTATAGAGATAAATGTATTAAATTAACACGCCATCATAAGAGGTAATTATTAGCTAAAAGATCCTGTTCCAAAGTGATCACAATAAGCATTTTCTTCTGTATAGAGATAAATGTATTAAAATAACACATTATCATAAGAGGTTATTTTTATCTAAAAGACCTTGTCCCAAAGTGATCACAATAAGTGGCTTCCTCTTTATAGAGATAAATGTATTAAATTAACACATTATTATGACGTTATTTTTATCTAAATGGTCCTGTCCCAAAATGATCACAATAAGCTGCCTTCTCTGTAAAACACAGAAATATATAATATATATAATAATATATTAAAATAGCAATAACCTTATTATAATGTGATCACAATAAGCAGCTAGGAAGAGATAAATGTATTAAAACAACATTTTATCATAAGAGGTTATTGTTATCTTAAAGACCTTCTCCCAGGGTGATCACATTAACTGGCTTTCTCTGTATGAACATAAATATATTAAAATAATACATTACTAAAAGACATTATTTTTAGCTATATACCTAGCTCCAATATATTCACAAGAAGTGGCTTTTTCTATATTTTTGTTTTAAATGACTATTTCCTGTGACCTTTCCTCTGTTATGGAAGGAAACATATTCATTCCATATTTACATATTTATATAGTTACTTTATAATTCTATATTATAAAGTATTGATTTCACAAGCAATGACTAAGGAGGATTTTTCACAATTGTTACAGGCAAGTGAATAAAACATTGTAACATTTTAAGGTATTTCCGACTCCACCCTTTAAACTAGTTTTTTTTTTATTTTTTTATGTGGCTTGGCACAGTTAGGTGGGACTTTAAAAGTTAGGTATTTAGATACTTAAGTTTTTAAAACTACATAATGAAATCAGGATAAATAGATCATAGGCTGAAAATAAAATTCAAAATATTATACGTTATTTTCTTTAGTTATTTGTATTATTTGTCTTGTGCAGGCAACTACTTAACATAACTGTCCCTTAGTACTGTAGGGCACTGTCAAAGCATTAGTACCATGGGGTTTTCAGACTGCCCTTTTAAAATATTATACATATATCATTTACATGACACACATATATAAATTTTACACATGAACACTGCTTAACAAGACAAATGTACATGAAGTCTGCTTAACCAATTAACAACAAAAAAATCAAAAATACCAGAAATTTTTCTCTTTCTCTGATAAAGTATTAATAAAAGCAAAACATATTAGATTTATAATCATTTCCTATTCTATTATTCTGTTGGATTCCTTATTCCTTATTCTATTATTCTGTTGGATTCCTTATTCCTTATTCTATTATTCTGTTGGATTCCTTATTCCTTATTCTATTATTCTGTTGGATTCCTTATTCCTTGTTCTATTATTCTGTTGGATTCCTTATTCCTTGTTCTATTATTCTGTTGGATTCCTTATTCCTTATTCTATTATTCTGTTGGATTCCTTATTCCTTATTCTATTATTCTGTTGGATTCCTTATTCCTTATTCTGTTGTTCTATTATTCTGTTGGATTCCTTATTCTGTTGGATTCCTTATATTATTCTGTTGGATTCTTATTCCTTATTCTGTTGGATTCCTTATTTCTTATTCTGTTGGATTCCTTATTCCTTATTCTGTTGGATTCCTTATTCCTTATTCTATTATTCTGTTGGATTCCTTATTCCTTATTCTATTATTCTGTTGGATTCCTTATTCCTTATTCTATTATTCTGTTGGATTCTGATCCATATTCAATCCCATTTCATACATAATTTAGTTCTTAATTTTATTATTATATATTGTCTTGAGTGTTCTTTTTGGTTTTTATGGGATAAATAAAAACGGAAAAAATAACAAAAGGTTTATCAAACCAAAAAACTAATACAGTAGTACCTTGGTTCTCAAACATCTCACATGCTGAACAAATCGGTTTTCGAACACAAAATTCGAGATGAATATGCTTCAGTTATCAAACAAAATTTCGGTTCTTGAACAACATAACCAAACTGAGTTAACATGAACGGAATAATTTCTGAGTTGACTACCATGTTGTATACATTCATGTGTTGTGCCAAGCTTTCCTTTTCCAATTTTATTGTATAGTGACTTTTTTTCTCTACATTTATTCCTGTTGGAAAATAGTTTTGGTTTACAAACATTTCAGCTTACAAACGGCTTTCAGGAATGAATTAAATTTGTGAACCAAGGTTCTACTGTATTAAAAATGAATTTGCAAGTTTCAAAAATTCAAATATGTAAAAATAGATTTCATTTTAAATTCAACATGGACTTTTAAAACAATTTACAATCAATCAGGTTCCTCTTCAAGTATTTTCTTTTCACATTCCAAATAAAGAACAAGAATGTTACTGTGATCTTTCTATATGTTTCTACCACATTTATTACAGACAGTTTTTACTTTCCACACAAACATTATGACTAAAACCAGAACCTTCATGTAGTCCAGTATATATATATATATATATATATATATATATATAAATTTAAATTTAATGCTCAGTTTTCAATCAGCACCTGAATATTACATTGTGCATGAAACACCAGTTGTGCTGGAAAGAAAAAGCATCTAAACGAAATTGGTTACCTAGAATGAAAATTTATATATCATACTTATTATAAAACCCAGGTTGTATGTGTGTGTGTGTGTGTGTGTGTGTGTGTCTGTACGTTTATATATTGGATCGGATTTCCTACATTTTTCAACCGATTTCAACAAAACTTCACAGGACTACATAAAATTACCTTGCGGTGGTTCTGACTGCACCAAAAATTGGAAAAACACAATTATTTTTGCACAAAATCAATTTGAAAACACTATTAAGAGGCATCGTGTGAATGAAAGGGGGACAACTCATATCGAGTTATACTTATTATAAAACCCAGGTTGTGTGTGTGTGTGTGTATGTTTTTTTATATATGGGATCGGATTTCCTACATTTTTCAACCGATTTCAACAAAACTTCACTTTTTGGGGGGGGCAGGTAGTGTTTCTTATTGTCTTGCACACTTTTTTCTTTATTTTTACATTCAGAATGCTTTAAAAATTCCATTTACAAGACAATTGTTTATCATAAAATTGAAAAATTCTATTCAGTCGGTAGACTCATAACAATTGAAAACAATGTTTTTGTTTGAGTTTGACCACTTAGTAAAAAAAAAAAAAAAACTAATTAAGACATGCATGTCCATCAACCTTAAACAATAATCTTTGTCAATTTTATTTTTCCGTCTGTATGATGGTTGATACTTGATCTATCTCTTACTGTTACATCCCCGGGCAACGCCGGGCACTACTGCTAGTATACATATATATATATATATATTCAGCAGTATGGATATTACTTTGTACTAATACAAACTAATATCCATACAACTGAATATGTTAGCTCTATCACAGATATTGAGCACTTTCACTATGTACCGCGCATATAATATATACTTGTTTTTCAGGGGGCTTTTGCCAGCATCAAAGTTTACATAAGTATATTTCTAAAAAGATACAATGGTAAAAAAAAGCTAAAAACTTGCTTATAGACTCTTATCATATTCCTTTCTCTGTGTCATGCTACTTCTGAATATGGCTGTCTACACCAGCCCCCATAAAACAAATATATATATATGTGTGTGTTCATCTGAAGAAAAGTTATAACAGGGGAATTGTGAGACTGTTTTTCAATAGAATATTAAACAGTTGAGTGTTTTAATTTGGTAGCATTTTGACAACACAAGTGAGATATACTTCTTAATTTTCATTTTTTTTTTCTTCCTTAAATCCCTAATTAAAAGGTAAGAGATTAACTTGAAATGATCAGGTCAGTGTCTGTTTTTTTTTTTTTTGTTTGTTTTTTTTTTTATTTCTGGCCAAAAGGTTAAAATCTTATCACACAATGTTGGGTTAAATCCCAACGGCCCATAATTTATTTGGCGTTTGTTTGCATACTTGACAGGTAGCTGTAGATAAAAGATATGCTAAAAATATTACTGAACTGTACAATGCATATATCTCCATTAATGTCACTAGATGAGAAAAAATATACGAGGAAGATCATTTTGAAAATTATAAAAAAAAAAGTAAATATCACAATGCACCATCAGCACCACCAGAATTTTTTTTATCTATTTTATGACTTGCAATCAAAATTAGTTATTCTTGACTATAATCACAAGTCATGTTAATAGACACAAAACAATTTTTTTATAACTTTTATATAAAGTTGTCTATCATTTTTCATGTCAAATGATGTAAATAAAGTTTAATATTTCCTGTGGATGCTTTGTATTAATTTATTGCCCAGAGATAATTGAATATTGCTTTTTTATTCTGAACTGCTATGTTCTTAAATTTTTTTTTTTTAAGTTTACAAAAGAAAATGAATAAATTCTTTCTTCTTGATATGGATTCCCTCCCTTTGGAATACATTTTTATCTATATGATTTATAATTTCATGAACATAAGTAAAGGAAATTTTAGATGTAAAATGGTTCCTTCAAAGAAAGAAAAAAAATGGCAGAAAATATGGTTCCTTATTTTCTACAGGATTGATTTCAAGTGATGTCCACTGAGACAGCAAATGCTTGGTAACTTGATAAATGAACAGTCTGATCAATCTTTTCAAATTGCCTAAAGTTTTCGATATTATCTCATATTTTAAAGCTTACTTCTCTAATGCAATGCTTTTTTTATTATTATTAATTTCCTTAATAATGAATTACTGAATAACCGAGTTGCATTAATATTTATGCATTTTTTTTTCAACAGGATTTAAATTATAGATTTACAAAGATTAAAAGAGATGAACTATAGTTAACAACAGTGTAAAAAATGAAATCGGTAAGCCATGTTCAAATTCCAGCCAAGACAGTTGGTTTCCATTTTGCATTAATACTATTGAATGAAAACATATGGTAGATTGGGCTCTCTAGTCTTGGTAGGGCAATCAGTCTTGGCAAAGGACAAGTCTAAATTCAAATTTGTGTAGAAGACAATGGAAAACAACTCCACTGTCTTTCACAAGAACAAACATGGCAATGCATAGTTTATGGATATTAAGGAAAAGGATGCTGTGAAGAACCATGATTGGTTAAATCTTGAAGGGACATGGCACTTAAGGAGGATGAGAATATATAAGAATGCATAATTAGTATTTTTAGTGGCTATGATTGTATCATCACTTTCCGTCAGAACTGATATTTTGAATGGGAATTTTAAAGGCAATTTCTTTGTAACGAGAAAGTTTGAGTAACACAATCTTCTTACTCTTCCTTCCTCTTGGCTTGGTAGATATCAACAAAAAATCAAAGATAATACCTTTCTCAAGAACAATGATTGCAATGCCCATTTTATAGACATTAAAGAAAAGCAAGCTGTGGAGGGCCATAGTCACCTACATCCTGAAAGGTTATAGTGCTTACGGATATTTTAGATTTAATTTTAAAATCAAGTAGATCCACGTTTTTCCCAAAAGAAATAAACTGCAGTTTAAGAAAAACACAGACATAATTGACAAAAGTCCAGTTTGGAATATTTTTAGCATTTGGGTACTTGTAGTGGTATAGGGCTTTGGGATTAAAATGAACAGTTGATTTACCCACACCAAGAAGATTATTGATGGATGGTTATGACAAGGAAACGTGTGTAATTTTTAACAAAACAAGACAAGGAATTTATTTACGAATTTACATGTTGAAATTGTGCCAGTAGTTCATTTCAGGAAAATAAATCCAAAGTCTGTAGTTTCAACAAATTTTCAAAAAGACACAAAATAATATTAAAAATACTTAAAACAAAGATAAAAGAGTTTTCTGGTCACAGAAAGAATATACAGTTGCATATGTTCAAATGTAGACAAAGATAGATAGTTTGAAATATTCAGCTCTCCTGGATAGTTGAAATAAAGTTAATTGAAGTGCCAAGTGACTGGTTAAGGTGAGTAATTTGACACTAGTAGAAATCTGAATGCTAAGCGCATGAACAGAAACAAAACTTTTCACATGACTTCAGATAGTCTTCTCCTGTTAATTTATTTTTTCCTTTGTCATTGCTTACATGTTCAGTCCATGGTATCCTCAGTATCCTTCTGTAAAACCATAGGTCTTTTGCTACATGTCTCTTTTTCAATTGTGAGATTTTCCAGCATTCATTGCCATACAGGAAGACAGTACATTACAGTTCAGTACACTTTTCTTTTTCTAATGAAATCCCTGGTTTCTTAATACATACCTTTTGGAAGACATTTTTCAATATCCCAATGCGCCTTTGAATTTCAATGTCACACATTCTGTCCTCTGTTAAAACACTTCCTGAAAATTTAAATTGTTGTACCTGTTTGATTTTGATATGTCCAGTTAGTAATTTGCATGTTTTACGGATTTCAAAATATGTGTAAGAAGAAAGGCAGTTAACAATTTGCATATATCTCTGAGGTGTGTAGGCTGGCTAGAAAAGAACAATATTTCTTTAGTTTTTAATAATATCAAAATCATAAAAGCAAAATGTTAGTAGACTGACTGAATATTTTGGAAAACAATTACTTATATTCTTTTCTCGGTCATCAAAACTTGTCCTATATGTGTTTTGTAGTTAGATTTTTTTTTTTTTTACCCCCCAGACATTTATTCAAATAGTGCCTGCCACCTATATAATTGCATTCAACCTCACTACATCCTGATCTACTTCCTGCTTTACTAGTATGTTCTTTTTCTGTTGCTCCGTATCAGGTAACCATGCCTCTAGCTTTAACATGGCTCTTCTCTGGGACATTGCAAAACAATCAATAATCTTCACCTGAAACTGATCATTCACTTGTTGACAAGCCAGTCGAAGAGACGTGGATAGAGAGGAAACACTCAACAAATGGAGTATTATATCACAGAATGGGTGAAAATGGATTTAAGAAATTCTATTGTGACAAAATCAGAATGAGCCATGTAGAAATCTATAAAATAAACTATAATGTATATAAAAAGGACTGTGTAAATATAGAAAAGCCTGGCATGGTCTACGTTTGAAAATCCATCATTGCTCAGAAAGAAATTGGTATTTTTACTTCTTCCAAGCCCCAGAGATGCAGATGGCAAGTGAACCAGAATAACCACCAGTAAATACAGATACTTGAGGCAAGTTTTTTTTTTTTTTTAATCAATTCACCCTAAATAAGGCAATAATGCCACTAAGACACAAGGGGCTACTGGGAATGAAAGAGAACAAAGAGACTTTAGAAGAAACTGAAAACCCAATCCTAAACAGAAAAAAAAGAGTTAAATCTCTACACTTGTTCAAAAGACTAGAGATGAATTTGAATCAGTCAAATATTGGGGAAGATTAATTAGATATCCATATTCTTGAAATGGTGGTGGTTTTTATTTCTAAGTTCCACAAGGCACTGAGTATAATTATTTAGTGTTTATTCAATATCTTATAAATCATGAATCCATGTAAATAATCCAAATTTGGTAGATAAAAAATTGAGTACGCATATATATTTTATATTCACTAGTTTGGCACCTTTTATTTTGCTGACAGCAAAATGATTAAATTTCAGATCTAAATAGTCTGTTCATTTAAAATACAATGTTTATGAGTATGCATATATATTTTATATTCACTAGTTTGGCACCTTTTATTTTGCTGACAGCAAAATGATTAAATTTCAGATCTAAATAGTCTGTTCATTTAAAATACAATGTTTATTAGAAAATAAATTCAGTTTAAATATAAATACAAAAGGAATCATAAAAATGACTTCAAAGGGTGTACATTTTGGATTCTACTCTTTTCCTGTTACCCAGGGGTTGTTCCAGACAGAAAGGAACATTAATCCTTGCAACAAGATGTTTCTTTCAATTTTAATACAAATCTTTTTATACGTTCATATCTATATTTTAATTCAGTGACAGACATAAATATATTTCTATAAAATTTAAAATAAAATTTTATTTATTTCTGAATAATTTCCAAAAAGTTCAATAAAGTCTTATAATTATCTGATGTTTTTAAGGTTTAAGAAATTAATGGATTTTTCACTCAGAAATTGGTCATGGCATTTTTCCTCTCATTACACCTGTCCATTTTTACCTGAATTCACTTTTTGTAACCTTTTGTCCAAATTGGGCACATGCTTTGTGGCCATTTGTATGAAATCAGATTCCAGGTACCAATAAATAGATATGAACTGACTGATATAGATCGACATAAGTAAATAGAAATTGGTAGTCTTGAATAGACTGATATCAATAGATAGGCATGTGTAGACAGATGTCATTCGTTGTCATTGACGGAACTCATTGCCAAGTATTGAGGAGCTCATTGACATTTCCTTCTGGGTCAAATGAGTTCTATGTTGGATCTGAGGAGATGTTCACAGCCACCATAAGGTAGGAGGGTTCAAGGGATGGAGAGCTCTGGCTTTTCTTTAGACTTCTTTTGTCTCTTCTGTTTGTCTTCTGTTTTTGTTTTTTTTAAGGATATTATTTTTTTTGGTGGACTGCTCTTCTCCAATTGGTTCTTTCTGCAGCTTCTGTCTCCCAAAATGACTGGATCAATTTCTGTCCTCAGCAAGGTGTTTTTGAGCTGATCCTTGAATCAACAACATGGGTTTCCATGTGATCTCTTGCCAGATGTGAGCTCAATATCAGATATCAATAGATAGGCATGAATTGACAGATATAAATAAATATTATTTATATTTGATTTCACAGCCATATGCACATTTATTTTTTTTAAATCAGTATCACCCCATGCAAGGCAGTAAAGCCACTAAGACACAAGGAGTTACAGTGTGTAGAAGAATTAGGAACAGAAGCATTAATAATGAGCAGAAAGAATAATCAGGAGGACAGCACATAGTGATTGACATTGCATTTAAATTTTTGCAGATGAAAATTGGCTGGAAAGCATGGAGCCAGAAGTGAGTTCTACAAGTAAAAAGTGAAAGAAAAGAAACTGTTAACATAGAATTTAGGGCTACATCTAACTAGCTCAACTGTGAATTGATCAGATCTTGACACCAGTCTAGTACTGTGCTTAAATTCAAAAATCTAGCTACTATAGCAAAGAACTCACACAAACACTTACCATGAAAGTATTTATAGAAAAGACACAGAGAAGCAACGTTATGGTGGTGGGAAAGTGATTGAAGCTGAGCTACCAGATCAGGATCAATAATATTGCTGATTCTTCTTAGGATTTTATCAAGGAGCTCAAGATAAATAGCAAAGGCACCAAACCATATCTGGCAGCAATATTCTAAGCATGGACGAATGGTAGACTTATAGATATGTAAGATAGATTCTGAAGAGAAAAATTGTCTTACACAACACAGTGAACCAACTTTATTAGCAGCTGACCTAACAATGGATTCAATATAGTCTTTCCACTTAATTTCAGCTGAGAATGTTTGCCTAAGAATCATGAGTTGACAGATATCAATAGATAGACATATGTAGACTGATGTTAATAAATAGGAAGGGAATGTAATTATTGATCAGACACTTAAGATCAATCATTGTAGGAAAATCTGATTATTTTTATTCTTATTATTTGATTTCACAGCCATACATGCATGCAAGCAAAAAGGCAGACATAAAGTTGTTAATTTTTATTTTTTCATTTCTTATTTTTTTCTTTCTTTATTGCTCAGCT
Source organism: Acanthosepion pharaonis (assembly GCA_903632075.3). Lineage (NCBI taxonomy): Eukaryota > Metazoa > Mollusca > Cephalopoda > Sepiida > Sepiidae > Acanthosepion > Acanthosepion pharaonis. Next base: position 138,866 of record CAHIKZ030005624.1, read on the forward strand.
TAATGTAAACGTTGTCCAGATTGCATGAAAAAGGGAATGTCTTATCCCAATCTCAGTCAAATCATATGTATATGTGTGTACAATAAAAGTCACTCATACATAATGCACATATACATATATACATGACATACACACATACAAAGCATGATGGACAGCTCTTTTATAACATAGATTGTATATTCTTCTCGTGATTTCTACTTAAAAATGATCAGTATGAAAGTAAAAGATTCTGTTGGTATTAGTCTTTACATAAAAGTTAACTGGTAGCTATCACTGGTCAGAATTGTAGCAGAACTCTTTAGAATTCTTGTACTCTCTAGATTTTCCCATTTCATTCCAGACTGATGTGGTCTGCACCAATGCTTTTTAAGCCAGTAAATGATTCACGCAAGGGTGAATGAAATTATTTTAAGGATGAATGAAACTTGAGGAATAAATGAAGGATGAATGAAACATGAAATAACTTCTTTTTTTTTTTTTACTTTTTCTTTACTTAAAAAAAGAGTCACCACCATTAAATTTTAATTTTCCTTTACTTAAAAAAGAATCACCACCATTTAAAGAGATTAATAAGTTCTTACTGCATTTTTTAATTGCAGTGGAGCTGAAAAATTGACTTTTTTTCTAGATAGAGTTTTCTAATTTCAAAGTAACAAGATATTTTCCAAATTTATAGTATTTTAGGAGAGATCAGATAAGCTAATGAATTATGTATAAAATTATGAAAGAATAAGCGAAAACGATAAATCTCTAAAGGAAATTCACTCATAGATGATTAAAATTTTGTGACAAACATTCAAGAGAGTGACACTGAAATAGTTAAAAAAAAAAAAAGAAAAAAAAGCAATCATATACACTTCTCAGATGTCAATCAAATTGATCTAATCTGTTTACAAGAGTCTTTAGAAATGTTACTATTCTCCAATGGCAATTTCAAGCATGTTCCTTACACTTATTTTCTTTAACCTCTCTATCGAATGATCCACAAATATGGTCACATCTACTGTTAGATACATTTAACTACAACTAGATCTTGTCTCTGTGATTTTCAAAATCCCAAACTATCTAACTTTCAGTATCTGTCTATATTTCTGAGATGAGGGATTATGTACACTATTTACATTATTCAGACTATTGTCCTAATCTTTGTCGCCATATTACAACATTTTGGCCATAGTATGCTCCGTCCTTCTTCAGGTGGTTGAAATGTCAACTGTTCTAGCTCCATGTACCATGTTTAATGTCTATCAGTTATCTCCTGTTAATTCCTCTCTCCAAGTTCTCCACCACCTTAACCGGGAATTGAACTCACACTCTTTGGGTCCTGTCACTGGATCTAACCAACGCCTTTATCCACTCTGACATGTGTCCTTGATGACATCTGTGTATGAATTTCTGGGTATTATAAAACTAATGTCTTCAGCAATGTTTTTTACCAGTGTTCATATTGCAATTTTTGCCATTATCATTGCATGTTTTTTTTTTTTGTAAATAGTGTATCTAACTTTCCCTTTTCTCAAGGAGAATTTATGGTTTATACTCATACCCTTTACACATTCTAAGTGAATCTTTTACTCTTTCAGGTTGTATCTATATTTTATATTTTTGTTATACAAGTTTAATGCCTTTACTAATATGTTTGGGGCATTCACATAGCAGAAGAACGTGTAATTTTATCTCTGTCTTAAGTGTTTCTGTTTTATAACTGGCAAATAGTGTCTTTGAAGTCAGATCTTCTATGTGACACATGCTTGACCAAAGGAGAATAAATGTACAAATAAGTAAAAAGCAAGCATTTTGGGTCAAGTGACAACAAAGCCAGACATTAATGATTTCTGATTGCTGGTCTACATTAAAAGTCACACTCAGGATTGAGAAAGTCAACTCTGGTCCATCCTTGATGGGAGGGAGAGTGTCCCAAGGGTAGTTTTCAGTGTTGCCCATTGATATTGTTCGCCATTTAATGTGACACTGAGATAGACAGAGAGTTGGTAGGAAGAAAGAGCTGAGCTGTTAGTTCAAAATAACAGAAGTTGTCCCAAGAGTCAACTACCTACCTATCCACACAGACCAAACAAGCAAAGCACTGAATACAGCATCTAAAATATATTGGAAACAAGGTTCAAGTTCTCATTTATTGATATGACATTTGTTTTCATCTTCTGTTTCCTTGTGAGCGTGCATTGGGTTTTTCTCAATTTTTGGTGCATGCCAGCATTAACAAGAATGGAGATGCAATGTGGGGGGTTATCATTGGCCAGTCTGTGGAAAACTGAGTGAGGATCACATTACATGTTAACATTTCTCTCTCTGTCCAATAAGTGACATTTTGGGATCTTATTTTTTTTATCGGCATTGATATAATGTATCCTTATGTATTTATGCTTATTATATCTTCTATAGTATAAGCTATAAGCAGGTCATTATTAATCATATTATTAGTAGTAGCAATATGTTCCATTTTTGCAATATGAGCAATGGTTACAAGTCTAAAATTGGATTAAGTATGCAGATGTTTTGCAGCAGAAATAAAAATTTCCATATTTCTTCAAACCAAAAAAGAATAAATTCTTTGCTCTGATCTAAAGACAAAGAACTAAAATAAAGCATAGAGAAATTCTATGAAACTTTGGCCCACGAATGCAAACATTCTAAATGAAAGAAAATAACACAGATTTAATTTTGTCTATAGACATAAATCATGAGAAAAGCATATTTTTATTGAATGCTATGATTATCTGATAAAAGAGTTTATTCAATTTAGGATAAAATATATTATGAGAATAAAATGTGTGAAACTGATAATCTTGGTATCTTCATTATATGAGTATATATCTATATCTATTGATTCATATCTTTCTATGTATCTATCTATCTATCTCATCATTCATTTCATTTTATTTATCTATCTCACAGTTCATATCTATCCATTTATCTATCTATCCGTCTATTCATATCTATCTATCCATCTCACTATTCATATCTTTCTATTTATCTATCTATCCATTTATTTCAGGCTGTTCCTATCTCTCTGTCTTTAGTGGCAAAAGTTTTTTTTTCTGCTTAAGGGGTAGATTTAAGAATATACAGGTGTCATTAAAAACATAAGAATGAAGACAACCTTCTTCTGAACAGTCCTAATTGTTTTATTACCCCTTAAGCAGAAAAAAACACACCAGTCCAAGAAAAACACTTGGGTTACTACTACAGACAAAATACTATGGTTAAACATCAGAAAGCATAAGGAAAATTATTTCCTTTTAATAATATGTGGAAATATCCACTCTTTGCCTGGTGAAGGTTGTGAAACCAGAAGCACATGTAACAAAAATATGGAAAATAAAGTATAATGTATATTTTAAAAAATCTACCTTATAACCGAAAATGTTTGCAGTTTCTTTCTTTTTAAAATATACACTTTTCTCTCATTGTAACTTCCATATATATATATATATATATATAATTCTGTATTTGAGTGGCAATCCCACTTTTATACAAGTTTTATTAGAGACAACTGATAAGGTACTGTGTTTCTTTAAAGTTACTGAGATTAATTTTTTTGACAAGGTATTGTGATTAAGTTCTCTTTATTTCATTTTTCTTGTGTTCATATAATTTTTTTCTTTTCTGGACATAAACATGATGAAAATTTGCTGATCATTCCTTAAACTGATAACAAACATAAAAAAATCCATACATTAAGTTAAAAATAAAAATAATTCTTGATAAAAGAATAGCCGAAAGCACTTAGACATATGAAATATTCAGATAATTTTTATACATTTTATATCCACAAAAATTATACAAACACAAGAAAAATTAAATAAAAATTTAATCACAGTACCTTTTAAAAAAAATTAATCTCAGTAACTTTAATGAAACTTAGAGAGAGGCACACAGTCTGAAAGAGAAAAGATAGAAATCTTGACTGTGACTATAAGTTTCTCATGTAAGGTGATCATCAGACATCTGTGGATAGTTTTACACATGAAGTTATGGTAAAGATCTGTATCTCTTCTCTTTCAAATTGCATTTTCATTCTTTTGGATTAGATTATTCTCTTTTGAGATTTTCTCGTTATGACTATTAAGCATTGTTGTTTTTTTTTCCTCCTTCTTTTCTTGACTGTTTTAGCCAATTTTGTTTTCATTTCATTTTGTTTATATATATATATAGTCATTCACAGACAGACTGTTTTGCTGTTTCACAGCTCATCAGTGTGGCTAGACATCCAATGATTGAAGATGAAGATCGAACCAGACGTCCAGTTGAGTTTGATGAAAAGCTTCTTGAAGCAGCCCTTGAAGAAAATCCTGCTTTATCAGTTGAGGAATTGGCCGTGGTTCTCAGTTCAAACCATACAACTGTTCATCATCATCTTCAACAACTTGGAAAAAGTTCCTAAACTTGGAAAATGGGTGCCTCATGAATTGTCTGAAAACAACCTCAAATCCTAATACTTATCCTAATATTTAGCTTTCACTGGCAATCTGAAAACAACCTCAAATCATCTGCTCTTCTCTTCATTCTCACCAACTTGTTTCACCTTTTTTGGATAGACTTGTGACTGGCGATGAAAAATGGATCTTTTATTGAAATGTTAAGCATCGTAGACAGTGGCTTGGTAAAGGGGAAGGACCACAGCCCACTTCATGGGCAAAAGGTTCTTCTTTCAATCTGGTGGGATTGCCAAGGAATAATCCACTTTGAATTTTTACCAGCTAATGCAACAATCAATGCTCAAATATACTGTCAGCAATTGGAGCGTTTGAACCAAGCTTTGAGAAAAAAAAGACCTGCTCTAGTGAATCGAAAAGAGGTGATGTTTCATCAGGACACTGCACGACCCCACACAGCAAAAATCACGTCACAAAAGATCAAAGAACTTGGTTGGGAGAAAATTCCTCATCTACCTTATTCTCCCGATCTTGCTCCTTCAGACTACCATTTGTTTCGTAGCTTACAGAATCATTCGGAAGAAACAGCTTTTGTAACACAGGAAGAGGTTAAAACTGACATTTGTGAGTTCTTCGAATCAAAGCCAAAAGAATTTTATAGTAATGAAATTAGTAAGCTTGTTAATAGATGGAAGGAAGTCATAGATAATCAGGGAAAATACATTGTTGATTGAATCTGTAATTAAATGTAACATTTGGTCACTTGTTTTCTTTATTCAAAATTCGGACAGAACTTATGGGATAACCTGATAAATAACATCATTAATAGCCCTATTGATAGTCAGGTAACTTGTGAGAAGATGTTTTAAAAGAAACTGTAGCATCTTAAAGCATATTTAGCCAGCTATATATAAATTTATCTATGTATATCTATATATATATATAGCATCATTACAAATCAGAAAATTTATCCAAATATGTAGACAAACTAATTAAAATATGATCAAGAAACTACATTTCAATACAAAGTGCTTATGTTACTTATTGTATCTAATCATTTATTTACTTTCTGGTTTTGTTGGCTGAAAAGTAAAGATCTGCATTTTTGAATATTTTAGCCAGGTCTTTGAACTGCTAATTTATTAGTATGCTAGATTATGGACCAAGAAATTAAGGGTTTGGATTTATTGATTCTTGCACACAAATCATAGTGACAATATTTGGGTGTGTTGGCAATTTGTCTTGGGAAGCCGGTACATATGAAAGTGTAAACAATGATTATTTGATTAATGAAAATTGAGTGTCAATAATCTTTACATAAAGAGGTGCTGAAAATTCCTCAGCATAACCCACTTTACAAAACCAGACTAAATGAGCAAATATCTGATTTTTTTTTTTTTTTTTGTGAATGACTTTGTGGTCAGGCCTAGAAAATTACAGCACTCCTTTATATATAGAACATTTGTGTGTGTGTGTGTATATATATATATATATATATATATATTTACAGGGTGCAGTAGAAATAACTCCCACATAATGGTAAGACACTATTGCCACTAATGTCCTACCATTATTTGGGAGGTATTTCTGTTTCACCCTATTTATAATAGCTTAGATTATATTAAAAAAATATGGATCAATATTGTGAATTTCTTTCTTCGTTTAATGATAATGTTATCAAACTTATCAGATGTTACGAACAAATTTTACATAAAATAAATAGACAACACTTGTCTATATTATTTAAATGAATATATATATATATATATATATATATATATATATATATATATTCAAATTTTATTATATTCAACACTCCTTATTTGAAATAGACAACCTATTTTATTTATTTATTTATTAAAAATGGAGTAGCTATCCACTATAATAATATTTGAAATAATAAAAATAAGTCCATTAATTCTTTCCTTTCTTTCCCTTTCTCTCTCTCTCTCTTTCCTTTCCCTTCCCTTGTCTATCTCTTTTTTCCCCCCCCGCAAAAAAAACCTTATATTGAATTTTTTGTCTTTCTTCCCCTTTTTTCTTTCTCCCTTTTAACATAAAAACTTTTTTCCTTTTTCTCTTTTCTCTCCTTTCTTCCTTTTCCCTTTTCCTTGTGTCTGAATGAATTGAACTCCATTTATTAATGAAAAACTGGTCTGAAGAGATGGACATGAGGTTCATGAAATAAATTTATTACCACCTGACCTGATGAATTTTTAAGGATTCTCTATTCATTATTATATTGCTCTTTTCTTACATTGTGCTCTCTGTGGATTTATATCTTGCTTGGAATTATTCTGACTAATCATCAATTGATATTATTTATATATATATATATAAATTAAATAATTAAGAAAGAGACAACCTTAAGGTCCCATGGCTACAATTTATTTCCCCTGGTTCATTTGTGATGAACCAGGAAAAATATATTTTCTGGGGAAATAAATTATAGTCATGGAACCTTAGTTGTCTCTTTCTTAATTATTTAATGAATATTTGCTCTGGTTTTACATTGAGCTCTCAAGATTGCATCCTCTTTGGAATTATCCACATGGATTACCAAACCCTTCATTACCTTGCTCTATATATATTATATATATAAATACACACACGCATTTTTGCAAGAGATATATTAATAATTGATTCTTATTGACTCTTTTATCCATGAGACCTATTGATAAAATGTTGTTTGTTGAATTTGGTGACATAGTGATTGTGAGATCAATCCCTGGATCAGGCGGTATGCACTTGCACTCAGTGGAAATAGGTGAGAAATGACTAAGCAGTACTAAATAAAAATAAAAACTAAACAGTATCCCTAGACATGAACATTGGAACAAGAACACTCTACCAACCATAGATTAAATAACAGGTTCAGATCAATGTTCCCTGTAGGTAACCCAGATCAATATACACCTGAGAAAGGCTAGAGGGTACAACAGCCTAAAAATTGTGAAAACACCAACAAAGATGAGGACAATAGCCTGAATATAAATAGTGTAAATAAATAGACAATCAGTTTCTGCTGTTCAGTAAAAAGGTTGCAAATTTTTATTTTCTATTTTAGTGGGTTTTTTAATTCATATTTTTGTACATGTTTATTTTTTGTGCAGAAACTTCTAAAAGTGTCTCTGATTGCAAATAAAAATTTCCCTGTTTTTTTTTTGTCTGTCTGCAAAACAAAGCAAGATATGGTAGAAGAATTAACAATGACGGAAAGAAAGTAAGTTTATTTAATGAAAAAGTTCAGTCAGTCATCAAACTTGAAGACAAGCAGTTCTGTGATCAAATGAATCAGCTTCAATTTTTCAACTGACAATTTGTCATTACCATGCTTGTATTTATTGTTTATCTTCATTGATCGGCTTTGCATCAACTGCTTTTTTCCATTTGCATCAATAATAAATGATCAAGTTATTATCCAACTTCATGCTGTCATCAACTTAAACAATGAAGGAAAGGGTGAAGTCCAAAAATGCTGGCACATAATATGTCGTAGAAAAAAAACAAACATTTTATTTCAAGATGGCGGAAAATAGCTACAGTGTAACAAATGTCCTGACAGACATAGAGGTTGATAAGCAAACAGTTCCTGGAAGAGAGATTTCTCATTTCCAATATATATCAGTTAAAAACTTAGACATTTCTTAACAATAAATAGTACAACATAAGTATGTAGATACATTATGCACATAGGGATCAACACTACATAGTGACAATCAGTTTTATACTTCAATGCAATCTTCAGTGTTACTACTCCTGAAGGAATATTGTTTATCTAAAAATAAATATGCTAAAATTCACCTTCATCCCTGCTGTGTGCCAACAGCTTAATGGTAGAATCTCTGACTGACACCAATTCAGTTGGGTTTCAATCCTAGCTAGAGGCAACCAGATGTCTAGCCACACTGAAAAGCTGTGATACAGTGAAACAGTCTGTCTGTGGATGACTATATATATATATATATATATATATATATATATTGTCAGCCAGCCTTCCCTGACGATCCGCTTAGGTGAAACCTTTGGTAGGTTTGTCTGGCTCTCTAGGTTTAACTAGGTCTGCTCTACTTACTTTATTGAGCACTTCATTTAGTTATTTTGCTTACTCATACCGGGGTTTTTTTCTTTGGACTTTGGACTTGCATGACTAGACAATTATTTTCAGCTAACGTATATGTTCTTGCTTCTTTCTTTTTTTATACCTTTTTTTCCCCTTTCTTTGGTATGGGTTTGATTATTTGCAAATCAAGACACCAAAGGTTTTCCGGACAAGTATAATTTCTTATACTTATAATATTATTACTTCTAATAATATAACCTGTCTATATCTCTGAGATGAGGTATTATGCTTATTTACATTATTTGGACTGTTACCCACATCTTCATTGCCATATTCACAACAATCTACCCTAGTAGATGAAATAAAGGGTTCAGTTCAAAATTTCAATCACGAAACGTTGTGAATATGGCAATGAAAGTGAGGATAACAGTCCAAATAATGTAAGTAATATATATATGAGTATTATATAATGGCAGGCTACTTGTTTTCTTAGCACACCCATCTGATAGAGCAGGTAGCCATTCTTGTTGCAGATGACTGTTCAGGCATATTTGTGGTTGTTCAACACCTACAGAACCCACCTGTGGTTTATACTGCAACTATGTTGACCTGAACTAAGTCACAATTTCTGAGAGAGTGAACACATCTAGTATGATCAAAAAATTTCAACAAGGCCAGTGCACTCAAACTCTCAGTCATGATGACTTGTGACTACATGCTAGTACAACCATATATATATATATATATATATATATATATATATATATATATATATATATGTGTGTGTGTGTGTGTAGCAAGCAACCATCTGTCATTAATGCATGCTAGATTCAAACTCACAGTCAAAGCATTGTCTATAGGTTTGCGGAATGAACATTAAAATAATTACTTATCCTAATATTTAGCTTTCACTGGCAATCTTGGACATCATGCCTGCAAAATGTAAAGCATCAAAAGGATAGTTTTTCCCTTGATACCACTATTATTTAAAGTACCTTCACTCCTCAGCTAAGTTTATAATATTAAAAAGCAATGATTAGAAATTTACTGAAACCTAAACTGAATTTTTACATTTTCATTGTTCTTGAGAATTTACAACAAAAATAATAAACACTATTTATTAGATTGTTTACACTATTTATTTATTAGATTGTTTATTGGAATGGTTGGCAAATCTTTATCAAATGGTAAATAATAAAAATTTCCTTATCGTTGGTTTATATATATTAATAATTTAGTGAATGTCTATAAATTTATGAATAAAAAACTGTTTTCATATTTATATTTTTTATAAATTGGTAGATGATAAATAATGCCTAGCACTAGTTTTGATACAATTTTACTAGTAATTAGAATGTTGTAAATATAAAATTATTCTTGTAAATAAAAAAAATCAAATAAATTAATAGTGTTGAATATTTTTGTTGTAAATTCTAAAAAATAAAAAAAATGTATACATTCACTTTCTTCATATTTTTGTTCTGTTACAATTCTAATCATTGCTTTTTAAAACAATAAACATTGCTGAGGAGTGAAGGTAGTTAAAATAATAGTGGTATCAAGGGAAAAACCGTCCTTTTGACACTCTGCGTTTTTAGCAGGCATGAAGGTCCAAGATTGCCCTTTCATTGTTTTCTTCCTAATCTTTCAAAAGTTAGTGGTAAAAATCTGTTGTGAAAGTGATAATTTCATCAATTTATATTTCTACAAATGATGACAACTCACACACACACACACATATATATATATATATATATATATATATATATATATAAATCTTGAACAATAAAAAATTGTTAAACAATTAAAATTTCAGACACACTGGGTTGTATATTAATATTTTTTATTTTATTGTTTAAATTAGATTCCTCAACTAGTTTCGGCCAGTATGGCCATCATCAGGAGAAAAAAAATCCCTGCTTGTTAGTAGCAGTGAACTACAGGAGTGAATGACAGCCTCTGATGAAAGTGAACTTTGTAATTTTCATTTGTTTTTATCATTAATTTTGGTCGGTCCTTGTATTGGTTAAATGGCCTTTCATGTTTTTTTTAAAATAGTGGCTAGAACATTATATATCGGATCAGATCAGCAAGTTAACTTTTTTGCTCATTTTAAAAGACACTCAAATTGGTTAATAAATTTAAGTGTTTTTTTTCCTTTCCTTTGAATCAAACTAGAAACAGTGTATGGAGCCTATGAACACAAAAAAAAACAATTTTCATCAGCATATTGTGGCTATTAGAGGACACACAGCAGGTATATCTTAGCTGTTGTTGGTGAATTCTTTTGATATCTGACTAGCCAGGTCTTGTGATTAACTTAAAATTGATATCTCTTTTTGGAGGTGACGGCAAGTCTATACTATATTCAATTTACATGAGCAGTTCAAATTTCCTGAAATTTGGGGTCACATTTTGACTTCGATGTCTAGTTTCATGCTTTTTGTTTTTTTTTTCCATATTTTATTCAGAAAAATATATCTAAAGAATTATTGGATTATTGGCTAATATGAAAAATTTATGAAGAAAATTCTAAAAAATCTGGGGAAATTACTTTTATTGGGAAATATAATTTCAAATTTAATAAATCAATAACAGATTTACGTACTTTCTCTCATTCTCTTGCTATAAATAAATATATATATATATATATATATATATATATATATATATATATATATATAGTAATGGTATTATTAGCTGTTTCATTATAAGGAAACATACAGCATTCTTTGACTAAGCATTCAGTTAAAATTTATAAAATCTCTGTCTTAAAACAGTTTTTCAGTAAAATAGGTTTCTCGTGTCCAGTAGCTGTTATTGCTCTTTCCAGTACTCATAAGACTTTTCTTCTTAACCTTTTATTTAAAGTAGTGTAGATTGTCAACATCTTCATTATGCCATTATTTTCTCTTCATGTTACATATGCTGTCTATTTTAACTGCTGCTGCTGTTGGTAGTCCTCAAGTGATATAGTTTCTTCTATTAGGTACAGTTCTTTGTTTGTGATTCTTTAGTGCCAGTTCACAATGTTCAAAGAAGAATGGTCTTCACCAAGACCTACAGACTTCAAAGACATTTTTAATCATTGATCTTAGAAAGCAGTTGTCTACTCCTAACAGTTTTGATTTTATTGAACAGGTTTGGCAACATGCATGAGATTCATATGAAAGTCTCAATCTTGTCAAATTAATGATTTTGTTTTATAGCAATTTGTAGTGCTGGACAAAACTAACTTCTAACACAGACTATTCTATGTTCAAATTGCTTTTCTTCTATATTAAATTTGTTACAACTAATCCATATGCTGACATATTTGAAGTGTGTAGTATACATGTAGTTATATCAATCTTGTAAAAATGCCCCAAAAAATTGCCAGTTACTGAAAAGTTTCTTTTTACCTTAATGAATGATAAGGAATGAAGAAATGAATTAGAATATTGTCAAATTCTGACTGTGTTAGTACTATAGTGGGTTATCAGTAAAGTGTATGAATGTTGAAACAGATCAGTTTGATTTGGCCTTGTTAGTTAGATAGCCCACCATAAGAGGTGTATAAAACAAGAAAATCAAATTGTAAAGGGAAACAACAAATTTATATACATATAAATCAATTTAGGTTTTTACAAATAAAATTAATGTATTTTGGTTGAGACAAGGTCATCAAAATATTCGTAGTAGTCCTTGCAAGAATGAGTTTATCTGTATGTAGGCAGGAACATATGTGTGGATATACGTATGTATGTATGAGCATTATCATATGGTAGGAATGTCTTTGAAGTAATCACTCAGTCTTAAAATGTTCCATTCATTTATCAAGTATAAAACAGGTGAGGGAGAAAGGTAGAGGTAATAATAGTGATCACTTGACATTTGTCAAGGGATGTGTTAATACACTCATCTCCTTTTCTCTGGTGACAGGCAAACTTGCCTGTCTTTTATTTTGTTTGTGGGGCTTGAAAAGGTCATTTGGGAATTCACTCCTGGATATGATTTGGGCCTTTCCATTGGACGATGAACAAACTTTGCGTCAGCTCACGAAAATGTCCGTAAAAGAATTTGTTTCTGATAATTGAAGATTATTTGAATTTTGTTTTTAAATATTTCCTAGTTTTTTATTGGCCGAAAAACATTTCATGAATTTTGTTTTGGATTTGCTTTTGCATGTGTGTTAAACAAAGTTTGTAAATTCAAGTCTTTTTAATTTCTAACAAAATCAATAAGTCAGTGCTTGGCATTTGAATTTTAAATCTAGATCTTGTTTTGTTCACTACAGTATCTGTCTATATTTCTGAGATGAGGTATTATGTACACATTTACATTATTCGGACTATTTTCCTCATCTTTGCTGCCATATTTATCACAATGTTTCAGCTGTTGTACAGTGGAAAAAGGCATTGGTTAGATCCAGTGACAGGACCCAAAGATTTGTGAGTTCAATACCTGGTTAAGGCAGTGGAGAACTTGGAGAGGGGAATTAACAGGAGATAACTGATAACTGACATCCATTAGACATGGCACATGGAACTAGAACAATCTACCCCAGCGAGCAAAATAAAGGGTTCAATTCGACATTCCAACGACCTGAAGAAGGCCGGAGAGTACAACAGCTGAAACATAAGAAATATGGCGACAAAGATGAGAACAATAGTCCAAAGGAGTAAATAATTATTTTAAAACAGCCAACACGCAATTAATGTTAATGCTGTCTGCTACATTATGTTTTAATCAGTCACTCTGTTAATTATGTGCCATATGTGATACATACTTAGGTGATCATGTATCTTTCAATACATGAGTGACAAGGCAGATTTTTTCCTGCAGTAGGTTGTCATTTCTTTCTCCAGTAGACCAGTTTCCATCCAAGGCTATAGAACCCAGCCTGTCCTGCTATTTTACCTGGGGGAGGGGAGAAGAAGAGGATTCATACCTTTCCCAAGGGTATTAGTACATAAGTGAATGTAATGGATTTGACTGGAATTGAACTCAGCTCTCTGATTCCTTAATCCAAGCTGCTATCCAATACTCCACCGTGCCTCCTTTTAATTTTAAATGATGTTTTTATCACCAAACCAAAATGTAAATAATTCCATGAGAAATAATAAAATCTTGGTACATTTGGTTGAGGAAAAAGTCAACTTTTTATAAAATGCTGATAGGAGCGTATCTATTTATTTATGGCTGAAAATGTGTTTTGATTTTATATATATTATTTTATATGCGTTCAATATTTTAATATGATCTTGCATACATACTTTTGTAAAGAATATATACAAAATTACAGTAATCATTTAAGGCAACATTTCTCAACCGGTACACCCTGGTGAACTAATGTGTCTTGATAGATAGCCAGGTACACCCTAAATTAACAGAAGAGTAATTTATGAATTTATTTTTATATTTAAAAGTTTTAAATTACCTCTTCGGTTATCCACTTAAGCTGCTATCCACCAAGAAAAAAAAAGTGGAAAGCATAGAAGCCAGTCTCCTTGTGGACCATTTAAAAGTCAGTTCACGCAGTGGATTGGTTGTTACAAACATCCAATCGAGTGCTCATAAAACGTGTTCTATTTTCATCCAATTATTAAAAAGGTCAGAGTCTTTGCTATTGTTTGATTGTGAGGGGGAATCAGAGATTGATCCACCCTGATTTGTTTGGCTTGGTAATGGGGTGAATGATGTTGAAAGACCTTAAACTCCCTAATGAACCGAGTCAATTTACATCACTGACACCCCCTCCAGAGCATATATTTAAAATAAAAAAAATATTTTTTAAAAAGCTAGAGACACTAAACACAGGCCTTCCATGAGTTAGCCAAGTTTTTGGGATTTGATATTTTAAACTGGATACTAAATTCCTTAATCTTTAAGAAGAAGTGGATAATCCTTTCCTTTTTGCCTTCCTCAAGAGGTTTAAATCAGTCATTATCGTTTTTTTTTTTTTTTTTTTTTTAAGCATTTCACCCCAAGCAAGGCGGGGAGCCACTAGGACGCAAGGGGTTACAGAAAATAGGAAGATCAGATAGGAGTGATAGAAGAAAGGATGAGGGTAGTAGATAGATTAAGGCAACTGGAGATGTCGATTGACATTACACTTGAATAGCTGGAGATTATAACTCTCAGGGAAACAGGAGAAGGGAAGAGAGTTCCACAGGCGAGAGGTGCGAGACATGAAGCTATTAGAGTAGAAGAGACGGCTACATTTATGAGTTTCGACAGTGAAGGGGTGAGAGCAGGATGCCAGCCTCGTAGGGCGCTTGAACTCATGAAGTTTGGGAACCAGCGAATGCAGTTCCTCGGAGCAATTTCCATGAAAGTATTTGTAGAACAGACAGAGGGAGGCATTTGGTGCGTCTGTGAGAAAGTGACTGTAGACGAGACGCCAGGGTAGGGCCAACCATATTACATATCCGCTTCTGGAGCCTATCAAGAACCCCGAGGCAAACAGAAGGGGGCGCCAGACCATATATGGCAGCAATACTCCATGCAGGGCGAATTGTGGATTTGTATATCTGGAGGATCGACTCAGGGGAGAAAAACTTCCTAGCACGGCTCAGGGAGCCAACTTTCCTCATGATGGGGACGCAGGCAATTTTTCGATGTATTTATTCCATCTCAGGTCAGCAGTCAACGTGAGACCGAGAAGAATAGAGAGTTGCTCTCGGGAAGTTGAGCGTCAGACATTATAATGGAGGGAAGGGAAGGCTCTCTCTGGGGTGATTAATAGAGAGCAGTTTAGTCTTGAAGCGTTGAAGTTGACCAGCCAAATCATGCCCCCAGTTCACAATCGATTGGAGGTCCTTTTCGAGGAACGGCAAAGGTGAGTTTTGTCAGCGAGACTGGATTTGTTTTTGAGGCAGGAATAAATTGTGGTGTCATCGGCGTAGATGCCGACTTGAGAAGTTGGCGTCAGGAAGGTCATTTATATAGATAAGGAATAGAGTGGGGCCTAGGATGGAGCCTTGAGGAACTCCTGCGTTCGTGGGGTAGGAACTGGAGGAGAATCCGTTGTGAACGACCTTCAATTCAC
The DNA here is from genome assembly GCA_903632075.3 of Acanthosepion pharaonis. Classification (NCBI taxonomy): domain Eukaryota; kingdom Metazoa; phylum Mollusca; class Cephalopoda; order Sepiida; family Sepiidae; genus Acanthosepion; species Acanthosepion pharaonis. The sequence goes on from CAHIKZ030005624.1 coordinate 154,356, forward strand.
GGTTTGACAGGAATGATTGTATTATTATATAATTGACCCGTAATGCCATAACCCTGGATCTTGCGGAGAAGGCGGCGTGCCAAACCCTATCAAATGCTTTGGAGATATCTAGTGCCACGGCTCGGGCTTCCCGTTATTTTGGAGAGTTCGGTAGACTGTTTCCGTGATGGCTGTGAGCACATCAGCTGTAGATCTGGCAAAGCGGAAACCATATTGCTTGTCTGAGAGCAGATTATTGGATGTGAGGTGGTTAACCACCCCGGTATTGATTAGAGCTTTGAAGATTTTGCCGAAGAGGGGAAGGAGACTGATAGGACGGTAGTTGGAAGGGTCAGAGGGTTTCTCTAAAAACAAAAAATAGCAGATTCTTCATAAATCCCTTTAAATGAAAACTGTAATCTTTTTGTAAAATTTTAAACCAACATTTCATATTTTTGAATATCATGTCCAGTTTTTTCCTTAACTATATTTAAAATGCACCACAGAGTTTTAGTTATACTTTTACTTCAGGGTGCAATTTACAAATGCACCCTGAAGTAAAAAAAAAAGTTTGAGAAACACTGGTTTAAGGTATGAAATTTCCATATCTCCACTTTTACCTTCTGTGATTTTTTTAATCATTTCACTCCAAGCAAGACAATAAAGCCACTAAGACATAAGGAGTTACAATGTGTGAAAGAATATAAGAAAAGGAGAAACATTATTAAGGAGCAGGAAAAATAAAAGAACAGGTATCAAGATGACTGATGATGATGATTGGCATTGCATTTAAATTTTTGAGGAACATACTTGACTGGGAAGCAAAAAGAGAGTTCTACAAGTAAAAGTGTGAGAGAGGAAAATTGTTAGCATAGAACTTAGGGTAACATCTAGCTATTTTGACTGTAAAAGAATGAGATCTTGCCACAAATCTAGTACTGCACTTAAATTCATAAATTCTAGGTACCATATAGAAAACAATTTACTATAAAAGTATTTATAGAAAAGGCACGTGAAAGCTATGTTATGGTGGTGGGATAATGACTGAAGCTGAGATACCAGGTCAGGACTGATAATATTGCTGATTCTTTTTGGATTTTATCAGGGATCTCTAAATACAACTCTAAATACATAGCAGGAGCACCAGACCATTCATATATATATATATATATATATATATATATATATATATATATATATATAAGATGTGATAGATAAATTATTGCCATTTTATAATTTTTAATTTTGCATATAGATGTTGTTTGTTTTTGATTTTGTCAACTGTATAGTAGGTTCAGGTAGGTACTGTCTATGAGAAAAAGAGCAACAAAGCTATGGCAGATCGGAAAACTCACTATGATTTTTCTGAAAAGAAAAGAGCTCTTGAATTTGTTGGTAAGGACCTCAGACTCAACATGGTGGTCTACATTGTGCCTTGAGGAGGTAGTGTTGCTCTGGATAAAGAGGGTGGCTACTGGAAGACCCTATGCCTGGCAATGGGAGTTTGCAGCATGTCACACAAGCAGGAGAACCCAGTCATGTCTGTCAGACAATTTCTGCAGCCAAAATCACCCCTTACATTTGGTCATCTGACTCCCCAGATTGCAATTCTCTTGATTATTATGTGTAGAGCTCAGTTGAATGATAGATCAACAAAACTCCTTGTAACACCAAAGATAAACCGAAGGCAAGGATTATGGCAGCATTCATTAACTTAAACAAGGAGACCATCCAGAAGAATTGTAAGAGATTCCAAAGTCATCTGGAGACTGTGGTTGAAGCCAATGGTCATTTTATTAAAGTTTCTTTGCTTTTACAGAGAATTTTTTTTTTATTTTAAAAATTATCATTCTTTTATGTATTCTGTCTCTTCAGGAATGTGAGCAATCATGGTTCTTTACAATATCTTCAACAAGAGCAGATTGTTTTCTTTGGTTCATATTATATAATAAAGTCTCCAATAATGCCAAAATAGTGATTAGAAAATGTTATAGAGGAAAAAAAATGTATAATATTTTTGTTAATCATGAGTTGCTCCCCTTGGTTACTCTTCAGCATAGGAAGGGACGGCCTTACTTGGAAGGGCCATTGATATAGTGTACACACATGAAGAACAATGTAGTCCAAATAAAGCATTCTCTTTCCATCACATATTCAAGTTCCTTTAATTTAAATTTTAATACATAAAGCAAGAACAGGGAATAGGAGGTCTAGTAAAAATGCAAAGATTGTTAAGTGCTACAAATAATAGGAATTTGTGGAAAGCCATGATCACCCACAACCTGAAGGAACACAGTACATAGAAGAAGAATTGTTGGCAATGATAATTTATAATGGAACAGTTAATTATTTTGTCTGTGACATTTTTTTCTAGCCAGAAACCAAAGTTATGACTTTTTCTACTTTAACAAAGCATACCTTATAATTTTTTATAACATTATTTACAACCTTTTTTTGGTTGGAAAAATGTCATATAAAAAGTCACAATAAGGAAAATTTACATTCCCTACTTGTACCAAATGCTTTTTAAGTTATTTGAAAGCCATAAAAAGTTTTTTAAAACAGCTTTTATAACCTGAAAATTTAATTTCATTTAGGTCAGAATTAATTTGCATTTTGTGCAAGATGATGTGGGGGGGAAAATACGTGTTGATGTTCATGAAGATTTAAAAGAAATAAGAAAAGCGGTGTAAGTAGGAAACTTTTACCACAAATTGAACTTTGCAGTTTAATGATATTTTTCTATTTATATTTTTAAACAAAAAAAACAAAAAAAAAAAACAAGCAAAAATAGGACATTTTGCTAGATTTCAATCATTCCTTATAAAGTGGTGCAAGAAAAATAAATGCTTTTTTTACCAAATATTTCCAGTCACCTCAAAGATATTCTTGATAGGAATTTGAAACTTAACAGCTTTCAAGGATTTCTTTTACTTTTTTTTTTAATCCAAGTCACTTTCATTCTAAAAAATGGATTATAATGAAAAAAATTTTTTTTAAATATGAGAATGATGCTATCATTTTTCTCTTCTTTTTTTTTAGTCATTTCAACCCAAGCAAGGCAATAAAGCTACTAAGACACAAGTAGTTTCCAAATGTGAAAGAATAAGAAAAATAAAGACATTATTAAGGAGCAAGAACAATAAAAGAAAAGGAATCAAGAAGATAGTAGATAATAATTGACATTGCATTTAAACCTTTGAAGATCAAAGTTAACTTGAAAGCAAGAAGCTAGAATAGGGTTCCACTGACAGGAAGTGCAAAAAATGAAACTGTTAGCAAAGAACTTACAGTTGCATCTAGCAAATTTACCTGTAAAATGATGAAACCTTGCTGTCAATCTAATACTACACTTAAATTCATAAAGGCTAGGTACAATAGAGCAAAGTTCATCAGAACAATTGCCATGAAAGTATTTATAGAAAAAATACAGGAAAGCTACAAGGAAAAATGTATTATTGTACATTAACAGAATAACAAATATGGCAAATATTAATTTAACATAACTGCTATGGGTATTTAAATAGCTTATTCTTTTCATGATAAGAGGAAACAGTATTTTTGTTCAAATATTAAAGTGATACATGTATCAGATCTAAAATTATCATCAGAGATTACAAGTCATGTTTTATAAAGAGTTTTATGGACTACTTCTCATTTGATGTTAGCTGACCTTAGGTGACCTTTCTTTACAGCAGCACATTGGATATAGATTAATATTTAAGTAGCTTTTTATCTTAGAGCAATTATGATAAGAAAATCCTGAAAAGAAAGTTGCAACAACATTTTTTTCTAAGCTTTAATGACAATACAGAGTCAATTTCATTTATTTGCTAAGAGTACTGTCAATAATAATCCATAACCTTTATTAGGAACAGCATTTATATAGAAAGAGAACAAGTTCAGAGAATATATAAAATGGCTTATTATTTTTTTGTTTAGAATGTAACCAAAGTGTATTGAGGAATGTTATACTGAGGTGAACAAGGAAATATACATATTGTCACTTCTACTTTTAAGCTTACTCCAAACCATAAGCTTTTTATCTGATATCATACCAAAGGTGAATTTCTTGAAGAAAAGTTTTTGGTAAAATTGAATATCATAATACGGCATTAAAACATGATTCTTACTTTCTGCCGAGAATTCATAGAAATATTAGTTTGGATATTGGTCTATGTTATTGATTTCATTTCATTTATTTGTAAGCTGATATTAATATATCAAAGGTCATTTTGAAATTAAGTCCCAACAGTAACCAAATCAGCAACAAAGACCATTTTCTTTTAAATGGATAATATAATTTCTGTGTAAAAATAATGTTTTCAGTGACTCACAAATAATTCAAAATGAAAAGATGATCATTTCATATACATTTTAGACCATTTCAATATTACTCTAAATAATACAAAGGAAATTAAAGATCCCAGAGAAAAATTACTTTATTTATTTATATTTTTATTACATAATTGCAATATATTTATCTATTAAATATTTGAAATTGCTAGATGTAACCATATGATCTATTCTAACAGTTCATTCTTTCACATTTCTCACTTGTGGAATTGTCTTCTGGCTTCTTGCTTTCTAGTCAAATTTTATAGGAAAATTAGCGACTCCCCATATGAGTCGTAACAAGGAGGATGAAAGACAAGACAAATGAAAATTTTAACAACATACTTTTATATAAAGAGAAAGAGAAGAGAGAATTGTTAAACATATTTCTTTAGCAGTTAATGTCAGTTCAATGGGAACAAAGTCCAATACATGAATCTGTTTAAAATGGTTAGAAACACTTATCTGTGGTTGATCATATCTCTTCTTCTGATGTCTGCTTGTTGAGGCATTAACACGTCTATTCAGTTTTGCTCATGGCAAGCATCACCTGTCCTTTGGAGCAGGTTAAAACGCATCTTTTCACCTCAGTGTTCTTCATGGCGCTCACCTTTGGGTCTTACCTATTATTGCCAGATAAATGGATTCATCTCTTCCTACCAGGAATCTTATCAACCTAGGAGAGATAACCTATATTTTTCATAATTTGGCCTTCATAAATTTAAATGCAATGTCTGTCATCATCTTCTGTTTCCTTGATTCCTGTTCTTTTATTGTCCTCTCTTCTTACTAACATTTATTTCTCAGACTCTTTCACCCTCAGTAATCTCTTACATGTTGCTTGAGGTGAAATGATTAAAAAGAAAATACCAAAATTATTCATTAAATCTGTATAGATTTCCATTTGTTTGCATAATTTATATAGAAGCACCTAACACAACAAAGCTATTGTGGATGATTTTCTGTGTACTTTATTTGGATAGCTTGACTGTATTCACTGTCTCCTACATTGTAATGTAATGGGAGAGAGTTATGGAAGAAAGGTTTTAGTCTCCCATTATTACTTTCCCATTATGGGCATTATTATATCCATGATATAATAACACTGATATTTTAAAGACAGAATGGAATGTCTGAAAGGAAAAGGAATGACAAACATGTTTTGTTTTCAGAGAGACTTTTATACTACTAAGACATACACAAAATATATATACAGGATACGATGGGTAAATTGTCACCATTTTATATTTTTTTAATTTTACACATGCACATTGTGTATTTTTGATTTTGTTGACTGCACAATATGGTAGGGTCAGTTGGGCACCATCTGTGAGAAAAAGAACACCACGATGCAATTCACTCTGCCAGAAATTTGGAAATGGCATACTGTACTGCTGTCAATCTGAAGACAGTGCAGAGGATTTGGAAAGAGTTGAATGAGTCTAATGGTGATTATAAAGATATGACAGCTCAGAAAAAACCACTCTGATCACTGATCATTCTGATAAGAAAAGAACTCCCAAATTTGTTGGTGAAGGCTTCAGACTCAACATGGAGGTCTATATCAATCACTTTCAAGAAATAGTGCTACCCTGGGTCAAAAGGGTGGCTGCTGGAAGACCTTATGTCTGGCAACAAGACACTGCACCATGCCAAACAAGCAGGAGAATCCAGTCATGCCTGTCAGACAATTTCTGCAACCACATCACCCCTTACATCTGGCCACCTAACTCTCCAGACTGCAACCCTCTTAATTATTATGTATGGGTCGCAGTTGAGCGAGAACCCAACAAAACTCCTTGTAACACCAAAGGCAAGAATTATCGCAGCATTCACTGAAGGAGACTGTCCAGAAGAGTTGCAGGAAATTCTGAAATTGTCTGTCAGCTGTGGCTGAAGCCAATGGTTATTTTATTGAATAAATTTGCCTTTTAGTATTTCAAGATATTTTCATGTAATTTTGGCAAATATATATGTTAAAATAGGATATCAATGTTATCTTCTTTTTTACGTAATTTAGACGACAATTTATCCATCGCACACTTTACATCTATAAACATGTACCATGCAGAGAATAATATATCACATATATTTACACAAGAAAGCATAATGTAAAGAGAAACAAAAAGGAAGGGTCTTACATATAATATGGAGATACTCCTATGTCTGGAGAAGCCATGTTTAGGACTCCAGATTCAAATGAGCTTGATTTATCTATGTCCCATATGAGGACATATTTCATGAATGTGAAAACAGTGAGTCTTGGCTTTTCCCAATTGTGGACTGCAAGTAGGAGTTTCATTCTATATCTCTCAGAAAGATACATTTTCAAAGGGAAACAGCACCACAGACCTGTAAGCTACTGAGGAGGTAGATTTAGCCTCTGCCTGGGCTGTGGGGATACTGGGCTAAAGAAAGCAACTTCTCGGTTTGACTGCTGAAAACAAACTTAATTTGACTACCGCTTTTGTCACTGTATGGAGTGATATCATTAAGTGGCTGTCATGTGACCCATGTAACTTATCTCCTCTGTATCTCTACAGTAATAATGTCATGTCTTTATTTGATAACAGACAATCACAGCAGCTATGCCCAGCCTTAGAGCAATAGGAATTTTTTATATTACTTGTTACATTTAACTTCATGAAAATCATGAATGGTATAGTAATTCATGATTTTCACTAATATAAAGTAAAATTATTTCTTTTTCATAAACAATTATTAAAGAATATGCCTGCACATGAAATAACAAAGTAAATCATAAATGATATACTTCTGAGATTTCTCTAACATCATGTAAAATGATAGTGCTGATTTTAAACTTGTCACAGAATTTTTATGGTATAGATTCTTTATTTTCAACTTTATTGCTCTAGACAGTTTATTTCTTTTACCGAAGTATTTTTTAAAAATTTAATTTTATTAATAATATTTCTATGGAGAAGACAACACCGTGATATCTAGTAATATATCTTCTTATTTAAAGAATGCACGCAAGTAGATAACAATATCTTTAACTGAATCTACTACATTTTTTTGTCCGTCTGTTGCAGTTTCTAAATGCTTATTCAATACCTAAAACTATGCAGAAATTGTAAAAAGATGAAGAGAATAATTTTGATAACAATACAATGGAAAAATGATTAATTCAGCTTACAGATACTCACCAAAATAATGAAATATATCATACTGCTGCCAGTTTGAACTTTCCGTGTCAGTGTTTCTTAACCCGTACGCCTGGGTGCACTAATGCTCTCTAAAAGGTAGCCAGGTGTGCCCCAAGTTAACAGAAGTGTAATTTATTAATTATTTTTATATTTAAAAAAAAAATCTTTATATTTAAAAAGCTAGAGAGACCAAGCAACGTAATGTCTTTAAAAATAAATGCTTATTTCAAGGAAACTTCTTTATTATTTTCCTGTTTTCAGATTTCACGACTAATTTTTCCTTATTAAAATTTAAAGCACGCCATAGAGTTTGAGTTATTCTACAATTGTGCCCTGAAGTAAAAAAAGTTGAGAAACAATGTAAAGAAAAAAGATTCTTAAGGAAAAAAGCTATGAAAATTAGGAGATTTTTTTAAAAAAAAATTACAATTAGCATGTCCTTTGATTACGATAAAATAAAATCGGAAAAACATCTCTTTTTATTTTTGAAATCTTATTTTTGAAACCACATGTTTAATGTGTATGCAATATTATTGCAAAAAACTTTGAAGCACTTTTTTTCATATACAAAAGCGAAAATAGTCTATTGTAAGACGTTTCTATTTTTTTTTTTTACCATGAATGTCATCTTTATTGATCGTTTCATGAATACCTTTCACTTGGAAGTGAATACTTTGAAATATTCTCAAAATTTCCTTTCTTTTTTTGACTTTTTCAGGTGAGTCATGTTTTCTATCTAAAGCAGATATTTTTGCTTGAAGTTATCCAGGTAAATAGAATTCATCTCTTTCACTGTTTGTTGCTCATATTAAATGCTTAATTCTATGTTGCATTGCCTCATTTATTCCATTCCTATAATTTCATTCATATTCATGAGATGTCCTTCCTTTGTAGGAAAATTACATTTAATTGAGTGTTCTTAGATTTCCTGACAGTGTTTTCAAAACTGACATGTTTTAATTGTATAAAAAAAAATGACTGATCATTAACCACTCATTCAAGCTGGACCTTTTTGGGAGGAAATCTATATTTTTAAAGAAGAGCTTATTCTTTATATGCTACACACTATCTGCATGTGGCTTTGTATATATGCATGTATGTAATGTATATATGTATGTCTGTGTTGTGCATCAGTGACTTAAATTTTCTTGTCATTTAATGTACTCACAAGCACATACACACACAATTTGACTGGGTTTGAAATAAAACATTGGAATAGTAAAATTACTTCTCACTCAGTCTAGACAGCCCATACCTTGGGCTGAGCAATGAAGTCATAAAGTTGGAAACAAAAAAAAATAAATCTTTTAAACCCTAAATTATCAGATAATTACAAGATTTTATGGAACATTTTTTGCGGGGGGGGGGTTATCAAGTAATAAATAGAAATACTTTTAAAAAATTTTTATTTTTCTATTTTATAGAAATATTTTTAGATCTATGATTGAATTAAAGTATATATGTACACATACAAACTTACTTGCACACTGATACAGTTTGAATGAAATTGTATTGGTCATCTCTGTTATGAGTGAAAATTTCTGGCAACAACCCCAGGGTAAGAGGAAAATAGTATAAGCCAAAATGTGTGACCCTTTAAAGTGATTTTTATGACTCCATCTTTATTTAAACTGAATATATTTTCTAATAAATGTAGTATTCTAAATGGATAAACAATTTAGATTTGAAATTTGATCATCTCGCTGTCCCACAAATACACAACATTTATGAAATATATGGAAGTTTTTTCTCTCACACTTATTATTCTTCTCTCTTGTTAATAATGTTTTCCTTTTCTCATATTCTCTTAGACTTTGTAACCCCTTGCATCTTAGAGCCTTTATTGTCTTGCTCGGGATATAATGATTGAAAAAAGAAAAGAAGGTTTACAAATAAATCTTTATTTGCACTATTTATATCTAGAATATTATCCTCATCTTTGTTGTTTTTATCACATTTTATACATTGTGCCATCTGACCTTCAACAGGTATATATCAATTCAGGTGTACACCTGATGAAGGTTGGAAGGCACAATGTCCAAAATGTTATTATAGCAACAACAAAGATAAGGACAATAGTCTGAAATATTGTAAATAATGTAATTTCTCATCTCAGAAATTTAGACAGAAAATAAATCTTTATTTTTAATTTTTCCATTTTTTTAAATTTTTTAAAAGTCCATGTCCCTTCATGACTTAGGCAATCATAGCTCTCCACATCCTTCATTTCTTTATTATCTGTGAATTTCCATGGCTTCAATAGAAAGATTATGGAGTGGTTTCCTGTTGCCTTCTCCAAAGTTTTCAATTCAGTTATCCTTCTCCTAGACTTGCTACTAACTGAGACTAAAAAAAATCTAGTCTAGTCTGCTATTTAACCCATGGCTGAAGGGAAAAGAGTTGGATTTGTTCCTTTTTCAAAGAATATTTGTGTGAAAGTGAATGCAGCAGACAAGGTCAGAATTTGAACTTGGGTCATTGATTTCACTTTCTATGTCAGTATCTCTTATGCTATCTGCACATCCACATATTATGAAACAAAAAAAATTATTCCTACAACTTCTTTCCAAGATTAATTATTAAAAATTGCTTTGAGTGTTTGAAACCTTTCGTGAAGACCACAATTCTTTGAACCTTGTGGGCTGGCACTACAGAATCACAAACAAAGAATTATACCAAATAGCAGAAACCGCATCACTTGAGGACTACCCACAGTGACAACAATTAAACGGAATACACATGTAACTCAAAGAGAAAATAATAACATAATCAAGATGTTGATTTGGAAAAAGTGATAATAGTTACTGGACTTGAGAAACCTATTTTTCTGAAGAAATTTTTAAGATAAAGACTATATAATCTCCAACCAACTGTAGTACTGGCTTCTTGGTCAATGAATACTGAATTTTTCCTTATAAAGAAATGGCTCAAACTACCATTAGCATTTCCAAGTAGATGCTGGTAAGCTCACAATTCAACCTACATTTCAAAATTTGACTGTCTCCAAATATATATATATATTTTTTTTGCAAGTGCTTACTTGGTAAAGCTGTAGGAAAATCTATCATCCCTGTTTTTTTTATATTAAAAATCCTAATATCCAGATTCCAAACAATAATAAAATAAAAATCAAGAAAACATGGGTATGTCTGTTAAATAATTCATTTGTATTTACAAACATATATACATAAATTCAAGAGTCAAAAAGGAATAAAAACTGAGTTAAAATGTTTGGGTCCACAAAAAAACAAAGCTATGATTTAGAAACAATTTTTAATAGTTGGTCCACATTCAAAGCTGTGTTTCCGAAAAAACTTAAATAGTTAGTCTACATTGTCAAATTTGTGGTAGAGAAAAGACTTTTAAGTAGCTGGTCCAATGTAAAAAGCTTCATTTAGTTTGGTTTATTTTGTTTTATGGTATATCAACATCAATGAGTTATTTAATGTCAACAAGATTTTTAGGATAGGTTTGTATGAATAGAATATGTATTCTTTGTAGGAAATCAATTTGTAGATCAGTTTTCATTGACATATTTTTGTAAAGAGGGTTTTTGTCAAGAATAAAACATATTGTTGGTAATATTTTATTTTTTTTTCAAAAATGCATTGCTGGTATTTTAACTATAAAAATCTATTTTTATACTTTCATAGTGTTTTGACCCCAGTTTGGGAGGTTGACTATTTGCCTATATCTTGGACCCTGACAAGTTCCACCACCCGGGGTCAGAGTGGACCTGGGAACAACAAGAATTAAGAGGTGGTTCTACAATCCTCAAAACCCTCCTGATCAGAGGCTTTGCTGCAGGTTAAGCTGCAGTTGATCATCAGCCAAAATTCACTGACCGTCCTTCCTGTTGTTGTCATTGGTGGAGATTCATTTCATGTCATCAACACATATTTCTTTCAGCATGTCTTCTCTTGTGTTTAAACAGCTTGATGACAGTTGCATCTCTGTTTCCTAAAGTCAAAATCTGTGTGGTTTTATAAAAAATTTTTCCTCAATGTAGGCTCGAGAAAAATAGGGTTTTAGTTTTCTCTGATTGGTCAAATATTTCACATGGTAATGTAAACAATAGACACTATGTTTTAAACAGTGAGAGTTACGTTGTAGCCTCTTTTTGGCATTTTTGTAAAATTGTTTGTTATTAAGTAGAAAATAAAGTTTGAGCATGTTTTAATATGGTATGTATGAAGGTATGTAACTGTGTTGGAAACAGGGTTTATTTCCTATAAAGCTATGAATTTTCAGCACTTTCTCATATCCTATGATTGAACTGATTTTTGCAAGTATCTGTTCATTTATATCTCCTGAAATAATCAGCTTTTCATCTCTTTCTAAACATTACAGATAAAACTTTGCTTTAATTATTCTTACTTCTTTGCATTTATTATTCTGCAAGTTTTTTATAGAAAATAATTCTGTATGTTTTCTTGCATCTTGAAACAAAATGTCTTTAGCCAAAAGATGATCTACCAATTACACTTATAAAGATGAGTTTAACTCATTTTTTCTTAATGTCATTAAAACCTCTATGAAATGTTTTCCCCTACATATATATATCTTTCAATTATTTATATGTAAACAAAAAGAGGAAATCATGGCAGATGTCCCAATGTATTCATTGGTGCTATTTGCTCTAATCAAAACAAATTAAGGGCAGTATTGTTTATATTTAATTTTTACTTTGACTGCCAAAAAGATTGCCAGTTTTTCAATCATGGTTGTTTGTTTACACTTAGATTAGATTTGGCGGCAAAAAAAAAAAAATTACTTGAAATTTGAATGTCTGAAATCTCGTTCCATGTTTATATTGTAAATAATCTGGTTTTGTGTCACAGGGACACTTCCTGCAAACTGGATTGCCACATAACATAATTGAAAGAAGAGGCAGTGAAGGGGTGGAGGAGAAAATTCTTTGGGGGGGGGGTCTTTCTTTCTTTCCTTTCTTTCTTTTTTACTTCCGACAACTAACCTTGTTTTTCCTGTTGCAACTTTCAATTCTTGATTCTGTTCCAGCATTAAATAAATCTTCTCCGTTTTCCCTTCTGTTTGCATTTCACAGTTGCTTGTTCAGTCTATACTTGAAGATTTACCAGATTTTGTTTTTGAATCCACATTTTTTTTTCCCTGTTAAGAGGCTCTGATACCTTTTTTTTTTTTACAAACTTGTCATTCCCTGCTATGCTAAAGAAATTAGGTTACTTATGTTTTCTAAATTGACATAAATGATTATTCCATAGTAACTTATTGCCGGAAACTACCTATGATGAAAGTGATCTGTTTACTTCTAATTTATATTTAACTAATGGCCAAGCTGCATGTTCCATTCACTGAACAATTGATCTTTTTCTATTTCCATACCTTTTACCTGATCATTGCCTTCTCTTTCTAGCATGTTTATGAACATTGTAAACTTTAACATAAGTAATATAGTACATTACATTAAATAGGTTCACACAACTGTTTTTCAAAATACATATGTTTAAGAACCACACCTCATGAAACTAATCAGATAAAAAAAACTCAAGACTATTTTTTTAAATTTATTTCTGGTTTCTGTGTTTGGTAATCTCTTTTGTTCAAAGAAACTTCTTCAAGTGAAAAATCTTCACAAAAATTCCATTAATTCATTTTCCTTAAACAAGAAAGGTTCTTGACATTTTTCCTGCTGTAACATTTTAAGCCTTTCAAGTTGGTAAATAGCTTATCAGAAGATTAGCTCAGATAAAGAAAAATAGGGATTACAGATGGATTAAAAATCAAATGTGTTCAGGTATTTAAGTAAAATAAAGAATAGAAGAAGCCTCTGTACATTCCTTGTAAAAGAATTATTCTTACATAGGTACTGAATATCTATTTGCATTCTGCAAGCCTTTTTTTATTATAATTAGTCATTTTAAGAGAAAAACTTGCATTTCTAAAGGTTGATATACAGGTTCAGTGATTCAAATGTTAACAAAATCTGCTTACACCAACATCACTTGCCAGGATAGTATTTGGATTTAAGGAAATTAATAGGATATTAATACTTCTTTAACAATGTTTAAACTCTAAAGAAATATTTAATTAATTTAGTAATAAGAATGCCATACATAATCATTATTGAATGTTTATTAGTTAAATTTGCTAAATATCATTTTATGGTAGATACTGTTAGGATTCATCACACACAAACAGTAATAAAGACAAAAGGAAAACTTATAAACTCATCTTAGCTGACACATTTCATCCACTGATGGACTTTATCAAGGCAAATGTAAGGATTTTTGTTATATTCCATGCTAATAGGAATATATACTTGAAAAGCAAGGTGGATAAAATAAGTAAGGTTTATTGTAAAAATCAATACAGAATAAAGGTAACAGTTATGCACAAGGTCATTGCAAGTCACTCCAGTAGTGAGTGCTACAATTGGAAGATCAGTAGTTTTTGCATAAGTCTGAATCGTACTCAACAGATCCTGGCTAGTCTCCAGAGTCTGTTGACTTACAGATACTTATAGGTAGTTACTACCTATAGTGTAGTCACTCATGATTAGGGACAGGTTATTCCATTACATGAATTTTATTTTGCAATATAAGTATATTTCAGAAGTAAAAATGTTATGTTTTCAAAATTTTTTAAATTTAAGAATACTCATGAATCTGAGAACAAAACATGTTGAGTAAAATAATTTTACCTATTGTCTTTATTCGTATTGTCTTTTTACAGATATATTTCCAGTTATATCTGAATTTGTACACATACCCATATATATATATATATATATATATATATATATATATATATATATATGTGTGTGTGTGTGTGTGTGTGTGTGTGTGTGTGTGTGTATGTCATATAGGAAAAAATGAGCAATTACTGACAAGAAGGTTCAAGTGTGAGACTCTGGACTTATGAATATATGTTTTACACCAGGTATGTAAATGGCAGTGTTAAGCTACTGACTGGCATGATTATTGTGCAGAATTATCCAGTCGAATTAGTGTGAATTATTGTGTGTCAAAGATTTGAGTTTTGATTTAGGATTTACCGGACATTAAGCCAAGCCGCGCTACTAACAAGTTATTCACTGAAATGGTTAATTATCTTTGGTTGCCTTTTACTTCTTTGTTCTTGCTAAGTATTTATATGTGGTTGTAATTAAATACTGTTTTATCTTAATCAAGTCTTGATTTATACTTAACCATTAACGGCCACCATATGTCACAAAAAATATATAAATATATATTGTTTCAGATATTCTGCGTATGATGTCATAAAAGGAAATGATTTAATGTTAGATATATTTTGTTCTATAAATATTTGTTTACAACTGAATCAGTAAATTTATTCAAATTCTGAAATTTTACTTATTCTTTTGTGTTAAAAATTTAAAAGATGCCTCCTTCTATAATGAGATTAAAATACATGCAAATATGAATTAAATTAAATTTATTTGGAAAAAATATATTATATATATCATGCCCAATGTTATAATATAAAGTGAATTTCTCAAATGACCAAAAAACAAAAATATCCAAAACATGGAATCTGATTGTCAATAAGTTAATGTTTTAATTGATAAAATTTTGCTCTGTCTAAACCCATTTTATGATAGAGATGTTGCAACTTCCCCACTAAGAAATATATTTGATTTACAAGAAAAACCAACTCTAAAAATTAATTAATTAAGCAAAAACATTCCAATATTCTATCAATAAAACACATTTTTTTTAATCTGAGCTTTTCAACTTAGAATCTGGTGACTTTGACGACTTTTAATTTATTTTTTTATATATTTTTAAAATACTGTTATTAAAGATTTATATTTTGTTTATTTTTTATAAACAACATATAAAGTTTTATTTTATTTATTTATTTTTGGTCAAGGGTTACATTTTACTTCTTTAAAGTATATTTTGCAAAGTAATTTCAATTTAGTAAAATTTTGAACATGAAAGCTTTATTGATTCGGCCTACTTTAAATAAGTGAAATTGCAATTGGTGATACTTTATTTGGTGGAGTTTCTACTGTAGTAATAATGTTCTCATTTTTTTTAATTTTAGATGATTTATTCTCCACTTTTCTTGAGATTGATTTTGTCCACTTTAGTCTTCTATAGTTTTGTTCTACTTATTTGTGGGTTACATCATGTCTTACTGATTGACTGAATTTTGATGTAGAAGTTTCTTTAGTGTTCTACAAATTCTAGTTGATTCTTTCTTTTTTTATGGCTCCATATCTACCACTTTAAACTCATTCTAAAGAGAATTTGTTTTTATTTTCTTTTTGTGCATCAGTTTAACTTAATTCTGCAGTTTTCCTTTGTCAGCCATATTGGATTTTAGGATATGATGATGATGTTTTGGGTTTCTGACTTTTTGCTGGATATATCACCTTTTTTTTTTTTTTTTTTTTTTTCAAAATCTCTACAATTGTCTTATAAATGGATTTTTTCATAATAGTACATGTTTAATGGACAGAATTCAAGCAAAAGAAGTTCAGAAAAGGGATTGGCCAAAATTGGAAAATAATGCATGGTATACTGTTGCCATATATGGTCTGGTGCTCCTGCTGTTCATCTCAAGTTTCTCAACAAAATCCAAAGGCAAATGTGCAGTGTGATCATTCCTGACTTGGGTGTCTTGAATCCAGTCACTTTCTCACTTTTCTCTGTCTTTTTCTATAAGTATTTTCATGGCGTCTGTTCTGAAGAACTATTTTCACTGGCACCACAACTGCATGCATTTAAGCATGCTACAAGGTTGGCATTTTAGTCCCACCCTTTTACTTTCAAAACAGTTAAATATAACTATCTCTTCTACTCAAACAGCTTCTTCTCTCACACTTCTTATCACACTCTTACTTGCTTCCCTGATAACTATAATCTTCAAAAATTTAAATACAATGTCAATCAACATCTTATGTTGCCTTGATCCTCATTCTTCTGCAATCTTCAACAATAATCTTTTGATTTTATTCAAGAAATATTTTCAGTTTATTCATTTTTATGGTATTTGTTCTGAATTCTTCAATATCAATACTTTAAGAGGAGAGAGCTATGGAAGAAAGGTTTATTCTTCCATTTACATTTCTTCCATTATGGGTATTGTTATATCCATGATATAAAAACACTGTACTTCACAGACAGAACAGAATAGCAAAAATGCTTTGTTCTCAGAGAGACTTTGATACCACTAAGACATACACAAAAATATATATGCATGTCCCATGTAGAAAACAATATATCATATATATATCTACACAACAAAGCAGAACATAAGCAGAAACAAAAAGGGTTTACATATAATATAGATGTACTTCTATGTCTGGAAAAGCCATGTTTAGAACTCCAGATTAAAACGGGTTAGATTCATTTGCTATGTTCCAGGCAAGGACATATTCCACAAAGGGGAAATGACAATTCTCCCAAATTGAGGACAGTGAACTGGAATATCATTCAACATCTGGGAAAGATATATTCCCAAGAGGAAATGGCATTATGAACTTGTAAGCTGCTGAGGTGGCAGATTTAGCCTCTGCCTTTGTCAGTCTAAAGAAAGTAACTTCCTGGTTTGACTGCTGTAAACAAACTGAATGACTGGCCACTTTTGTCACTGTATGTAGTGAAATCACTAAGCAGCCATTACATAAACCACCTTACTTATCTCCACCAAAAGGAAATAATCACCTTTTGTATTTCTACAACATTAAAATAATGATTTAGAACATTTAGTTTTTTTATATAAAATTAAATATTTTTAGTTTTCATATTTTCTTTGTTCATTATGTTAATGCTAATACATTTATGTATAAATGGTTTAATTTTTATCGTAAAAAAACTATGGATAAATTAGATGAAGAATTTTAAGAATGAATGATATTTATCTATGCCTTCGATAAAGTCAAATTGGCAGCTGATCATAAGAATGACCTATAATCTATTGTTAAATAGGGCAAGTAGTGGCTTGTTAATTTTAATGCCTTGAAAATGAAACTGCTCTCTTTTAATCATCTGAGAGAACCTTTTTTACCTTCCATCAGTATGGCTGATGCTGGCCTTCATTGCACATTCTCAAACTAATGTTTTCAGCTGACATGAAGTGGAAAGAGTATACTGAATCAATTGCTAAGTCTACAGCTAAGAAAGTTGGTTCACTAATGATGATTTACTCCTTCCACAGACACCCAGTCTCAGCTAAACCGCCATCTTGTCAAAAGAAACTACAACAACAAACAAAGAGGAGATCACTCCAAACAGATTTCCTTTTATCTATAGACAAGAGGAGACAACTCAACAGTCTTAATTCAGATTAACAACTAAGTCATGCTAGACAGTTTCTCTTGCCAGAATCTATCTTAGATATTTGTAAGTCTACCATTCATCCTTGCTTTGAATATTGCTGACATGTCTGGTTTGGTACGTCTACCATATATTTAGAGAGTCTTGTAAAATCAAAACAAAAATCTGTAGTGTTATTGGTCCTGTCCTGATATCTTGGCTTCAGTCCCTTTGCCACTGTCACCATGTAACTTCTCCGTACCTTTTCTATAAATATTTTCATGGTAATTGTTCTGATGAACCTTACTCTATGGTACCTAGAATTTAAGTGTAGTGCTAGAGTGGCATCTAGGTCTTACTATTTTACATTAGAAATTGCTAGATGTAACTGTAATTTCTATGCTAACAGTTTCTTTACTAATGCTTCTCTTTTGTGAAACTCTCTTCCAGCTTCTTACTTCCCAGTCAACTTTGATCTTTTAAAATTTAAATGCAATATCAATCGTTATCTTCTGTCTTCTTAATTCCTGTTCTTTTATTGTTCTCTCTCATTAGCTATATTTTTCTTTTTTCACATTCACTCCTTTTATCTTAATGGTTTTATTACCTTGCTTGGGTGAAATTATTTTTTAAAATCTGATCTTTTATGTACTACTACTACTACATTTTTATAAAATTCTTCAATCACTTCTGAAGTATTTCCTTAATTCTTCATCAGTGATGTGAAACTCTGAGTAACGGTTATAGGTTAATGTCGCTATGTTTACTTTTGGTTGTAGTTGTATTACAGCTCTGTATTGGTTTGATTTCCAATTTGGGGTTTCTTTGTACCATAGGTACTGAGTACGGTTGGTTTTTGTTAAAGTAAGTCTTTGTGTTTTTTTTGGGGGGGAGGGGCTTTCAGCCTTTGTACAGGTAGGGTTTGTTTTTCTACTTTCTCTTTAATTTTTGGCTGTTTTATTCAAAATCAAATTTTTAAATGTATTCTCTTCTTACTCAGTAAAATAAGTCTTTCTTTTTCCCCCTTGCTTATATGCTTTTCTGATCTTATAGAAAGTTAATGTATGACTGATTGAGGCATTGCCAATACTTTTTAGTTGAATATGGGCACAGATAGGGTAATTGTTATCAGCATGGAAAGAAAGTGTAAAGTTCTGTTCCCATTCAGTTCAGCTGCATTTATTACAGACTATTTTCCTTCAGCTATGGATTAAATAGGTAAATTAGGCTCTCTTGCCTTGAGGTAGAAATTAGTCTAGAAGAAAGAAAATTCTGAATTCAAAATCAACTTAAAAAGGAAGTGGCTCCATCATATCACTGCTGCTATGGCTCATGTGGTACTGTTATGACTCTAATAGGTTATGGAACTTGTAACTTGATGTAACTGAAAAAAGTAAAATATCATTTGATAGCAAGATAGTCACTGGTAATAGAAAATGAACTTATAAGAATTCAGAATTAAGAAAATTATGTTTTGGTGCAGGGCAGACTTGAACATCTCAACCAAATTGGAATCTGCTAAGGAAAAAAAAAATCTTTCTCATTGTGTTTGGTGGGATTAAAAAGAAACTTCTTTATTACAAATTGCTGGATCTTAGGCAAACTGTTATTGAAGAATATCATCATCATCATCATCATCATCATCAATCCCATCATCAGGTGTGACCGTAGAGTCACTGTATTCATTCATGCAAAGTTGTGGATATGACGACAAACTACATCCAGCATCAAGATCTCTGATCAGGATATTGTGAGTTTTGAGAAGGATGGAACCACCTCTTAATTACTTTTGTTCCCAGGTTCATCCTGTGGTGGTAGCACCTGTTAGGGTCCCAGCTATGGGCAAATAGTGAACTCCAAAACAAAAACAAGAGTATAAAATAAAAGTATAAATGAAAGTATAAAAATAGATTTTTATAGTAAAAATACCAGCAGTACATTTTTATTTAAAAAATTACCAATAATATATATTTATACTAAAATTACCAACAATACATTTTACAGCAAAATGACCAACAATACATTTTATCTGTAGTTGAAGGCATACAACTGCATTCAAAATATATTTATTTGAAGCCATAAAATTGTTCAAAATATTTAGATTTTGGCATTAAATAACCCAAAGAGGTTGATATGCCACTAAACAAAATCAACCATACAACCAACTCTATCATGATATTAATTCATACAATATCGTAAAATTCTTAAAGAAATCAGACTATATTTCAAAATATAACTTTGGCAAAACTACAATATAAACCACACAGCACCACCACTTGTAATTATGTCTACACAAAGATGTATATGTGTATATGCACAAAAGCTGAGTATTATCTACCACATATTCAGTTGTGAAATCAAAATGACATATCATTTTATTCTTTCAAAGCTCCCAAGAAAATTAAATTTCAGCATCAAATGACCCATAAACAAATAAATCAATAAGGCAAAGTAGACTTGACATAGCCCCCATCTCTCTCCAATTCAGACCACAGATAACCTCCTTCAACTTGAAGGCTCACCTTGGTCACAGATACATGGTTGTTGACAAACCTCCACCCCAAACATTAACTTCAGTTTCAAAATCCCAGTGATGTTGTCATTGCCCTGGATATACTGTCAGGAGTTCAGTCCCATGTGCATATTTAGCCTTCAGTTGGTTGATTCTCTCTATAGTTAATGTCACTTGGCTGAACTCCTCACTGGTGAGAACCTTGGGACTGCTTACTTGGTGTTTCCTACATAATTTGGTGATAGAGGTGATGAACTAAAGATTTTTTTTATGTGTGTCTATGTGTTTGATTAATGCATTGGAAAAAAAAAAACAAGGCATGGATGTCAATTGTTTTTTCAGGGGTAGGGCAGTGTCCATCCTTATATTGAACATATGAGGCAGCAAATGATTATGGAACTGTGATGGGGAATTCTTCCACATGTGTATTTTCACTGAAACCACAGAAAGAGAAAATATTGTACTCCAATGGATGAATAATAGTACTATGAATTTATAACAAATAATACAAGATTTTCTTAACATAATGAAAATGATCTGCTGGCTGGGCTTCAATTACCTTCCTATCACCATATGGATGCCTCCCTTTGTCTTTTCTATAAATACTTTCATGGTAATTCTTCAGATGAGCTCTTCGCTATAGCACCTATGCTCTTCAAATTTAAGTACAGTACTAAAGTGGCAGCAAGATCTCACCAATTTACAATCAAGCTGGCTAGATATAACTGTAAATTCTATGCTAACAGTTTCTTTTCTTGCACTTCTCACCTGTGGAACTCTCTTCTGGCTCCATAACCTCCAGCCAATATTAATCTTCAAAAATTTAAATGCATTGTCAATCTTTATTCACTCTCCTCCTGATTACTCTTTCCTCTGTTCTCACTCTTTAACAGTTCCTGTCTCTAACTATTCCACACCCAGTAACCCCTTGTACCTCAGTAGCTTTACTGCCTTGTTTGGGGTGAACTCAATTTTAAAAAAAAAAAATCACATGCAAGCTAATCACTTTTTAGCCTGCCAACAACACCTGCTTTTCTCAACAGAAATGCTGGAAATATTTGCATCATCATAAAATATTGGTTTATACAATGAACTTTTGCTATGTACACGAACAGGCAAAATTGTAAGTTTAAAAAATTTTTAATATCTTTTTTGTGCTCCACTTTCATTTTTCATTATTTAGCTACAAGAATCAAAAATGAAAGAAATGACAAAATTTGGACTCATGTTACAGAAATAGAGAAGCACATTTCAAGTTCACTCAGAAATTGGAATAAAAGGAACAATGCTTTTGCAACGTTTTTGCAAGATAGAAAAATAAGAAGAGATATTCTCTCAAACTTATGAAATAAATATCAAGACATTTTTTCTTAAAAATGATTCTCTTGTATTATGACATGGGGAAAATGAAATGAATAAATAAAATAATAATAATAATGACTAAGAAAAGGTAAAAAGAAATACATTTTACCATGATGCTAATAATAAAGGAATTGGAAAGAGTCTTGGTCATCTGCGCAATTTTATGACCCCACTTCCAAAAAGGACAGAACTACACTTCTTTTTCTAATTTCTAAATGATATGCATTTAGATGTGTTTTGCAGAATTTCTACTTATGAAATAAATACAACCATTACTTTGGTCATTTCAACTCAGCACAAAGTTGATTTGTTTGTGTTCATTATAACTGTTCTTATCATTGCTTAACTTCTGAAACAGAATAAGAAAATGAACATATCCAAGAGACATTGAGAACAGTTTTTCCCTACATTTTCAATATAAAAAAATAAAATAAATCTAAGTTTTTGTTACTTCTCCTGTAATTGTTTATATGTGAAGATGCACAAACATGCACAATAAACCAGAATGCAACCTTTAAATTCCATCATGACTAATCACTGAACCTGAAGTTAAATAATAAAAAGAATAATAATGTACCTTAGTTCTGTTGCTTTATAATGATTGTGTTATTATTTCTTAAATGCAAGGCACTCTGCATACATTATTTAAAAGATATTTATCAAAACAAGAGAGAAATGTAAAGATTATATTCATAATGTAATAGACTGAACTACTTTTTAGATATCCTTTTTAGAATTTTATTGCTTAAAATGAAGCAGTATTTTCTGAATTTAAGAATAAGTTCCTGTCTCCTGAAAGAAAAGCAGAATGATGCTTGTTATATTAATAAAATGAAATATTACAAGAATACAATAAAATAGCAATTCTTAAACAGTGCCACATTTAAAAAGAGAGAAATGTAAAATAGCTAAGAAAGCCGTCCTTTTCAAACACCTGACACTGTGTATTCATGTGTCAGAGTATGGGCAATGTTTCTGACAAGAAGCCTTTCAAAAGATAGATACATTAAGTCTTGAAATGTGAGTCATCAAATGGAGTTCATACAGCAAACATCCTTTCTACCTGAATTATTATTATTATTATTATACTTTGCATTGGAAATTATCTGGTTTTGAAGTTGAAACCTTATCTTTTCCCCTTAAAGATTGCTTATCCATTACTGTAGTGTTTGTTCCATTGTTATTAAGTACAGATATAAATATAGAAAACTACTGACTTATTTTTTTAAATCCATAATGTGGCAAGTGTTTACACTTCTGAGAAAAGTCACAAGCTTTCCAAATTAAAACTGACATTAAATAGATATATATATATATATATATATATATATAGATAGATGTATATGCAATTATTTTGTGACAATTCAATTTTAATGCATTGTCATTTATCAAATATACCTTAAAACAAAATCAAGTTTATATGAAATATATTTATATCTATCAGAAATAAAAGAAAATCCAAATACATTAAATGCCATTACATAACCTGAATTTATGTCTGAGATTTTTACCTTTTCATATTGTTTGCTTTCTCTTATTCAATGAAAAATATTGCATTTAGCATTTACAGTTTTAGCTGGAATATGTTTTTCAAATAATTCTTGATCCTTGTTAAGCTATTTATTATAAAATTGTTAAGAGCTTTCTGTTAGGTTTAATAATAAAGCAATTCTAAACATTTTCCATCATCTGTTATGACAGAGAATATGAAACAGAAATCCAAAGGTGCATTCGTATCGTAAAAGATGCCTTCTCAAAGCTAAACAAAGTACTAATAATGTTGCAGTTATAACGGGAGGCTGTTATGGAAGAAAGATTTATTCTCCGATTTGAATTTCCTTTGTTATAGGTATCATTATATCCGTGATATAATAGCACTGATATTTCATGGATGGAATGAAATGGTTGGAAGGAAAAAGAATGACAAACATGCTTTGTTTTCAGAGAGACTTTTATAATACTAAGATATACACAAAATTATATATACATACATGTTTTACATGGAGAATAATATATCACATATACCTGCACAGCAAAGTGTAAAGAGAAACAAAGTGGATCAGTCTTACATATAATATGGAGATACCCCCGTACCTGGAGAAGCCATTTTCAGGGCTCCCGATTCAAATAGACCAGATTCATGTATGTCCCAGGCATGGACATATTCTGCAAATGGGAAATAGCAAGTCTTGAGTTTTTCCAAATTGCGGACTGTGAGCTGGAGTTTCATTCTATATCTGGGAAAGATATATTCCCAAAGGGAAATGGTACCATGGCTTGTAAGCTCCTCTGCCCAGTCCATGGGGAACTGGAGCTAAAGAAAGCAAACTTATCGTTTGGTTACTGTAAACAAACTGAAATAGACTGGCACTTTCATCACTGTGATGTCATTAAGCAGCCATCACATGACCTATGTGACTTATTTCCACCAAAGGGAGATGTGCTTCTCTTTCCTTACACAGTACTGCTCCTAATTTGACTAAAAGCAAAGGTAACAAGACTGCAATGAAAGATGAGTCACTGTGTTGTGCCAGAAATCTTTTCTTGTTAGAGTCCATTTACAAATTTACCATTCATCTGTGCATTAAATACTGTTGCCATATCTGGTCTAGTGCTCCAGCTACTCATCTTGAGATTCATGACAAAATCCAAAAAAGTATCTGTAATGTAATCAATCCTGACTTGGCAACTTGACTTCAGTCACTTTCTCACCAATGTGGCATGGGCTTCTTTCTGTCTTTTCTACAGATATTTTCATGGTAACTACTCTGACAAGCTTTTTTCTCTAGTGCCTTGACTACATGAATTTAAGCATGCTACTAAATTGCCAAGTAGATACCAACCGTTTACTGCTGAAATAGCTAAATGCAACCACCACTTCTACTTCAACTTCAACAGTCTCTTTTCTCATACTTTCCACCTGTGAAACTCCCTTTCGTTTACTTGCTTCCCTGATAACTACAATCTTCAAAAATTTAAATGCAATGTCAATTGCCATCTTATATCTTCTTGAATTCCATTCATCTTTTGTCCTTTCCTCAATCCTCTCTATACTCAGTTTCACTTTCACTCTCAGTAACCCCCTGTGTACTAGTGGCATTTCTGCCTTGCTTGAGGTGAAATGATTAAAAATAAAAAATATAAATGATGGGCATAAGGAAATAAAATTAATTTCAACAAGTATTTTTATATAACTGAGTAAAAAGAAAGAGAAAATACCTGAATATGCATGCAAAAAAATGAAGGGATTACAAGTTAGGAATTATGTGAGTGGATGAATAAAGATCAGTCACTGAGTGTAAAAATATCCCCATGCTTGGGAACAAGGTCATATGGTCACTGCAGCATGCTGAGCAGTAAAGAGAGAGAAGAAGATGAAGACAGGAACTGTCCCATTTTTATAAGGGCTTAACAATACCCACTAATGACTTTTGGGTGAAACTGGAAAAGTTATGTTGGGATAGGGGTTGGTAGCATCTGTTAGGGACCCTACTGGAAAATAGTGACTCCCCAAAAACAAACAACACACTACAAAAGTATAAAAATACATTTATAGTAAAAATACCAGCAGTACATTTTTATATAAAAAATACCAACAATATGCACATACTAACAAATTGTAACAACTTCACCCAAATCCATTTAAAATACTACCAAACAACCAACATGAAAAAACTTTCATGACATTAATACATATAATATCCTACAATTTCTTAAATTAAACTGTATTCCAAAATATAACTTCAACAAAACACACATCACTGCCTCTATTAAGTATGTCCACAAAAACATGCATATGCACAAAAGCTTAGTATCAACTATTCAGTTGTGAAAGCAGAATAAGTTATATTTTTATTAGCAAAGAAAATTAAATTTTGGCATTAAATAACCCATAAGGAGTTGATATTCTCTTAAACAGACAAATCAATCAATCCTGTTGGGATAACCCACAAGAAACAGGAGTTTTTGTTAGAAACAGAGAGAAGGGTACTAAACCGCTATGTTATATCAGACCGCCTATATGATAATGAATCCTGGATTTTCTTCATGGATAAAGAGGAATTTTGAGGCAACAAAGATGTGATTCTACTGGATCCAGAGACAGAACATGTGTGCAATGAGGAGTTTTTAAAGAAAATGGGATCAAAAAGGACACAGATACTTAGAATCAGAAAGAGACAGTTGAAATTTCTGGGACATAATGAGGAAAGTGGCATTAAAGAATTTGATAGTTGTCATAATGAATGCAAGACAGGCAGAGGAAAGTACCAAGTAACCTACCTAATGAGCTTGTGTAAATAGAAGGCAGAATATGCACTGAGAATAAAGTTCAAAAATTGATGTGGCAGCCAAGTTCCACAACAAAGTAAACAAATTATAAGTTCAAACTCAAAGATCCAGGGGCAAAAAGAAATATTGAAATCATGAATCGCAGGTCAAATGTCACAAATCCCAATACACATAAACAGGCAGAAATCCAACATGCCAGCCAATGGACAAGATAGCAAAATAAACAAATTTGTTTTCCCCAATTCTAGAACACCAACTGCTCTTATTGATGGAACAATTTTTTCATTGGTCATCAAGTGGGAGATGACAAACAATATTAGCGTGTCTGAGATACATTTATGGCAACACCTGCAACTGACTTGTTTCTATTTTGGATAGAATATGTGCCCTTCTTCTTGATATTTGGATAATATTATTTTTCATACATAATTGCCATGACTTAAATAACATGATACAATAGAGAAATAAGTCAATTTTTACCAATAACACTGATTTATTTACTGCTGACTTTGATCCATCTTAATGAAACACCCTTTATATATAATCTGTCTTAATGAACTCTTTTTCACCACATTTTCCAGCATAGAATACACAAAACACACTGTCATTTGGTTTGATAAGGTAATTTGTCATTTTCTTCACTACAAGTAATAGTAAGGGATCAAAAATTGCTTGCAGCTACAAAGAATAAGAAGTTTTGGAGAGCCATGATTACACATGTTGTGAATGAACACTGTACATAAAACAGAAACTTAAGATACTTTGAAGTGTCATTTCTAAAAAACAGAGAAATACATTCAATCTTTAGATTTAGTTCATAATTATTCCTTCCATTGATTAAATTATGAATAATTATTTTCATTATTTGGACTCTGATTATTGTCCTTATTTTTGTTGTTATTATCACAACATTCCGGCCGTTGTGTCCGTTGGCTTTCATCAGGTGCTTAACAATCTAAATAATCTTCAGGGTATTTTGAACTGAACCCTTTCCTTAATCTACAGAGGTAGAATGTTCTCATTTCACTATCCATGTCGAGGGATATCTCATCTCGTTCTTTAATACAGCTTAGTTTGATGAAGGTTAACCAAATCAAGAGGTACTTCATAAAGGTCAGAGGGCACAACTGCTGAAAACATTGTAATAATAACAACTAAGATTCAGACAATAGTCAAAGTGTAAATAATGATAACTCCTCATCTCAGAAATTTGAGAAAGAAATATGGAACAAGCTGAAAAATATTTATAAATTCAAAACATTTTGCATGTTAAATTTATTAATTTTTTTTTACTTATTTTATTACTGTCAGATTTTCTTCATATTTTCAATTCATTTCTTCCATTCTAAAATTTTGCTAAACTCTTCTGTCTAAAAGAAAAAACTTCTGAAAAATGTAAAAGGAAATTTTCACACAATCTATCAATACATTCTAAATTGATGTGCCTAAAAATAATATTAAACCGATGTTTAAAGATTGTCTTTTTTGTGAAATGTGTTGTTTGCCTCTTTCTCTTTTGATCGTAAATATGATTAAGTATATGTTGGCTTTTTTTATCTGCTTGTTTGATACAGTCATGTGGCATTTCAGATTAACTAAAATGATAAGGTCATCCTTATACACAAATATGCAATCAGATCTTGTGGCTTGTACTGTCATGCCTATCAAGGGCTTCACGGATGTGGAACGTAAATTTTCTGATGCCACTTTGACAACAAATCATCTTTGCATACAGATCATTATATATATATATATATATATATATATATATATATATACCCAGACTATTGTTTTAATCTAGGGATATCGTCTAGTTCTTATCTTTTGTACTGATCAGATGTGGATAGTGGAACAAGAACAGTCTATTCCCAAAGATTAAATAAAGGGTTCAGTTCAGAATTCCATGTATATGACACTTAAGAAAGGCCAGGGGGCATGACAGCCAAAACATTGTGACAGCAACAAGAAAGATGAGAACAGTAGCCCAAATATAAATAGTGTAAATAATCACAGAAATTCAGACAGAAAAAAATATATATAAAGAATGTTCCAATAACTTGGACCAATTTTAATGTGAATTAAGTTTAAGCATCTAATGATATTTACTTTTTCTTTCAGGTTTGGCAGACATTTGGCTAATATTATTTTTCACACATAATTGCCATGACTTAAATAACATGATACAATAGAGAAATAAGTAAATTTTTACCAATAACACTGATTTATTTACTGCTGACTTTGATCCATCTTAATGAAACACTCTTATATACATCACTATATAAAAAGCATTTTTCATGTGTTTCAATACTATGATTGTACTTCGTTAGGTAATGGTAGATGACTTGTGATAAAAATGATTTATTTGAGAAATTTAAAAACAAATCGTTATCTCTTTTTGGAAGTTAGGGGGTGCATAAGGTCAGATTTAAACTTATACTTGTAGGTATATCCAGATTAACCAATTAAAAATTAAGTTTATGGTAAAAAAAAAAGAGAAATAAGGTCAAAGGGTGAAGGTGGGTGTGTTATTTTTTCATGTCACAATAAACTAGCTCTCAGACAAGTCACCAACAATTGTATAAAACATGTAAACAACAAATGTATCATGGATGTAGCCAAGTATGATGTTCTAATTTGTTGAAGTAAACATTAAGTTATCAGAAACAATTTTTTTTATATTTAGGAAGCTTCTTAAAGGGGCCAATAGATAAAATTAAAAATGTGGAACAACTATTTCTGATGCTAATTATACTGAATAGACAGCAAAACATTTCAATATTAAAAATGAATAAATCAAATAAATAAAATACCTGTATTGGGTGGACCATTATAAAATAATGACTATAAACTTGTAAAACTTAATTATTTATGAAAAATTTTTTTAACTATAGTTTAAGTTAAGATTATAATCTATTATAATAAAAATATTGTAATATTTTGGTCTGCTTTGTATTGAGTCCTTTTTTAAAAAATGTAAATGCTATGAACTGTGGAGTTTTACTACATCTGTTCTGTCTCTTATATATATATATATATATATATATATATATATATAACCAAATGTATAAATATAGGTAAATGTACAAGCAAGCATTCATATACAAAAAAGATATATACATCTCTTAGGTAAAATGAATACAAGCATTCTAACTGGTGTTTGTTTACATTCGTAAAAGCAATACGCCAGAATTAGCAGTTTGTCTCAGCTGAGTGATGATGGCTTAATGGTAGAAGCTCCAACTGGCACTAAATCGGTCAAGTTTCAATCATTGCTTGAGACTTTCAGACATCTAGTCACACTGAAGAGCTGTGATACAGCAAAACAGTACTGTCTTCAAATGATATACACACACACACACACACACACACACACACACACACTAGCAGCATGGCCCGGCGTTGCCCGTGCTTGATTCAAAAATCGTACAACTCATACAGCAATCGCTATCACTTGACTTAAAATATTTTTGCCCTTCCTTGCCTTTAAAGGAGTGCCCTTTGCCATGCTGATGTTGCTACATGCCTTACTTCTTGCCTATCTCACACTGCGAATTTTTTCTAAGCTTTATACTAAACATTAAATCTGTTACGAAAAAGAGAACTAAACAAAATGAACACAAAATGATCAGCTTTAAAAAAGAACTCATAACTGGAAAAACCGAATGAAAAAAGAATGTTAACAACAAATACTTTTTCATACCGAACTGAGTTCTGCGGAATCAGAATCAACGTTGAGTTCAAGCAAGCGAATGAGCCAATTGGAGTAAAGTGCCATGCAGATTTAAATTTTTCCCACTTGTGACGAATGCAGCTATCGATTTTTTTGCATGCTAGTATGCTAGTTAACATTCATGTCAGTCAGCTGTTGGCTCTCACACTGGCCTATTCGTGGCAGCCAGCTATAAGCTCTTACTCTGGCCAGTAGAAAATGGCCACAAACTACATGAAAACTGCCATAGAAGCATGAAAAACCGATTATTTTCACTATCAATGGGAGTTGGGAAATGCAAAGTCGGTCTTGGCCTTCCCATTTACTTGGAGCATGTGCATGTAAATCCATCAAAAATTGCAGCCATGCATTCATTACAAACACGCACACATCCTGCCTTTTATAGATAGAGATATATACACACACTCTATGGTGTAAGAAAATAGTTCTCAATGTTAGATAACAGAGATATGTAATATATTAAGAAATATACATAATATCTTATATTGATTGCGCAGCTCAGAGTTTCATACATTCTGCATTCTTCAGGTGCAATTTTTTGGTGAACACCGCTTCTGTAATATTTCTATTTATTGTGAGATATTTTATTGCACAACAAAAATAGATATGCAAAACGTTTCATTATGCATTTCACCATTCTAGGCTTCATCAGATCCAAAAACAAAAGAATGGTGTGTATGTGCTTTTGTGTGAATGCTTAAATAATGAATTATAGAACTTTTTCCTTAAGCTGGTGTTTCTCACATTTAAAGAAGAAAGAAAATGAGTGACTTTTCAAAAAAGCTGTTAGTATAGAACTAAAAACATATAAACCTTTTACTTTCAACCTATTCTAAAGAATTGGATGAGGAGATGCCTTGGATTCATTTCAGAAAAGGCTATATGAATTTCTTGCTTTCGAGCCATTCTGAAGATTAAATGAGGATTTACCTTTAATTCGCTACAAAAAACTGAAAAAAATATATTAACTTTTGACATGAACTAAGAATTATAAAGAAAAGATACAAAATAAATATTAACGGCTTTTTTAAAAGTCATTTTCTTTCTTCCTTAATCACAAGAAACACCAGCTTAGGGCAAAACTACTATGATTCGTTATTTAAGCATACACACAAATATACATACATATATTTCTTTCTTTCATTTTTGGATCTGATGAAGCCTAGAATGGTGAAAAGCAAAATCAATTCTATTTTCAATGAAACATTTTCAATATATATGTATATACATATATTTCTGTCTGAATTTCTGTGATTACTGACACTATTTATATTTGGGCTATTGTCCTCATCTTTGTTGTTGTTATCACAATTTCTTTCTTTAGTTTTTGAAACTGATGAAGCTTAGAATGGTGAAACACATAATTAAATCTATTTTCAATGAAATGTTTTCCATTTGTTAAATTTCTTAAAAACTGTTTCAGGATTCTATATCATATTTTAAACACACACACACATATATATATATTTATATATATATATATATATATATATATATAAATATATATATATATATATATATATATATATATATACACACACACACAAGAGGATAGAATCGAGGTAGAGCTCAATGTCCAAGACAGATCAAGAATATAATATAAAAGGCTCAAACACTAATATTCCATGGTTATATTCATCAGACCTACAAATTCAAAAAAGAAAACATTTTTTTTTTTTGTATATTGTATATATATATATATATATAATTGTCTTTCTGAAGCTACTTATTGATCAGGCACCTTCTAGTGAGCTTAGATTAAGCATCTCAACCACAATCTTGTTTAACACTATTACGGTCATAGGTGCACCATATGTACTGCAGCCATAGCAGCAGTGGTGCGTCTAGAGCAATACAATTTAACAGAGCTCTTCTCTCCCCAGGCTGGTTTTGAATTCAAAGTTATCATTCTAATTGATTGGTTGCCACTCAAGGCTAGGAAACACAGTCTACCCTGCTATTTAACCCCATAGCTGGGAGGAGAAGATGGTATATGCCTTTCCCATCAGCATTTGTTTGAAAGTGAACGGAATTTGCCAGTTTCACTTCCTGCACCAATATCTTTTACACTACCTGCATTTACCTGAAAAATGCACAAATTTCCATTTAAATTGTTAACTGCTTTAATTCTCTACTATGATTATCCTGTTCTTTTCCAAAATAATTTTTATCTTTCTTTAATTAATTACTTCTTCTACACTAATTCTTTTTCAGTTATTTACATTAAGACTAAAGTCCTCATCTTTTCCTGTCTATATTTCTGTGATGACGCATTGTATTTATTTACACTATTTACATTGTTCTTCATCTTTTTTTGCCATATTCACAATGTTCCAGCCGTTGTACATAGGGGATTAGACTTTATTTCTTCCACCAGGGTAGATTGCTCTTGTTCCATGTGCCATGCCTCTTACAGATGTCTCAGTTATCTCCAGTGACTTGACCTAAAGATTTGTGAGTTTAATACCTGGCTACTGCAGTGGTAAACAAAAACCTCATATCCGAGTTGAGGTTTTTGTTTACCACTGCAGTAGCCAGGCATTAAACTCATAAATCTTTGGGTCTAGTCACTGGACCCAACCAACAGTTTTATCCACTGGACCTTGTCTCTGTGAGGACATCAGTGTATGAATTTTTTGGACTTATTTAATGTCATGGTTTTCATTTTTTTAAGGGAGCTCATATTTCAATTTTGATGTTATTATTGGTTTTCTCTAGCGATTCGTATTACTGGTTCCCATATTGTCTTCATTGCTATGAATAGATTTTTTGGGATTAACACATGTGCTGATTCCTTAAGATTTTGTATTTTCCAGTGATGTTCTCTGTCTATTATTTTTGTCTATAATTCCAATCACCTGAAGAAGGCCAGAGTGTACAACAGCCAAAATGTTGTGAATATGGCAAAAAAGATGAGGACAAAAGTTCGAACAAGGTAAATAGTGTAAATAGTCCTCATCTTTGTTGTCATTTATTACAAAGTTTTGGCCATTGTTTCCTCTGACCTTCTTCAAATGTTTGTTGATCTTTTTTCTATTTTTTTTATTTTTGCTTTTAATCATTTCATCAGAAGGAAATGAAGCCACAAAGACAAAAGGAGTTACTGAGAATAAAAGAAATTCAGAAAACATGATTGAGCATAAAGAATAATAAAAAAAAACAGGATTCAAAAGACAGATGATGATTGACATTGCATTTAAATTTTTGAAGATTGTAGTAGACAGAAAAATAAAAAGCTGAAATAGAGTTCCACAGGCAAGAAGTAAGAGAGAAGAAACTATTAGAATAGAACTTACAGTTACATCTAGCAACAGTAAAATGATGAAACCTAACTGCCAATATAGTGCTACACTTAAATTCATAAAGTGTTCCCAAATAGAAAAGTGCACCAAAAAAAATCTGAGTAATCTTCAGAGACCTGAACCCTTTATTTGATCTTTGTGGGTAGATTATATTCATTCTGATGTCCATTTATAGGGATATCTCATATTGTTCTTTGCTGTTATTACAAAATTCTCCTGTCTATTCAGAGCAATTCAAAATAAATTAACAATTTTTTTTAACCATCTCCTCCAGGACATAAGTGATCATGAACTTTCACAGATTTTTTTTCTTTATTATCTCTAAAATGCTATAACTTCTTCAAGAAAATAGTGTAGTGGTTTCCTGTTACCTTTCTTTTTTTTTAATCAAGTTCACTCCAAGCAAGACAGTAAAGCAACTAAAACACAAGGGTTTACTGGGTGTTGAAGAATTAGAAAACAGAGACATTACTAAGGAGCAAGAAAAATAAAAAAGTAATCAGGAAGACAGTAGATAGCAGTTAACATTGCATTTTAGTTTTTGTCAATTAAATTTGACTGGAAAGCACAGGGCTGGAAGGGGGTTCCACAAGTAAGAAGTTGAGAAAAGAAACTGTTAGCATTGAACTTATGGCCATATCTAGCCAACTCAACTCCTAATTGATGAGACCTCATTGCCAGTCTGGTACTGTGCTTAAATTCATAACATCTAGGTAACATAGTGAAGAGTTAATCTGGAGAATTAGTATGAATGTATTTATAGAAAAGGCATGCAGAGGCAACTTTATGGTGATGAGAAAGTAACTGAAACAGAGAAATACATTCAATCTTTAGATTTAGTTCATAATTATTCCTTTTACAAGGCCCAAGGGCTGAGATGCCAGGTCAGAGCCAATAATATTGCTGATTCTTCTTTGAATTTTATTAAGAATCTCTAAATATATAGCAGAAGCATATGTAGCAGCAATATTCTAAGAATGTGTGAATGTAAGATAGATTCTGGAGAGAAAAATTGTCTAGCACAACACAGTGTACCAACTTTCTTAGCGACTGATCTCACTATGGCTTTAATATAATGATTCCACTTTATGTCAGCTGAGAATGTTTGCTCGAGAATGTATGAGTTTACTCTCCTGGAGGTTAGCATCAGCCATGTTGATGGAAGGCAGAGAAGGGTCTTTTCTCTATGGTTTGGTTTTGTTTGACAGCATATCAACTCCACATGGGTCATTTTATGCTGAAATTTTATTTACTTGTGAGCTTTGGTAATTTTTTTTTATTATTCTTTTTTTGCAGTAAGGTTCACCTTTTACAAGGGCCAATCAATGCAATTTGTGTGAATAGGAGTGGAAATTAACAGTGAACCTTAGTCTTGAACAGGTTAAGATTGTAGTGATTGGGGAAATATCCTCATGGGAGTTGGTTCCACAGAGCAGTGGTTTGAAGGAAGAAGCTTTTAGTGTGGAACTTACTTCTCACTGATGGAATATGGAGAGGATGAGGATGGTTTGCTACTATGTAAGTAGCATGGAGTATCCTTGATTTATGGGTTTGAATTATCAGTACCAAAGAATGGAGTTTCTCTGAGCGCTTTCTGTGGAAATATCTATAGAGCAATGAGAGAAGTGTATTTTTATATTTTGACCCCAGTTTTCATGTTCACTATTTCCCAAGAACTGGACTGTAACTGGTCCTATCATGCTTTTTCTCCATGTTTTTGAATTCAAGTCTGTCTTGCTGACTGGCTGACATATAAAGAGTGAGCCTCGCTAGAGTATAATGAATTATTTTTCTTGTGGAAAAAAAAATTATAAATACTTTATTAAAGTTATTGCATTGAAAACACATTTACTTTTTTTACAGTGTATACTCAGTATATTGCCAAATTTAACTGTCAAGTCATTTTTACTTTGGATTAAATATCAGCTAGAAAATAAGAAAATAAAAGTATCCTTTGGCATTTGACCGAACTCTCATGTTTTGGAATTAGATAATCACTGATTTGAAAAAGATTGCTTGCTTTGTCATATCAATGGCACCAATCAAGTCCTCGCAGTCGGAATTTTTCTAGTCTGAAAAGTAGAAAATGATTTTGCTGCAAATTGAATAATTCTCACAGCTTTTAACTTTATACAGAAGAATAATTCTTTGATTTCCAGAAGAAAAAAAACTAGAATCAAATTAAACTAATATTATAAAGTTACATGTGCTTAATCCTATAGAATATTCTATTATATTTGAAGAGAAACTATAACAAATAAAATAAATTTGATATTCAGATTAAAAGTAGTAAAAATTAGGTGTGCACTAAATGAATTTTTGAAAGATACAACCAGACTGATAAATCATATTTCCTTTTCTTAAGAATTAATCATTTGTGCAAGCATATCCCCAAAAGGAAAAAGAGATTGCAAATGTTAAATTAATTTTCTTCTTTCTTTGTTGTTTTATAAAGGCAAGTCTTAAGAAAAGTAAATCCTGATTTTGACATTACTTCCTTCCTTGAAATTGAAACTATTACAAATGAATGGTATGAAAAAGTGAAGCCATGATTTGCATGTAAATTGCTTTCAACCACATTTACTTTATTGAATTCTATAATTCATCAAGTACATTCAATGAAACTATGACATAATTTTGTTTTATATACTGTTGATTATAAAAGATATTCTATTCTGACATAACAGAAGACACTGTAGTGATATTAAATTGTATAATGCTCTGTAGTGATGTTAAATTTTATAATGCTCAGTTGTGATGTTACATTGCATAATAATCTGTAGTGATATTAAATTTCATATTCTGTAATGATGTTTAATTGCATAATGATCAGTGATGAACTTATATTGCTTAATGTTATATAGGAATGATAAATTGTATAATAATCTGTGGTGATATTAAATTACATAATGCTCAGTATTGATGTTAAATTACATAATGCTCAGTAGTGAGGTTAAATTACATAATGCTCAGTAGTGAGGTTAAATTACATAATGCTTAGTAGTGAGGTTAAACTGCATAATAATCTGTAGTTAAATTTTATAATGCTTAGTAATGATGTTACATTGCATAATAATCTGTAGTGATGCTAAACTGCTTAATACTCAGTAGTGATTTTAAAGTTCATGGTGCTTTGTTATGATGTTTAATTGCATTATAATCAGTGGTGATTTTACATTGCATAATGCTTCATAGTAACAATGAATTGTTTAATAATCTGTGGTGATGTCAAATTGCATAATGTTCTGTAATTATTCTAAATCTCATAATGCTCATTAGTGATGTTAAATTGCATAATTCAGTATTAATCTGTATCAGTTTTCCAAAGCCAATAAGTCCTCTTTTTGTCTCTTGCCTATGCCTAAGCCATTCATTGTTTTCAGAAATATGAAATTTTTTAAGTACTCTTCGGTGCCTAACAGACAGGTAGGTGACTTTATGTTGGGGAAAAAATTTCCCAACACACCCCAAGCTACTAACATTATTTCCCTGATGACTATTGTCTTCGTATTTGTTGCTCTTATCACATTTCAGCGGTTCTGCTCTCCAGCCTTCATCAGGTGTTTATCAGTCAAGGTATCCCTCAGGGATTTTTTAACTGAATCCTTTATTCAATCTGTTGGACATATTGTTCTTGTTTTGATGACCATGTCTAAAGATATTTTGTCTAATTCTAATTTAGTACTTTTTGACACTTTAAATAATTTTCTGACCCCACTTTATATTTAGGTCCCCCTCTTTATTACATGAGAAATATTTTGACTGTACCCCCCACCAATTATGAAGGCCTCCCTTTTTATTAGATACCTAAGATTATCAACAACCAGTCACACAAACTCTTCTATCCTATGGCTGACCAGTTAGTTAACAGAATGGCTTTTTGCCTATTTATTTCTACATCCATCTGGTTCTGTGTTTTTTTTTTCAATTTTACTTCTTTATTCTCTCAGAGCATTTTTGTTACCCTTTTATCAAGCCAGTCCAAACACTAAATGATGCCAAGTCTGTCTTCACCTTATAACCTCCCTTCAAAAATGATATACATCTTGCACAGTTTATTCATTGCTTGCCAAGCCTCCACTTGTTTTTGTTCTCTTTTTTCTTCTTTTTTTTTTTTTTTACATTTCATTTTTATTTTCCCTTATAACTGCCACATTTTATTCATTTCTATCATTGTTGTCCTTAATATGTCCCAGACACAGCTGGCACCTAGACAGTTCTCTTTAGATTGCCACATCAGCAAAGAAGTGGGTTGGGCTCTTTTAGCGATAAAAGTGTTTTACAGCTCAACACTTTATAGCAATTGAGAGATAATGGAGCATGAGTGGGGGAGTTGATTGAAAGACTTTTTTTTAATTCATGTGGTTGTTTTGTTGGTATACTAATTTGTTTCTTTGTTTTTGTTAACCAGTCAATGTCAGTAATTTCCTCCATAAAGGTAATTATTTGATTTTAAGTGATTTTTTAGGGTAACTGTGTAGATTTTATTTCTTATTAAATAAACAAGCTGAATTGTTTAAAATCTCCATGAATTCTATTACAATATCTTTTACTGATTCTTGACTAAATAAATGAATCCAATATCAAACAAGTTATCAGGTTGTCACACAAGAAAAGAAACATTTTGGTTGGTTATTGATCTGGTCTAATGAAGTAACCTACTTAGTATATAAAAAATCTTGATTTATTCCTGACTCTTTTTTTTCCATATATTGTTACTTAAAAGCCCAGTGAAAATGAAACAATGTCAAGTAATCTAACTGTATGAGTACAAACTAAGAAAAAGAACCAATAATGCATCAAATTACATGCAATGAGAAATGGATACTCTTTGACAACAGTAGGAGAGTAGGCCAGTGGTTAGATGCAAAGGAATCACTAAAACAATACCCAAAACCTCCACTGCACCATAAAAAGTTAATGGTTACTGTATGGTGGTCTTTCAAAGGGGTTATTCATTATTCATTCTTGCCTCAAGGAAAAACAATAACGGCAACCTCATATTGTTGAAAAATTGAGTGTATAAATGAAAAATTGAAAAGGAAACATCCTAGATTTTTAAATAGGGATGGCCCAATTTTGTTGCATGACTGCACATTTCTCAATCAACTGTCCGAAAGCTGCATGGCTTGAATTATGAAATTCATATCCTCCATATTCACCTGATATCTCTCCTCTTGATTATCACTTATTTAAGCATTTTGTGCTTTTCGTATGCACTAAAACATTCTCCAATAAGGAAAAGATAATCAAAACATTTGAACAAATTTATCACATCAAAGGATGAGAATATTTTTAAAGATGGGATCAAGAATTTAGAGGTACATTGGAGATCCATCATTCATCAACATGATGCCTATTTCAACTAAATAAATTAGTTATTTAACATTTCAGAAGTGTTTTATTCATTTCCTATAAAATGTGTCATTTCATGTGTGACAACCTAATATTATAAAGAATGGGAATGTTTAGCTTATGATCAGTTTGTTGTTCTTTATATTCACTTCTTGTTTGTTTCTTGCAATCAATCAATAGATGTGCATTTTCACATGATAATTTTTGTTTTAGCTGGTGGGTCTGTATTTAATAAATTCAGATCAACCAAGTAAATTCAATTTACTTCTTATGTCCAGATAATTAGATTCATTTCTTTATAATTCAGCTTATCAATATTAGATAAAATATATATATTCAATCCATCTGAAGATTGTATGAGCATGAATCTCAGGTTACAACTAGAGCCATCCTTTCATAGAATTTAATATTGTTAAGCATTTATTTGATCAGTATAGACAACCTAGGCTTCAAGCATTTTACTTAGTAGGTAAGTTTGCTTTTTGGCTTTTTCTTTTTTCATTATTGTATTTTTTTTTTTTTTGACTTTATCTAGATAAGAGTTTTCAGTTTTATCAAGTTGTCCATTAGTTCCATCAACACTCAACAGTTTTTATTTATTATATTTTATATATATATATATATATATATATATATATATATATATTATGAAATGGACAAAGTCCGACAATTATTTTAAGACATTTTTTATGTTTATACATTCTTTTTATAGATACAAATATTTAAGTAAAATATTTATAAAAACAGAGCATTTACGTAAATATTTGTATCTATAAAAAGAACGTATAAACATAAATATATATATATATATATATATATATATATATATATATATATATATACACACATATAAAGAAATATAGTCTTAAGGTGTGCTATATTTATGGGATAAAGTGCTCAATATCAGAGATAGGCGTGTGTAAATATAAAAAGTGAACATAAGTCAACACTTGCAAGGCGACAGTCTGACGATTGCTATATGCAAAACAGACTGACGATTGCATAAGTGTTGACTTCTATGTTCACTTTTATTTATACACACATATATATATATAATGATAATAATTATTATATAATAAAAAATTTATTATACATATAGGCGCCTCCAAAAATATCATTAAAAATGCGTATATATGATGATAAAATGCCCCAAACTTAATAAAAACAGTTTTATTGTCAAAATTTTTATTATTAAGGGGAAAGACCAAAGGATTTTTTGATTATTTATGGATGGTCATAAATTGGTATAGGAAATTTTAGCACCTTTTTATGGTGAAAAACACATTGTTTTGGAAATTCTTGCAAAACTCATTGTCAGATGTTAATGAAACTTTCAGTACTTATTCACAAATAAATGAAATTATGTTAGAAACATTTCTTCTTTCAAAAATCTTGGTAAAAGTATTTTTTTTTTCGTTTCTGATGGCTGAACACTTCTTAAATTGATGAAATATGTAATCTTACTTATTATAAAACGCAGATTGTGTGTGTGTGTGTGTGTGTGTGTGTGTGTGTCTGTACGTTTATATATTGGATTGGATTTCCTACATTTTTCAACCAATTTCAACAAAATTTCACAGGACTGTGTAAAATTACATTGCGGTGGTTCTGACAGCACCAAAAATTGGAAAAACACAATTGTTTTTGCATGAAATCAATTTGAAAACATGATTAAGAGGCATCACGAGAATGAAAGGGGGACAACTCATATCGAGTTATACTTATTATAAAACCCAGGTTGTTTGTGTGTGCGTGTGTTCCTTTATATATGGGATCGGATTTCCTACATTTTTCAACCGATTTCAACAAAACTTCACTTTTTTTTTTGACAAGTAGTGTTTCTTATTGTCTTGCACACTTTTTTCTTTATTTTTACATTCAGAATGCTTTAAAAATTCCATTTACAAGACAATTGTTTATAATAAAATTCTATTCAAGCGATAGACACATAACGATTGAAAACAATGTTTTTGTTTGAGTTTGGGTTTGACCAATTCATAAAAAAAAACAACAAAAAAAGAAAAACTAATTAAGACATGCGTGTTCATCAACCTTAGACAATAATCTTTGTCAATTTTATTTTTCAGTCTTTATGATGGTCGATACTTGATCTATCTCTTACTGTTACATCCCCGGGCAACGCCGGGCTCTCCTGCTAGTATTTTAATAAACTGTATTTTGTTGATAAAAGTAAGTTTCTTTTTCATGAAATATAACTTAAGGGAAAGAACTCTTAAAGTATTTAAGCCTTTCTTAATTTTAAATGGAAATTTACTTTAATTTTTAATTCTTAATACTTTTAATTTTTATAAAATAATTTGTAGAGATTAAGTTTTGAATGCTACTTGGACATGTTGTCCACATGTAATCAATCTACTATGGTATTTGATCTACATTCCTGGCTTCTATTTAGCCAATGTATGTGCTGTTTATCTCTAGAATATTGATAATACAAAATGTTTTAATATTTTAATTACATTTTCTCTATGTTATACATATGGTATTATGTCTTACTATGTAAATATCGTTCCAAATTAAAGTTTGTACATTATAGGCATTTTAGCCAATGTATATGCTGTTTATCACTAGAATATAAATAAAAGAAAAAATTTTAATATCTTAATTATATTTTCTTTGTCATATATATATATATATATATATATATATATATATATATATATATATATATGTTATATGTTTTACTGTGTAGATATCATTCTAAAATAAATATACGGTGTAGATATTTCTTCCTTGTAGATAACAAGCCAAAGTAGATATTTTTCTTTGTAGATAACATGCCATAGTTCCACTAAGTTTTGTTTTTGAATGACAAGCCTAATTTTGAAAATGTTTAAAAAAATATTGACCCAAACAAAAAATTATTTCATGTCTCATAATATATTATTTTTTTTTAATTTTCAATGATGGTACGAACTGTATGCCTGTGTGATACATGTGAATGTTAATGTTTTTGTTACTTATCATGAAACAATATTGATATATTTTATTAAAAAAATGGTAAGATTTTAAAAAGTAAAAGGATTTAGAATAACAAATGAGGTCAGAAGACCAAAAATGGGTCAGAATAGCATGAAGAGCCCAGAATAGCAAAAATAGTTCAAAAGATGTTTTTAAATATCCCATAATAGTAAAATATCTCATATGTACTGTTCTAGGTTATAATATAGTCTATAATCATTGTGCCAATTTCATCAGATCAAAAATGGTGTAATGCTGCCATATATGAGCAGGAACTGTCCAGTCTTCCCTTTTTACTCTCAATAGAGTTCAAAAAAAAAATCTCCACATCTTTGTGGGTGATGAATTATTTTTCACCCTTAAACCCCTTTCCCACAGATGGAACATTGCAAGCCTCTATTGCTATTTCCATGGAGCATTTTCAAACAAATTACGTTCCTTAGTTCTACCAATTGTAAGATTCACAGCTAAGACTCAGCATGCCATGCCCATTGTAGTGAACCACCCTCATTCTCTTCATATTCCTTTGGTGAGATGAAAGTTCCACTCAAACAGCTTCTTCCCATGAACTGCTACTTTATGGAACTGACTTCCAAGAGAATGTTTCTCCAATCACTACAATCTTAACTTGTTCAAGTCTAAGGTTAACCGTTATCTTCCTCACACATCCCTATAAACAGTGCCGCTTAACTCTTTAACCCTTTACTTTGAGTGGCTCTAGGGACTTGTAGAGGGTGAATAGTATTATAAAAATATATGATAAAAGACATATACTTATGTGTACTAAAATTTATTGACTAAACCAATTCAGTCAGACCAATTCTGGTTGTTATACAGTTCCATGTAGATATATGTTTACAAATGTAAATGACATAAACAAATAGATTTTGACTGAATAATTGAAACTTATTATTCAGTGATATTTCATTGGAATTTGTAAATGCTTGTGGCAATAATATTATTTCCTGCTGAATTGATATTACTGAGTTTCACAATAATATTTTTCTTTCCTGTGAAATTTACAGGCAACTTAACTATACCATTTCATCATTTTCTTACTCATTTTTCTTTTATCTACTTTTGGTAGTAGTATGGAATTTAAAGGTTTTTTATTAGGTGTATTTTAAGTGTTCTT
This sequence comes from Acanthosepion pharaonis, assembly GCA_903632075.3. Lineage (NCBI taxonomy): Eukaryota > Metazoa > Mollusca > Cephalopoda > Sepiida > Sepiidae > Acanthosepion > Acanthosepion pharaonis. Next base: position 196,770 of record CAHIKZ030005624.1, read on the forward strand.
ATGTGTTCATAAGTAAACAATTAAAGAAGAAACATACAAAAACTTGGGTTTATAATGTTTATTCTCTTTTTTTATATAAACTGTAGTGAAACAAAGTTCTCAATGTCTCTTGGGTATGTCTGTTTGCTTTTTTGAAGTTATGATAAGTAAGGATATGCATTGTTATGATGGCTGAACACAAATCAGCCTTGTGCTGAGTTGGAAAGACCAAAGTAAAACTTATCTTAATTCATTGGTTGAGTTTCAGCAAAACACATGTGAAAAGTGCAAGAGAGTTTCTTCTTCTGGTCAAAAAGTAACCCCAGGCAAGTCATGATAATGGTCAAGCTCAAGTCAACCTTGTGCTGAGTTAGAATGACCAAAAAAAAGGTTGATTTACTTCATAGGCGGCGGTTTTGGAAGACACATGTGAATGTTGTGCATTGGAAAATGGAAAGAGAGTACAGTTATCAGTGGACCAGGGGAAATGAAAGTTCTCTAGTGGGGGCATCTTATTCCACATCCTGTTACATCTTGGAACAAGATGGAGGAAATGTTTATCTTTTTATAGACTTAAACAGCACCACCTACCATGCATTTGATGTAGCCAAGTATGATAATAAAATTTCTTGTTCCTTTATTACTAGCATTATGGAAGAATGTATTTCTTTTGCTTTTTTATTATTCATTATTATTATTTCATTTATTGACTCTATTTCATTTTCCAGCAGTAGCTTTTCAGCACAAAATTTATCTAATCTGACACTTGGTTAAATTCAGTAAATTTCTCCACACTGCTTTACCTGCTGAAAGCATTAATTGTATTTTAATACTTGTTAAAATGAACACTGAAATATAGGGAAAATTCCTTAGATTTATTACATTATCTTGTTGACATTTGGAGACAGGTACAAGTTCACAAGCCACTTTTTATATTAAGTTGCTAGATGTCTATTCACAAACTTATAATTTACAGAGAAGGATAAAAATTATACAGCATTTGGAACATATAATAAACTATTAATCTTCATTTCACTTTTAAACATGTATAGTTATTAAGTTATTAGAAATCTTATACTCTTTAGAATTTAGCCAAATATTTTTTCTGTTAAATATCCATTCTTATTTTGTGTCTACAGTATAAATAAAAGGACAATGTATGAATTAGTTAGTGAAAATCAGCATGATAGTCTGAGTAACAACCAGATGTAACAGTCCAAGTCTTCAGAAGAAACAATTCTGTAAATCACCACAACTATTTCTTGAATATAAAACTTTGGGATTTACACTTTATCTGCTTTTTTCTTTTCCTTTAATTTTTATTTATGGACAAGTGGAATATTTTTACAAGGCCAAATATTCACCCTCCCAACTTTCCCTGCTACTTAACTCATAGCTGAAGGAAAATGAATCCATGTCTATTCCAAGGACATTAGTTCAAAGCAAATAAAATAGACCTGGTCAGAATTTGAACTCAGTATGCCGATTCCATTTTCCATATTGACAGCCATTAAGCCACCCACATATCCACAAATAATAATTGATCCTAAGAAAAAAATATAAGACACTAATGTTTAGTTTATTTTCTGCTTGGATCTTAACATTCAGCTGCTATTTCTTACCATATTATATATGTTTCTACTTTACAATTTTATATACTTTTATATATATTAACTTATTTCTAAAGAATTAATGGATTTTTAATCCAGTATATTTGTATTACTTCAAATGTTATTTTTAATGGATACCTGTAGAACACCATATTTTTTAAACAGTTTATTTCATCTACCTAACTGCAAGAAAACTAAAAAAAGAAAATATACCTTCTGTTAGGATTTGAACCTGTGTCCCTCTTTATAGGAGAAACCAGCATCTGATCCGTCATTGTTTAGACCAGAGAACCTTATAGCCAAACAAGTTTTTATTTGCCTTAAAGTACTGGAGGAAACATTTTCTTTATTAAGTTTTGTGCAGACTTGTAGGAAAAATAATCATTGTTTTAAAAAAGGGTGTTTTATTCAAATATGTTTTATTATCCACGAAAAATAATGTTTGAAGTAATAAAATATACACTATGTTTGAAATTTCTACAATGAGAAGAAACGGTATCATCATAAGAAGAGTTGAATCTCTTTTGAATATTTGTGGAGTGAATCAATATTGCCACTTTAGAATTTGTCTTTTTCATTGTGTATTTGGGTAGAAAGCAAGGGTTAGATTTAAAATGAAAAAGTCAAGTCAGTTAACTTATTCATGCATATTAGTGAAGTTCAAGCCACACAGAAATAACCTGTGAAACCTTTCTTGATGTCGGTGGGAGAAAGGTAAAAGGTCAGTATTAAGCAGAGCCATTTTTATATCAAACAAAACCTCCAAAGTAAACATCTTACATTACTTGAGATTTTTTTCTATAGCAAGTGAAAAGACTAAATACTGACGTTTACTTAAATGGAAAGATTTTATATTCAATTGAACTTGAGTTTGTAGAATAATTACATTTTCTTCTTGCTAGCCAAATATTGATATATACTTTTCTCTTTTGAAAATACCAGGAATATTAATGCTTTTAGCTTCAGACGTCATGTGAAAGATCGCTGTTATTATATGTATGACAAAAATGTAGCCATTAAAACCTGCTGATATCATGAGGTACTGGTAAGGTGTCATGGTTTCATGTGATGAAGGAACTGCTGCTGCTGTTGCAGCAGTTTTGTTGTATGAAATTATATGTAAGATTAAGCACTGAGCTCAAAATATTTTTGCACATCATCATATCTTGTTAGTCATTTAAGAACTTTCATTGCTTTTATTATCTTTAATCACTAACCATTCATTGATAAATTAAGAAGACACAATGCAAAGAAGTTTCTTCCAAGATATCTCAACAGAAACTCTAAGGTAGTTATCTTGTTAGCTGTTTCCAAGATGTTGTTAAAGTATGCAAGGTAAAATTGAATTGATTAGCTTTATAAATTAGAGAAAAAAAAACCTTTTTAGATTTTGAAAAATAAATTTTTATCACTTATTTATTAAACAGTATATTTACTAAATGGTATATTTATTTAATAAATAAACAGAATGTCTATTCAAATATAAGTTTACAGTAAAAATATTGTTTAAAGTGATAAAATCTGACGGATTAATAAATAAAATATCTATTACTTTTTTAGAAATTGCTTTGTTTATGCTTTATTTTATCCTTTGACTTATAGGGTTGTAGAGGCATCATGTGTATTGCAGTGACAGTAGAAGTGGTGTTTCCTAGGCAAGCATAGAACCCAACCTTTTCTAGGCAAGTTTTGAATTCAGAGTTTTTCCTTCTCCTAGACTGGTTGCCACCCAAGGTTATATAACCCAGTCTGTCCTGCTATTTACACATAGCTTGTGGTAGAAGAAGAGGATTCATGCCTTTCCCAAGGGTATTAATATGTAAGTGAATGTAATAGATCCAACTGGAATTCGAACTCAGTTCACCGATTCCTCAGTCTGAGCCGCTATCCATTACTCCACCATGCCTCGCATGTTTATGTTAGGATATGAAAATGAGCAGATATGAAATTTTGAGAATCTATGATGAGTAGGATTTCACTTAAAGGCACCATTCAACCTTGCTTGATCAGCAAAGGTGCTTCATGGGTGAATCAAAGAACCTCAAATCTAACGACAGTTCTTTCTGATCAGTGGGATGCAGGTTCAAATCCTGCCAGAGGGCACATATTTTTCTTTAATAAGATTTCTCAAATATTCAGATCAATAGACAAAACATAAATAAATATACTATTTAATAAATGAACAGAGTGTCTACTCAGATATGGGTATCCACTAAAAATAAAATCTGTCAGATTAATAATTAAAAATCCATTACTTCTTTAAAAATAGTTATATTTGTTCAAACAATTTATATATTAATACTTAATCATAGGTGCTTAACTTATATAAAGATATAAAGATTCAACATTTGTCTATATTCTTGAGATGAGGTATTTTCACTATTTACACTAGTTACGTTGATCAAACTATTGTCCCAAAGGACGCATGGCCCAGTGAATAAGAGCATTGGTTCCTAAAAGTGACTTGACCCAAAGAGTTCTGAGTTCAATAGCTGGCTACAGCAGAGGGAACAAAACCTTTGAGAGATGAGTTAACAAGGGGAATTTCCTGAAACTGAGATATCCAAAGGCATGACATATAGAATAGACTTAAATGGGTTCATTTTGAAATTCCAACTAAGATCACCTGAAGAAGGACAGAGCAAACAACAGCTGAAACATTGTGAATATGACAATAAAGATGAGAATAACACTCTAATCAATGTAAATAGTGTATATAAAGATTCACCTACAGATACTTATAATAATAAAATAATTATAATTAATAAAACTCAAATTAAGAAGCTTAGCCACTTATGTTTTCTTTTAACTTCAACTCTCCCTGCTTGCCTTTCAGCTGTTTTTCTTTTCATTTTTCATTAACTTTTTTATTTGCCCCTCTTCTTTCTCCAAATCTTCTCTTTCCCTACTGCCACTCCTTTGCCTTTTCTAATTCTTTTGAAAATAGGCAGAGAGGAAGTTGACAGATATATTTATACTGTGTATAACAATGAAATAAGCTGCCTGCTAAAAATAAAGTTGGAGTAACATAAAAAGCCATAGGGTGAGGCATTGAAATCAGGCATGGCTGATCATGTATGGATAGAAAATGGTCGTCATCAGCCTTTTTGGAATGAAGTAACAATACTAGACAAGGTAGACATCTGAAGGAATCAACACATCTTCTAAACTATGAGGACCTCTTTAGCTCAGCATAGAAATAAATATGATATGAGAGCCACTAATAAAGAGAGAGAGAGAGAGATATGACAGCAAGTCCAACAGCGGCAACAGCAGTTATAATGAGAAAAACTTCAATGGGTGTAATCAAGCATGACAAGAAACAACAGCAGAAGCATCACTCATCAGCAGTTAGGTTAGGTTTAAGGCTCCAAGTTCTCCAAAGAATTTTCCCAGGAGACAACAGCCTACTTAATTAAAGCATTGGTTTGTAAATTTGGTAACATAATAACTGTGAGTTTCATCCTTGGTTCAGGCAGTATGTCCTTGGACTCAGTGGAAAAAGGACAAGCAAAATAATTGAGCAGTATTAAATAACAACAAGACAAGATATCACTAGACATGGACAGTGGAACCAGAACAGTCTTCTCTTGTAGATTAAATAAACAGTTCAGTTTAGAATTTCCTGTCAGTTACCCAGTTCAATATACATCTGATGAAGGCCAGAAGGTACAACAGTCAAAATGTTGATGTTGTTATCACATCAAAGATGAAGATAATAGTCCTAATATAAATCTGTAAATAATTTAAAATATGTTTTGGCTTTAAACAACCCACAAAAGTCTGTTAAGCTGTAAAAATTAAATCAATCATTCAACCCCCCCCTCTCTCTCTTCTTAGCTTCTTTCCTTTATCCATTTATAAAAGAATTAGAAAAAGTAGGGAAGAAGTTGACAGATATATCTATACTATGTATCAGAGTAAAAACTTTTCCCAGAGAGCACAGTTATTATACTGATCCATCCAAGGCAAAAGTACAGAGAAGCAACACTTTCATCCCAGGATACTCTGATCCAAGACATAATCGATATGTAAATAATAAAATAATAATTTTTGACAGGTACAATGCTTGTATTTAGCATTTCATTTAAATTACTTACACTGTTGAAAATGAATTATTACCAAAATATATTTTGCATAAAAATAATTCTTCTTTAACACGTACTTGTCTCCTTTAGTGATAGCTTTGTGCATTACAAAATTTTCAGCCTGAATATTACCGCTTCTTAACTTTAACAATGTTGTTCTCTATTATAAATTGTCTATTTTAAAATAACAACTGTTTCAAAGTAACAATGATCAAAAAATAAGTATAGAATTCACCAACTTACAATCAAGTGAGGAGACATCTTGGTTTGTGAAATAACCCACTTCCTCAAAATTCATGACCTATTATAACAGATGTTCAATTTGCTCATTATCAATATTAATCCACAGATCAGTAAATTTTACTTCAAGTGTTATACATAATATTCATTATCATCTAAAAAGATGCAGACATTATCTTGGCCAGTTTTTAACATTTAGCTACTATGTTTCTTGATGGGTACTCATGCCAATGAGAGCCCTAGGGTTGCTGGCACCCCAGGTAAACTTAACTTTAATGCCCTTACAAGTATAACTTTTTTAGAATTTTCATAAGGATAATAACTGAAAATGTAGATTAACGAGTTTATTACAATATACAACTTAATACAAGCTAAAGAAAACATTCATTATCCTACCTAATATATTTTTCTATCCTTTAGATCTGCAAATTTTTGTGGTACTTTCTATACCTATCTTCAAGATAATTTTCTATTGACAAAATAGCCAAAGAATTTAATCTGTCTTGAGTCATGGACAACCACAAGTATGTTTTAATAAACTTTAGTTTTGGAAGATCCCAAACACATGACATGGTGGCATGATGGCACCCCCAGGCAACAGCCCGAATTGCCAGGACCTTAAGCTGGCACTGACTCATGCCTCTCTTACTCCATAAAAATTATACATTGTCTGTCTGCAAAGAATGCAATCAGTTTAATATTAATGGAAAAAATAGCCTACCTAAAGTAATGGTATTTTAGTCTCCTTCAACATATTCCTACTGGGTCTTCAGTTCCAATATTCAAAATAGTCTCAAATGTCCTCTTTCAGAATCACTATCAGCTGCTTTGTTGCATACATTTTAATTTTGTCTACAGTGTTTCAAGACTAATTTTGGTTTTGGGAAATATCATAGTCAAATATGTTGGGAACTGACAGACACATGTGATGCAAAGAATGGCACAAGACATAAAGAATTTCCTTACTCAGTCACTGTGAATGTGTCAGTCACCCATCTCTCAAACTCACTTAATGACATCTCAGTACCAACTAAGTAACCAAAAGAGAGAGCATCTGTTTATACATGTGCAATAAGGTCATCTCTGATTGGTTTATTGCCAATTTACATCAAGTAAGTTCTTCTCAAGATGTTCCAGACAAACATTGTATTTATGAGACTCTTCAGTTCCGCTACTTCCTTGGTTTTTATTTCATAAAAGAGAAAATTATCATTAGCACAAAATAAAATAAATGGCTGTTTTGAATAACAAATTTTAGACATCATAACTCAGTTTAATTTTACACTTTTGATAGTCAGCATAGACGCCATTAGAATTGGCACAATATTGCCAATAATCCAGTAGTGAATTTATTCTTTCACAAAAAAGTGGTTTTGTAGCATCAGCAAATTGCCAAATGGCATTTTTGACCTGGTCTACATTGTTGTACACCCATTGGTACATATATGCATTTCAGGTTCAGAAAAAGTGGTAATCAATAAGGCAGAGGTCATGAAAATAGGGAAGTTGAAGTAGAACAGAAGTTCCAGTGTGCATCTGTTTTTGCCAGGTAGATGGTTTTTTTTAATTATAAAATCTTGTCTTATCTGGCAACAGGATAGATTTCTTTCTATTCACAGGAATGGGCCAAAATGTTTGTAAGATTTAATGAATCAGTTCCAAATCAACAATACTATTCTACTCTGATAGAACAACCAAGTTACAAAAGGTTTTAATGGATTACTCCATTACAGTACCAACAAACAGTCATGAGGATTTTCTGGGTGATAAAGATTTGGTTTAGGTAAAGTTGATTGAGAACAAATTTTTCAGCTCAAACAAAGCCATGTATTTTACTCTTCTTCTCCATAACATATCCCTTCAGGACATTGGCGATCATAGCTCTCCACAATTTCCTGTCCTTTGTAGCTCTTAATAAATTTTGTCTTTTTGTTTTCTTTCCTAAACCTTGCTCCACCATCCATTTACTCAAGCTCGCTAGGTAGGTTATATGATGTTTTCATTTGTCCCTCTTGCCTTCAAATTGTCCTATGAGTACCAAATTTTCCAAGCCTTCTTTCCTTATGTGCCCTAGAAATTTCAACTATCTCTTTCTGATGTTAATTATGTGTCATTTTTGTTCCTATTTTCTCTAAAACATTTTTCTTAGGCAGATGAAAAGGATCTTTTCTTAATTGAACAATTTCTACCAAGTTTCAAAATGTGCAAGCTGCTTGTCACTGACAAATCATGAGGTATCATTTCTTTATTTTGCTGATTGGTGCCAGACATCTTCTGGCTATTCTTTTCTGGATGAGCTCTTGATTCTTTTTGGTCCAGCGAGGATTTACAAACACAACTCATCTTAAAGATTCAAATCACCAAATGTGAATTTTTAGAATCGTATAGTTCCTTCTGAAGCTGACACTAAATCCCAAGAACTGTTGATGTAGTGGGTAGCTTCAGTAGATCAATGGCCATGTTGGAATTCAAGGAGCATAACATGAAGATTATATTTGTTCATCATACTTGGTTTCGACAGGTGTGTGGCTGAGTGGTTAAAATGTTTGATTTCTGGCCATAAGGCTCAGATCTCACCATAGTCGATTCATAAATAATATAACTTCTTGATATCAGCCTGTGGAGGTGATCCTAATGCATGGCACCTTTGAAATATGCCTGAAAAACAAAACCACAGGTTAACCTAATCTTTGTGAATTAAATTGGGTAGACGGAATCATTCAGAAGCTGTTGATGATGTGTCCTGGGTAAGACAATAAACTACATCCAACAGCAAAGCCTCTGATCAGGTTTTGAGGAGTGTGGAACCACTTCTTAATTGCTAGTGTTCCCAGGTTCACCCTGACCCAGGGTAGTAGCACTTGTTAGGGTCCCAACTATGGGTAAATAGTTAACCCCCAAACTAGGCTCAAAACACTATAAAAGTTTAAAAATAGGTTTTAATATCAGAAATAATTTGTAAAAAATTATTAACAGCAATAAATTTTTGAAGAAAAAAAATTACCAATGGTACATTTTTGAAGAAAAAATACCAGATTTTTGAAGGAAAAAAATATTACCAGCTGTACATATTTAAAAAAAATATATTACAAGTAATAAAACTTTTGTCGGCATTAAATGACCCATTGAGGTTGATATGCCGTAAAACAAACCAAACCAAACCAACCAAACTAAACCATTGATGATTTTGCTAGCATGAAGTTACAAGTCATCATGACTGAGGGTATGAGTGTGCTGACCTTGTTCAAAAAATGATTATGCACTCTCTTCCAGAAACTGTAACTAAGGTCAATTCAGATTAGTTGCAGTATAAACCAAAGGTGGAATCTGTGGTTGAGGCAAGTGTCTGTAATAGGGATCTGCTAGCTGACCTGGCAGAAAGATGCGATTGAAAACGAGTAGTAACCTGCCATAGTATAGCTTACAATAACAAAAAAGAAAAAGACAACCAATGAAAGAGATGTAAATCTTTAAAATGATAGATGGAAATAAACAGCAAGACAGTCATCAAATGACAAAAAATTAGAGGATTCAAATATCCTTCCAGTTAATAAATTAATCCTTTGAAAATAACTATTTAACATTTTTGAACCAATTGGTCACATTCCAGCCGACATTAAAAAATTATGCTTCATGATCCCTTTGAAGAGTATTTAAGTAAAGTCTCTAGCCAGACCAAACAGTAAGGAGATAGAGACAAATACATACAACATCAGTTCAAAACTGTGGCTTCAAAGAGATTCCCTTACTCATTCACCTATCTTTCTCACCAAGGTACTTGACATCTACACTCTTCCTCACCAAACTACATGACACACTTTTCTCCTCATTTTTCCCTTGTCTCTTTTTTTTCACACAAACACATGAAGAAATATTATTTATTTTCATCTTAACAAACAACCACAAGCAAGGAATTTTGACACTTGTACACCTAAGAAAAATTTACTTGTAAAAACACAAAAGTAAAAATATTTTATATTTTTATATTTAAAAACTTTTCCCACCTTTTACTTTGTTGTGGATTGATTCAAATCTGTAATTGGTTTTGTACAAGAAAAAAAATAAGACAAAAATGGCCATTTATTTTATTCCAACCTAATAGTTATCTTTACTTAAATTTTTGTTATATAACATCTTTTTTGAAATTAGTAGATTTCAAATATAATAATTTTTAGATCTTTATCTTTACTTAAATTTCTGTTATATAACATCTTTTTTAAAATTAGATTTGAGAGATAATAATTTTTAGACCTTTATCTTTACTTAAATTTTTGTTATATAACATCCTTTTTGAAATTAGTAGATTTCATAGATAATAATTTTTAGACCTTTATTTTTTTTTTCTATAAAAATAGGAATTTACTCGAAGTAAAAATTTACATTTTTACTTTCATTGAGAGAACATTTTTTTATAGTATTGTTATTTTTGTATTTTATGGTTTGAAATATATTGAGGCGTTTTTTTTTTATTATATTCATACACTAATAGCCTCAGTAATTAGTTCTTTCAACAATAAATTATCAACTCTCATCAAAATCTGTACATACTATAATAGAAGCTGATCTGAGTTGACAGATTGCTTTTGTAAATAGACATTTAAAATGCATGAAGCATTAACAGCTCTCTCCACTAAAATAAAAAAAAATAAGTTTTCTAAATGAAAACAGATTGAGTTTCTCTTCAAATCCTGAAACTATTTTCAAGTCTTATTTTCTACGATTTCCACCTTCATTACAACTGGATGAAATGCACTGCCTTTTCTTCCTCTCTTTATTTCTCTGTTTCGTGAGTTAAATACTTTTATTATCAGAAGTGAATTTGCATTGTTAATTAGCCATATGCTGAAAAAAAAAAATCTTCTTAACGAAGAGATATTTTGTTATTGAGAATAATGATTTGGTTTTGGAGATTTTCCACAACCGATTGACATTTGACCTGAAGCTCTGTTTTCCAGACACTGCTCCATCTTGCCAGAATAAGTGAAAGCAAATAGCTTAAAACTATTGGGATGTTAAAAATGTTCAATACAAAGTTAAAAACAGAAAATCTCATTTTAAAGTAATCTTTTATCCTTCATTCTGTTGTCTATCTATCAGCACATCATCTCTTGAAAGAAAAGAGAAGTAGACCATTGTCTTTTCATTTTCTCATTTGAATTAATGCCAACAATATTGATTGAAACGAAATCTTATTTTATAACGTTCGTACGTCCATCCATCCATACATACATATTTTAATGCTCCTAACAAATATTTTTCAACTGAAATTTTGTTGTTTTCATATTGCTGTCATTGTTTTTCTTATAGACATAATAATAAATCATATAATTGTTTTATTTTTTTTTTCTCTATTTCTTGAAGTAATTTGTTTTAACTTTGTTGGATAAAAAGAATATTTTTCTATAAATACTTTCAAATCTTTTCTGGGTATTACTAGTTGAATCACAGTTCTCTCTTCTATTGATTTCACATTTGCATTTTCTTCCTCAGCTATCTAATATTTACTATAAGTTAAATAGCAGGGTAGATTGCAATCACTAGCCTTGGATGGCAATCACTCTAAGAGAAGGAAAACTCAAAATTCCAAACCATAGAGAAGGCACCGGGAAACCACTCCACTATATTTCTCAAGAAGATATGGTAATTCACAGATAATAAAGAAAAGGAATTTGTTGGTTGGTTGATTTTGTTTAATGATATATCAATCTCCATGGGTTATTTAATGCTGAAATCTAAATATTTTAAAAACAATTTTATGGCTTTAACTAAATATGTTTTGAATGCAATTTTATACCATCAACTATAGATAAAATGTATCATTAGTCATTTTGCTATAAAATGTATTATTGGTAATTTTGCTTTAAAATGTATTGTTGGTAATTTTATTATATAAAAATGTATTTTTTATACTTTCATCATGTTTTGTTTTTGCTTGAGTCTTCGCTATTTTCCCAAAGCTGGGGTTCTAACAGATGCTACCACCCCATGTCAGGGTGGACCTGGGAACAAAACATCCAATCTCCCGATCAGAAGCCTCACTGTAATTTATTGTCATACCCAAGACTAAAGGAATTTCTGAAGGGTCATGATTGCCTATGTCCTGAAAGGACATGGCATTAAAAAAAATCTGTTGTTAAAGGATCCTCCCAATTTAATGTATAGGTTGCTTCTCTTCTCTGGATTTTATAAGAAAAGCTTATGTACTGTTTCTATAGCAACAACTAATGCCATTGTTAACAGCCAGTATATTTGGGGTACTGGAGTCAAATTATAGTGCTTTTAATTTTTACTCTTTTCAAAAATACATTTCTTATTTTTTAATATAAAAATCTGTATCAGCATTTTAGTTGGAGTGCTACTTATTTTAGTAAATAGGACAATTTGACAATTGAATTCATGCCTTTTTTATCTGAATAGTGAATTTTGTTCTCTTAATTTTTTATACTATTACAGAAAGCAATTTCTGAAGCACAATCACTGTTTCAGCTAGTATAATATAAACTTAATTTAATATACCTTTTTCAGAAATGGCAGTTGCTTAAAGAAAATTACACCTATGAGTTGACAACCTGCTTCTGTATGTATGTCTCCATGAGAACAATTTTAGAATTATTCTCCTCGCCTTCACATTTGATATCATTTGATACAGGCAGAAATCTTCATGGCCAAAATAATTGCTACCATCCAAAATTTCAAAAGCTGCATTGTACGACTGACATGCAACAGAAACTTTTGGTTTTATATTTTTACTTGAAACCTGATTCCAGAAAATACACTAACTTAAATACTCAATTATTTTTCCAATGTTATTTTTTTTATGTTTCTGTCTATTGAAAGGTTCCTGGAATTTATTACATAGATTTAATATTTCCTGAACTATTTTTTACTGTGTTCTTGTAGGTTTCAGCTCTCTCTGGGACAAGTAGTCCATATGAATTCCAATATCTATAGTTTGTATTGAATCTTCTGTTACTGTTATTGACTTGGTGATTTTTCATCTTGCATATCTTACATGATTCCTTTTCTCAATAAAAGATCTATAAGTGGGTCGGAATTCTAATTATCTATACTTGGATTTTAGAATCTTATCACTACTTTTTTGAGGAGCATCATTATATAATTCTTCTAAAAATACTATCATCATTCATTATACAAACTCAAAAAAACTATTATTAAAGTATTTTCACAGGGGTACAAAATGTTATTACAGCAATAAAAACAGACATATTAAAAGAACATTCATAATACAAAAAAGGTCATTAAACATTGGCATTGGGGATCTGCATTGCCCTTGACAGGGGAAACAATCATTAGATCCAATATGCTTATACTGACTCAGCTACAATGGACATTTGCTAATCAAGCAAGGCTGAATAGTGCCTTTAAGAAAAAATCTTTCTCATCATAGATTTTCATATCTGTTCAGTTTTGTATCCAAATGTAAACAAAGCAATTTCAAAAGAAGTAATGGATTTTTTATTCATTGACCTCACAGATTTTATTTTCTTGAATAAAATTTTCTTGAAAATAAATAATTATACAGTTTAATAAACAGATCATCCACTCAGATATGAGTATCCATTAAAAATAACGCTTAAGTGCTAAAAATATAAATAATGTAAATTGGTAATTCTTCTGAGAGAGAATATTTCCCTACAAGTTTGGACTCAGCCGTTAGACAAATGACATAAAAATACTCCTACATCAAGAGAAGTAGCAGTAGCAACCATAGCCTTTGCTGAAAACAGTCATTCATGGTTGAACATTCTCTTCCCTAGCTCATATTCTACATTATGCTTCCCTGTACAAAAAGTTAATAAACTTGTTGTTAAACCAATTCCAATCTTCTACTTTTGTTTTTGATAACTCAGTTGCAACAATACCAAAATATAACAATTACAAACAGTTAAACAGGTTTATTAGTCCTCTCTCATCTGAGCAAAAAATAATGGTCAAATATACAAACAAAAAATATGACATTAAAGGCTAATTAATTTTTTGTTTGTATATTACATTAGTCTGAGGTTTTACATGTTTTTAGTTACTGTGCACATTTTTCTGTTTGTTGAGAGTAGACCAATAAACCAGTTTAACTGTTTTTAATCATTATATTTCAGTATTTTTTGTAATATAAAATGTGTTATAGTCCACTCTTGACAGGTATTGATCTTGGTACAAAAAGAGAAAACTTATTCATAAGACTATAGAGGAATGAAGATTATCATATTTTTGCAGGGATACAAATTTTATTAGAGCAATAAAAACAGATATTATAAAAAAAACATTTCATAACGAAAAAAGAGGAGTAACAAAAAATATATTACCATAAATTGGTAATACAGAAATATAATGATTAAAAACAGCTAAACCAGTTTATCAGCCATCTCTCATCAGAGCAAAAATTGAGGACACAAAGATTTGCACAGTAACTATATATATATAAATAAATAAATAACCCCAGCCTAATATTATATACAAACAGAAAATATAACATTAAAGGCTAATTACCTTTAAGCCCACCAATTACTCCTTCTGCTTACAGAGAGATGGCTGGTAGGACTTAATGTATACTAACTCCAAAACCTTCAGGTTAAAATCAGTATTAGCCTTATTTAACACTGAGAACATGTTCAGACTATAAGGCTGAAATCACTAAAATGAAAATCATTAATGCTCTAATTTAATTCTTTCACTAATGTCATCATCCTGAGTCCTATGACTGAGTGTGGTCATAGGGTCACTGAAAAGCTGAGTACCTTCACATATCGGGGTCAATAGCTGGAGAGGTATTTATGCATTGCATGTCTTGGACATGCAATGCATGAATACTTTGGAAAACTAGGTTAAAACCCACCACTATCTAGATCAAACCACAGGTAATATCCTCCAATCTCTGCCCTGGCTGTTGACTTCAGCCTAGGAAGCTCTTCACCCAGCAATGTGATGTCATCATCACCCAGGTCATGTACATATCCACCTTGTTTTTAACCCTGCTAGGTGTCTAGTCATTCTTCTCACTAGAAAAGCCTGGGTGGAATCAGTTTAGTCTCCAGTGACCTGACCAGTACTGAGTTACATATGGTACCAGAAGCACTCATAGAGAAGTACTGATGTAGATTTTATTTCTTCAGAATTGCCAATGACTTAAATGGCTCTTTATATTCTGATAAAATACTGGTTCTGGCTTCTTAATCATTTGAAATCTTAATCTTAACCTCAACAGCAAATTTCACATGAATTAACTTTTCATTTCTGAAAATGTTGATCTGCTACACACCTTCTCAAACTGTTTTCTATTCTGCTATTTTTAGCCTTCTTGCCCATTCCTCATTCCTTCTCCTTATAGAATTATTTCTTCCCATTTTCATTGTAATGTCATACTCAAAACTTATACATATGTCTCGGCTGCATCTATTCATCATCTTGATATTTAACACCATTCAAGCATGAAGTACTTAAAACAATTCATTTCTTTTTATAGTGGCCATTATTGTTTCAAGATGTTTGGAATTTTATTTATAGTAACACTATTTTTATACAGTCATACCTTATGCAATTCATCTGATCATTCAGAAATTTTAGTCTAGTATCATATATATTTTTATAGTAAGAATAGAAATTACTTTCCATTTCTAATTTGAGATATTGTTTTTTTTTTTCATGTCTAACTTGTGAGTGATTAACAACTTTTCATATGACTTGTTCTTTACAACTTTCATCACAGCTAAAGAATCTTATATTAACATTTTATTAAAAACCTTAATAGAAATAGCATTAAATTTACAATTACGACTCTCCTGTTGTAGTTAAGTATTTACATAATAAGGTCTCTGGTATATATATATATATATATATATAATGGGGGAGAACACATGAGCAACAAAGAAGTTCTAAAGAAAATGAGAGCTACAAGAAAATGTATACTTACAATTACAAGGAAACGGTTGAAAATTCTGCAACACATCATGAGGAAAGAAGGCCAAGAGAATTTAACACTCACAAAACATACTGAATGCAGGTGGAGCAAAAGGAAATAGTGAGTAACCTACTAAACAAGTTTCTATGGATATATGACACAAGAGGAATGGGAAAGGGTCAGAAGTTACTTAGAGTAACAAAAGACAGGAGGTTGTGGAGAACCATGATGGTCCATGTCCTGAAGAGACATGGTACATTAATGACAAAGAGGATTCTGTTCTTTTTGAGTGCTCCATCCTTATGACCTTTGCCTAAACTCAGTTGAGCTTACTAAATATTAAGGGGTCATTGGCTTTATCTCTGAATCTTTTTACATTAATAGGAGTAGATAGGTTTTATTAATGTCCAGTTCACAATTCTCACAGGTCATTTGAACAGAAGTAGATGTCTGTCCCTTGTTTCCTGTTTAGGATTGGGTTTCTGGTTCTGTCTAAAGTCTTCTTCAGCTCTACACTTCTAAGGTATCTGCCTAAACTCTAGAATTTTATTTGCTATTTATTTTATTGCTTCAGTAGGAGAAGATAGGTTCACCTATCATCTGAAAAAGGGAAAGTGTTTAAACAAAGGATAGAAAATGTTGCACTGAAGTCTAAATTTACATTGAAATATCAAAAGATGCCTTCCAAAAGCTAAGCAATGTATTACGAAATGGGAAACTTTCATTAGAAACAAAGAAAAAGTACTAGACAGTTATGTAATATTGGTCCTCCTATATGGCAGTGAATGCTGGACAATCTCCTTAAAGAGGAAAAAAGACATGAAGCAAAAAAAAAAAACATGGTTCTACAGAAGGAGGCTGAGAATAACATTGACTGAACATGTGAACAGCAATGAAGTTTTAGAGAAAAGTGAAACAAAAAAGGACACATATACTTAGAATCAGAAAGAGACAATTGAAATTTCTGGGGTGCATCATGAGAAAAGAGGGCTTAGAAAATTTAACATTCACAGGACAAAGTCAAGAGGGACAAAGGAAAGTATCAAATAACATACATAGCAAGTTTGTGTAAATGGTTGGCAGAACAGAGATAAGTATAGATCACATAAAGACAAACATTACTGAGAGCTACAAAGGACAGGAAGTTGCGGAGAACCATTATCATCCACATCCTGAAGGGAGACGGTACACAGAGGAAGAAGAACTGAATCTAAGTCTTATTTACCCTCTCCCAGCATCATCATCTTTGCCAACACTTCCCATGCTGCCCAAGCCAGACGTAAAGTATGGTCAGTGTCAGCATCTCAATTTATGGATGATGTGTGTGCTAGCCGGGCATGCAATTATAATAGTTTGGTGCTATTGATTTCGCCGGAATCTCTTTAGTTGAACTGCCAATCTAACAGAAGACCAAGTGGCAAAGGAGGAGAAATGTTGGCTGCAACTTCCCTCTTCAACCAATCATATATTGAATTTATCGTCAACCTTTCTACATGATATTTAGCTTTGTGTATGCCTAAATGCCTGCTGCTTGGCACCAGCACCCCTTTCTCTGTGTAGCCATAAATTTACTCTTTCTCATTAAACATCAGTTTAGGTTAGTCAAGACGAAGCATTTGCTGTTTCTAGATACTTTCAAATTCACACCTCCTTCAATTCAAATTTGGACTTTGAAAGCTTTTAGTTATCATTCTTGTCTTTATAAATTGTTGTCAAGTTGGAAGTTTATAGTCATGAGATCATTTTCTCATTCTTATTCAACTCCAAATGGCATTTTCTATTCTTTGCAGAAATTAGCTACAAGCTTATAAATGAGCATATTTCTAACTCCTTTTAAAATAGTTCAAATAAAATAAAATAAATAACTTTTCATGTCATTATTAAGACTTGTTAACAAGACTAACAATGTACTATTTGACTTACGTGCATGTATGTACCATAAGTCATATATGTATTAGACAATTGAATTAGTTCAGTTGAACTGAGTGTTAGTAAAAGCAAACGGATACAACAATCTTATATGTCTTTAATAAAGCAGTGAAATAAAAGGATATAAAAAGAGTTCTGCAGACTTTAATACTTTTTAGTCTTATAAGAGTCATTTTAACTCTCTATTAGTATAACTCAGAGAAGGGGTTCCCAACCTTTTTTTGTGTCATCACCCACTTTTGCATGGAAAAATTTTCCACTACCTATCTGTATAGTAAATATTCAAAACCATACCAAAATTATCTGATAAAAGTTTGTTACTAGTTCATAAGCTGATTTTATGATGCAGTAGAAAATACAAAGGGAGGTAACAAATAACACTGATTTATGTGGTGGCTGCTGCTGCTACTACCATATTAAAGTACAAACAAAAGCAAATTTGACCATTGAAAACTATATATATATAATTTATTTTTATGGTCAAGGTTAGTTTTATAGTGTGAGTTAGCATTGCAAGTGTTGAAAAAAAAATTAAACAACTTTTGTTCATAATTTTTTTTAAACCATTTTACCCCAACCAAGGTCGGAGTGCCACTAGTATATGGGGAGGGGGGGTACAGAGAGTGAAAGTGTGGGAAAAGCAAAAAAAGGAATTTGCTGGAGTAGAAATGACAATTACATTTAACTATTTCAACAGTAAAAGGGTGGGACCTAGATGCCAATCTAGTAGCACATTTAAATCATGTAGTCGAGCACCAGGGAAAAAAGTTTGTCAGAACAGTTGACATGAAAATATTTATAGAAAAGACAGAGGAAAGCCACATCACATCTGTGAGAAAGTGACTGAAGTTGAGATGCCAAGTCAGGATTAATTACATTGCAGATCCTTCTTTGGATTTTGTCAAAAACCCTGAGATGAATAGCAGGGGCACCAGACTAGATATGGCAGCAGTATTCAATGTACAAACGAACAATAGATTTGTAAATGTGCAAGATGGACTATGATGAGGAAAAGCTTCTGGCACGACAGAATGAACCAATTTTACTTGCAAGATGTAGCTATTGAGTCAATGTTGTTGTTCCACTTCAAGTCAGTTGAAAATATGAAGCCAAGAAGGTGCAGTGAGATGTTCTCCTGGTGTCAAGCATCAGCCATGGAAGTTTCTCTATGATGGTTAAATGAGAGCAGTTTAGTTTTGGAACCATTAACATTTACAAGCTGTTTCCTGCCCCAGTTAACCACCGATTGGAGGTCCTTTTCAAGAGCAGTGGCCAGATCAGCAGTTCTGACAGACTTGCTATTGAGACAAGAGTAAATGGTAGTGTAATCGGCATAATGCATACTTAGGAACTGATGACATCAGGAAGATCATTGATGAAGATGAAAAACATCATAGGACCTGGTATAGAGCCTTGAGGGACACACGCATTCATCTGAAAGGATCTGGAGGCGAGCCCATTCAGAATGACCTTCATTTCATGATTTGATAGGAATGACTGGATTAAATCAAACAGTCGTCCTGTAATACCATAGCCCCGAAGCTTACATAGAAGACCAGCATGGCAAACCCTGTCAATAGCCTTTGAGATATTTAGAACCACAAATCGAGCTTCACCATCATTATCAAGAGCTTTATATACATATTCAGTGATGGCCGTAAGCCCATCAGCAGTAGACTGGGCAAAATGGAATCCATATTTTTTGCCAGAGAGTAGGTTGTGAGAGGTAAGATGCTTAACCACTTCAGCATTGATTAAAGCCTTGAATACTTTGCCAAAAAGTGGTAGGAGACTAACAGGGTGATAGTTAGAGGGTTCAGAAGGTTCTCCAGAGTTCTTGAAAATAGGAACTACAGAGGAGGACTTCCAACAAGCTGGAAAGCAGGAAAAATCGAGGCAATAATTGTAGAGATGGGAGAGAACTGGGGCCAGCTTGGAAGCACATTTCTTTAGGATGATAGCTGGTATCCCATCGCCTCCACTTGCTTCATGGGATTCTAATTTAGAAATGATGTCCGAGACCAGTGACAGGATTATGCACAGTATAACATCAGTTGTGGGTACTCCAAGTAAGCTGAGTGTTAAACTGGAAGAGAATTTCTGAGTAAAGCATTCCACCTTACCTGCTTCAGATGTCATGACTTCAAATTGATTGAAAAGGGGAGGGATTGAGGATTTACTGTTGTTCAGTACACTCTTGCAGAGCCACCAATAATCTCTGGAACTGAACTTGCAAGATCCTATACATTGTTTTATTCTATCAGCAAACAGTAACTTCACTTCATTGAGGAAATGCTTGCACTTGTTACATACAGATTGTAGAAGTGATTCCTGTGGGCTATAGCAGCTGAGCATCAAGATGAAGAAAGTTTGGTATTTTTTTGCTAGAATGAAAGCATCAATGCTAGCTTTTAACCAGGAACAAGCCTCAGACTCTCATTTTTGAACAGGATGATTAAAAAGTTCTTTCATGGGATGTCATGAAGGAAATCATAGAATGAGTCCCAATCTACTCATTGATAACAGAAGGATATTCTATTGGTAGGAATTTCTTGGCTGTGGAAGTGAAAGGAAATTTTTACAGACTACCGCATGATTAGAGTTTCCAGGAGGGCAGAACTGTGTTAAAATCAAAAAGAAGATAGACTACATGCAGCTAATAAAAATTCAGTAAATATTTTTTGCTGTTCTTGGTATAACCTTATCTGATTTATATCCAAAAACAATGGCGTCCTGGGTAAGACATTAAACTACATCCACATCCTGGGCAAGATGATATACATCCAGAAGCAAGGCCTCTGATCAAGAGGTTTTGAGGATCGTGGAGCCATCTCTTAATTGCTGGTGTTCCCAGGTCAACACTGACCCAGGAATGTTGGAAGCATCTGTTAGAGCCCCAGCTATGAGCAAATAGTTAACAATTACCAGCAATACTTTTTTGAAAAACATTATTACCAGCAATACAATTTTGAAGAAAAAATATTACCACAAACAGATTTTTGACAAAACAAAATATTACCAGCAATGAAAAATGTTGTCGGTATTAAATAACCCATTGAGGTTGATATGCCGTAAAACAAAATAAACCAAACCAATCTAAACCAAAGAATACATATTCTATTCATACAAATCTATCCTAAAAACGTAGTCAGTATTAAATAACCCATTGAGGTTGATATGCCGTTAAACAAAATAAACCAAACCAATCTAAACCAAAAAATACATATTCTATTCATACGAATCTATCCTAAAAATGTTTCCGGCATTAAATAACCCATTGAGGTTGATATGCCGTTAAACAAAATAAACCAAACCAATCTAAACCAAAGAATACATATTTTATTCATATGAATCGATCCTAAAAATGTTGTCAGCATTAAATAACCCATTGAGGTTGGTATGCCGTAAAACAAAATAAACCAAACCAAAAACAATGTTATTTCATCTGAAGAACTAGTTGAATGTTAATGACCCTTTTCAAAACTATAGAACATACTAAAATATTTATTTTCTCTGGGAAATATTTATATCTTATCTAGAAATGTGACTCACTTATTCCCATTTAATCTCATGTTTTTGGGGGGGTTCTTTATACAGATTCTTTGCATATCTCCTTTGAATATTTTTTATGGATATCATATGTTGAAATAATTTTTGAATACACAAAATTCTATATCACTCACCAAAATTTCCAGTTACCCACCATTTTCTGTTCAGTTGCACATCACCCATTCAACAGTTGAAATATCCCACCGGTGGGCAATATCACCCAGGTTTGAAAATCCTGATTTAAAATCTGGCAATCCCCTGTAGTAGCAGTTTTCTATATGTTGTGCATGCCATCCTGCCTTTCCTATGGTGGATACAAGCAAAAAAAGGGATAATTCATGTTTTGAGTCTTATATAGTCCAGCATGATATCAGCATTAGGGACTTAATTTTGTTCAATGAGCTGGTTTCCTGCATCCTACACACTCAAAATATGGGGAATAACTCCTCTACTTTCCAGAGTCACTTCCTTTTAAATATAATTCCTTATCTCTAAGTTCAGACTAATATAATATATTTTAGTTGCTCCATGTTAATATATAAAAATGTGTTTTTTGAAAGGTTTTCTAGTCTATCTTTAACAAAGTCATATATTTCTTGATTAATTACTTTGGATCTTCTTTCTTAGTATATGTTAAATATCAATGTCTTAAAAACATCCTGACTAATATTAGTGTCTTCAGTATGTGTTAGCAAATGTCCATGCCACAATCAAGCTCAAGGATCACTGACCTAATATTTTGTATGATATCTAGTTGCGGTTTAGGATTTTTGATGTTGAATTCAAAGGTGTCTAGCAGAATGGAGTGTGACTTCACATTTCTAGCAAAATGGAATCAGACTTCACATTTCTAGAAAATATGACATTTCTAACAAAATGAAGAGAGACATTGAGATTGCTGCAAAATACAAATATGTTTTTCACTTCACAAACAAGGGAAATTCAAAAGAAAACACAATCTCCACCTGAAACAGATTATACAACTCCTGTGACTTAAGAATTTCAGTTGTTATGTATTTTTATATGCTGGCCCAGGCTGCTGAAGGATAGGTGTTTTAATCAAGTCATCAGCTCTAGACAGATTGTCAACCAAGGTTAAAGAAATGCTATCTGCCTATTAGCACAACCTTTGACAACTTTTGAACAGTTTTGTTGTCTACTTAGTTTCATTAACCCACAGTGTGACTTTCTGGCACTTCCCAATGGCATTGCATACTGGAATCATCTTCACAGGATGATATTATCAAGAAGTTACCTCCTTGACTAATCAATGGTGGGTGAAATTTGAATCTTTTGTTCCGTGGTCAGAACACTAACACCCTAACCATTTGGCCATGCGCCCACAAACGGTTCAGCAGATAAAGACAAATTTGACTTCTGGGGTCACTTGAGATCATTGGAAGTAGAATTAGTTTGTGGCCATTAACATCTGTATTCCAAACAAACTATTATATCCTGAGAGATAAATTGGTACTTCATGGTAATTTGGGTAGAAGGAAATGATTGGATATTTTACGATGACCTCCAAGGTTACTGAAAGCCATCAGAGGTCAATTCAGGATTAAAATAGCATTTTGCAGCCATACTAAAGAACTTGAAGATAAAAAACTTAATTTTTTTTTGTCTTATTATACAATCCAAAAAAATATTTTTAGACAAAAGTTTCAAAATCTTATGGATTTCAATATGATTTTTTTTAACCTGTTTTATATGTAAAAGAAAAAATGGTCCTAAACTAATGGCTCCAAATAATTATGTAGTCAAAGAAATAAACTCAAAGCTACTGCAGATTCCTGAGTGCTTGAGCTGTAAAAGACAATTGACAAAATTCTGGGAAAAATTCTGAAGTTGTTTAGAACCCAACTGATCTCAACTCTTGTGATCTACCCTCATATTCACCCACACAGGCTTCAACTAAAAGTTGAAATGTTCACCTTGATTCTTAAATATCTCAACACACCAAAGTTGTACAGGAGAACTCAGCTATATGTCAAGCAGCTTCTCCCACATGTCATCAAAAGAACTATCTTCATAATTCCACCAAAGTTGCACTTTGGTTTAAAGCAACTTCAATACACAGTGACATCCATGATCATGAACAAAGCACAAGAACAATTTCTCAAGCTTGCAGGTCTCAACTTGGCTTCTCCACTATTTTCCTGTGGCCAGTATAGCTGGCCACTTGTATTTGAGGATACCCATCTACTAGGGCAGCTATTGCAGATGTTTGCACAGGCACATTTGTGTTTGTTCAACATCCACAGAGCCCACCTAGGGTTTATACTGCAACTACACTGAGCAGACCTTAGTTAAAGTTTTTGGGAAAGTGCGTGTTATCTAGCAGGATCAACAATATGAACAAGGCCATCACACTCAAATCCTCAGTCACAATGACTTGTGACTTTGTGCTAGCACAGTTGTTGATGGCCCCTAGAGGTACCATCTACCAAATGTCACTCACAAGGCTTAAGTCAACCCGTGGTATAGTTTTCAGGCACTTTCCAAAGGTACTGCATGCTGGGATCAAACCCTCCAGTCATCCTTCCCAAAAAATCGACCATGGTGAGATTTGAATCTGGGTCTCATGGTCAGAAAGTGAATGTTCTAACCACTCGGCCATGCGCCCATATAATAATATAGATAATATTGATTCATTTCTCACTAAAATATGCCCTAATAATAACACTGATCATTAACGCCTAACAAAACACATAGTCCAGTAAAATACTGGAGCATCAAAGGCATACAGATTTTGTAAAAAGTGCTCAGTATTAGAAAATAGAGCAGCAACAAGAAATGGTAATGTTAACAGTTTCCTTATAAGAAAACATTCAGCATTCACTGACTGAACAGTCAGTGTTACCTTTGGTTGAAATTTATTAGTCTTTTAAACTTGTATTTATCAGTTAATTGAAATATACCCTATCACAATTTAAATTAAATAAGGTTTTTCTTAAGATCAATGATCCATGGTAAATTTTAGATCAGTTTCATTCCAATCTGTTTATTATTATTTCTAATATGGACTTTTATGTTATTTGTTATGTTTATTTACTTCAAGTGTTATGTTTTCTTTATTATTTAGATTTCTCAAAGTAAACATGTACAAAACATATTGGCCATTGTATAAAGAGACAGTAAATGTAATTTTCTTTTCTCATAAGAGAAATTTGCTTTCTCATGTATTAAGTATAAGGATGCAAATATGAAATTTTCTTGAAAATAATGATTCCTTGAATTAAGATAAACCTTTCCTGCTTAGCATTGATATGCTACACTCTTGAATTTCAATGAGAAAAATAGCATCTTAAAAATGAAAACCTGAAAAAAAGATGAAGCTTGGTCAATAACATGCCTCAAGGATAAAACATTTTATAACCTACCATGAAAAATAATTGAACTCAGACAAATAGAAATTATTTCTCAACTGAGTGGAGATTTTCATCTCTAATGAGAGATTATTTGTTGTTTTTTTTTTTAAGTTTTGCCAATTAATGGTAGAGGAATAATTGCTATTGGAAGCAAAGGAATTTATCTGAATTTTTCTTCAACCATACAATAAAATTTTTAACGACTAGTTTCTGTGAAATCTTTGCATATTTCAGAAATGAAATGTTTTAATTAACTGAAATTGATTTTGATATTTGAGAATTTTTCTAAAAAACTTATCAATATTTTAATTTTTTTTTAAATTGTTTTTGAGCTGAAACTGTAAAGTTCAAATAATACAAAATTATTAATCCTTAAGTTGTAGTTTTTAATGTTATTGAAAAGAAGGAATCAAACATTCATAAAAACATCATTTATTTTTCAGATATCCTCATCTGGAGTTCTCATGCTTCAGTTAAAATCGTTGCTATTTATATCTTTGGCAGTTGTGATTTTATGTAATATTTCATATTCTTAAACTGTGCATCTTATTTGAAAAATGATCTTAAAGAAAATGCAGTTTAAGAAACGGATATATTATTTACATTGTTTTGTTCAGACTATTTTCTTTATCATTGTTGTTTTAACCCATATCCTTCAGGCATCAGTCTAAACTGATGCTAACTTTTATTTTTTTCATACATTTTTACCATTTTACTTAAAGCTCCTATTTTCTTGGTTCTAGGTAGGCAAAGAAAGAAGGCATCAGTTTAAATTGATTCTACAAAGTTATGGGTTAAACTCATGCATTTTTCTTTTTAATATTTTGTAGCCATTTTCCTTAAATTTCCATATTTTCTTGATTTCATATGAAAACTTAGAAATTTTCTGACATATTCCAGTGAAATTTTCACTTTCCAAAATTATAGTTTATATATATCAAGCAAAGAAATGTCAGTTTAAACAGGAAGAGCTGGATGAAATTTGAACTGTCATACTTATATTTGATGAATGTGACAACCTTTAAATAGAAGGAAAAAAGAATAAAATAGTTATTAAGACAAAAATAATAAATAAAATGTAAATATCTGTCTATATTTCTGAGATTAGGTATTATGTACATTATTTACATTATTTGGACTATTGTCCTCATCTTTGTCACCATATTTATTACAACGTTTCAGCTGTTGTACACTCTGACCTTCTTCAGGTGGTTGGAATATCGAACTGAACCCTTTATTTCGCTCACTGGGGTAGACTGTTCTAGTTCCACGTGCCATGTTTAATGGATGTCAGTTATCAGTTATCTCCTGTTAATTTTCCCTCTGAAAGTTCTCTACTGCCCTAACCGGGTATTGAACTCACACTCTTTGGGTCCTGTCACTGGATCTAACCAACGCCTTTATCCACTGTGCCATGTGTCCTCAAGTATGAGTTCAATACCCGGTTAAGGCAGTGGAGAACTTTCAGAGGGAAAATTAACAGGAGATAACTGATAACTGACATCCATTAAAACATGGCACGGAACTAGAACAGTCTATCCCAGTGAGTAAAATAAAGGGTTCAACATTCCAACCACCTGAAGAAGGGCCGGAGCGCATAACAGCCTAAAACGTCGTAATAAATATGGCAACAAAGATGAGGACAATAGTCTGAATAATGTAAATAATGTAAAATGTAAATAATTAAGATTTTTTAAAAATTAGTAAAAAAAAAATTGCAAAAATAATCATATCATTTAGAGACAAAATTAATTCATTCATTTCAGTGAAATTTTCACTTTCCAAAATTACAGTGTAGATATATGAAAAAAAAAAAAGGTGTTAATTTAACCTGATACCAAACAAATATAGTTGACCAGTGTTTGGGTCACTGCACTTTCTGGCCTTCCTCAGATGTCTTTTGTTTTTGGCAACCTTCAAATAGAAGATGTGTGGGTAGTGTAATGGTTATCGGGGTTGAAAGAAGAATTAACAAGCAGAGTTCAAATTCCTGCCTTGTCTGTTGTATTTACTTTCACACAGATGACTATGGTAAAGTCATGAACCTATCTTTTCTCCCTACTACAAGCTGTTGTTTAAATAGAAGTGTAAGCTGGGCTCTCCAGCCTTGGATGCCAGCCAGCCTAGGAGAAGGACAAATTTATATTCTAAACTATAGAGAAGACAATCAGAAACCACTCAACTATCTTGCCTAAGAAGTCTTGACAATTCAAAGAAAAGAATTCTGTGGAACGCCATGATGGCTGAAGGGGCATGGCATTTAAAAAAAAATCTCTTGGGAATTTTAAATGGGGTTCTTTACTTGATCTATAAATCATATTATTCTTATTTCAATACCTGTCATATCCAGTGTCCTTTGAGAATTTCCGCTGTCAGTTAATCCTTATAATGCCAATTTACCATTCTATTTAGATTATGTATATTTGTAGACTTCCTGACAAAGGAATTAAACTCAAAATTATCAGTGCTTTTACCATGTCATACAGGACACCAAAGTAGTTTATTTTTGAGCCATAAATCTAATTTTTTTTTTCTTACTAGTTTGTATATGATGTTGATATCTTGACTCAATCTACTGATTGGCTGATTTGTGTATAACATGTATGCTGCTACTTTTGGTTGTCTTATTTTCCAATGTTGTTATATGTCAGTTATTTTGACTAGCTACTTTTCATTAAATAAATCATGAAGTTGGTTCTGGAATTGATCAAACTAATATTTTCATCTTGAGATAAGAATATAAAACCAAATTACTTACAGGATTGTTATCATGATTCATCTCATAATTTCATCAAGTATTTAATTAATCTCAAGTTTTACAAGCATTATTTTGATTGTTTTCTAAAATTATCAACAGGGATAAAATGTCATCTTAAAATGATGCTGTACACAATTTATTCATAATTTTTCAATGATTTAAAGCACAAAATAATAGATTAGCGATAATATCCTAAAAAATTCGAAATTTCTAGGGAGATTTTTTTTCTTTTTTTAATCAATTCAAGCAAGGTGATAATGCTGCTAAGACGCATGGGGCTACTGGGAGTGAAAGAGAATGGAAAGACTTTAGTAGGAACTGGAAACCCAATCCTAAACAGGAACAAGAGATAAACTTTTACTCCTGTTCAAATGACTGGGGTGGAGCATGAACAAGACAATAGGTAAACCTGTCTACTTATATGAAAGAAAATAACTAAATAGTAAATAAAATTTCAGAGTTTAAACAGAGATTTTAGAAGTATAGAGTTGAAGTATACTTTAGAAGGAACCAGAAACCCAATCCTAAACAGTAAACAAGCAATAAACCCCTACTCCTGCTCAAAATACTGGGGAGGAGTGTGAACCAAATTATAGGTGAATTTATCTACTCCTAGTAATGTAAAAGATGATTATTCACTTTTCTACAGGATAAATATACAGGCATCCTCAAGGGACTTGAGAGTAATGTCAGCCTATTCATAAGAATAGCTTAGACCTCAAGAAGGAACATCAGCTGCCTCTTCCTGATGTTAAGTATAAGCCTCCTCCTTGTTTGCATCCTCTCTAAGATCTCATTGTTGCTCACACACTTGGTCCATGATATCCTTAGCATCCTTCTATAGAACCACATCTCCATTGCCTTGAGTCTCTTCTTCATCTTTGAGGAAATCCTCCAACATTCACTGCCATAAAGAAGGACATTTTAGGCTTGTTTTCCCATTTCTTAAAACAGGAAAAATAAATATACACAATACAGAGAAGGCATGAATAATTGTATGAGAATTTCATACAATTTTATGTATGTGTTTGTGTGTGTGTATTTTATGTTACAATTCTGATAATGTTCATATTATAAAAGTGCTATACCATACCTATGGACTATAATGGGTATGTCCCAATCCTTATAAATACAGTGGAATATACTGTATGTTGATTCACTTTTGGATTCGCTTGCAATTCACCTTCATTCACTTCTAGCTCACCACTAGCAGTTGATTACTTACTACATGCTGCTGGGGAATCTTGTATATTGTTTCTCTTATAAATATTATCATTTCCAACCTCAATTTTGGCTATTCTTATTAAGTAACCATTTCTTATGTTACAACAAAAAAGGAAGTAAGTTACTCTGTAATATCCCAAGTCCTATCACGGAGGAAAGTTACACACATGTTGTCATCCCAACATCCCTTCTTGGGTGAAGTGATTAAATCTCACATCTTTTGGCGAGATCTCCATAGTTCTGGCAGGAAGTTTTTGTTGCATGCTGGGAGTAATTTTATTATTTTTATTCTTTTTATTCAATTTATTTTACACAAGATTTAAATATTACTGTTTTATTTTATTTTATTTATAATTTTCATTTCCATTATTATTATTTTACTTATTTGTAACAATAATAATATCCCTACATTCTATATAAAATCTTTTCAAGCATAATTCATATTTGGAATTAATTTATTATATAGAGTTATTCTAGTCCATTGTGTTAAGACATTAATATATCAAAGATATATTAATGCATAACATGGGTCTTGAAGAGTGTAAAAAAACAAGATATTTCTTCTCTCTTTCCATTATTTCTATAACTGATCAAGTGAAAATAACAACTCTTAGAAATGTAACCAATTTGCCTCCACTCTTCAATAATATCCATAACAAATACTTGAAAGTATTTGGACACATTAAAAGATCTAGACTTGAGACAATGATGCCTGGAAAAAGAAATAGAGAAAAAACAAAACAGAGATGCAGAGATAACATAATTCTCTGTTCACTAACTAATCAGTAGCGGACACGAACAAAAGCTTGCTCAAGATCATAATAAATGGCGGGAAATAAGTCAAGTTAGTTTGCAATCTGCTGCAGGCAGAAGGAGTGACTAATGATGACAGCCTGTTTTAGTCTACACACACACACAATTCATTTTCAAATTACAGGTTTATCTTCATAGAAATCTATTTTTTGTTTGCGTGAATATAAATATGCCACATTCTTAACAAACCCATTAAAGTAATTTTCTTTCATTCATAGAATTGCCACCACTCAACATTTTTTTTTTATTTTTACTAAAGTTCACCCAAAACAAGGCCCAAGAACTTCTCAAGGCAGAGGGTTAGGAAAATGAGATGTACGATATGAATGTATGAGAAGGAAGTAGGAAATGAAGATTATGAGGATATGGTGGATAGATATCAAATTACCTTAAACTTGAAAAGATTAAGTCTGTAGTGTTCAGGGGAAGGCATGCACACTGTTCTACAATATAGTAATTCTTGAGAAGAAATTTTCTGGGTGGAACATCCTTCTTACCAAATGAATGTGTGTCAAGGGAAGTCTGTTGGAGTCAATCGGAGAGAATTCTAGTGACGTAACAGCGAGTGCTTAAGCAAGACATACTATTATAACGCTAGGAGTGATTTATAACAGAAACTGAAAACATTGATAAGATAAAAGCAAGAAAAGAAATTGTTTATAAAAGGAGATTTACTGTATGAAACAAGACGTGTAGATTAACCAGCAAGAAAATATTTAAAGAACGTGGTGTTGCGAATTTAAATAAAAGGAACATATCCAGAATATTATAAATATTGAGTGAAGACAAGAGAGTGATTCAAATCTGTGGACATAGCAAGGTGGGTCTTGGTTGTAAAGGCCTGAGGTGATGGGGCTAAAGGATGAAGCTTATCTGAATATTTACCATGAGAGTCACAATAGGCTTGCAACATTGCATATGGTTGACTCAGCAAATAATTTCATCACTTTTATCCAATTTTTAGAATGTGACTACACCCTTTGAAATATAAATTTTAATGAGCTGGAAGCCATTTCTAAAAAAATCTATTTATTACTACTATCATGACAGGCTTAGATTGAGAACTAACGATAGTAAATATACCAAATTGTAACTGGTAGGAGTTTTCAGACATGATTATCTTGGCAATTTTATTTTGCTTTTTTGCTTTTACAATTATAGAAATTTGATGGATTTTTTTTTATTTACTTGGAACTGATTTCCTATAATAACTATGATCAGAAACATCTTAAACTGTGCAATATTTCTCTTGCAATTTAAATTGAAAAAAATTATAATAGCCCTATGTTAAGAATTTTTTTTCCTTTTGACAATGAAGTGTCAGTCTCTTCAAAGTATAATTTTTTAAAGTTAATTTCTCAAATTTTATCCACGACAATGGATAGCCTGCAGGCTTATACTTTTTGCTAAGTGTTTGAATGTATTTTGTTTCATTAATTTTGTTATTACATTAAATTTTATGTTTTAAGCAAACCAATCCTATTCATAATTCTCACTGAAAAATATCAGTTTTTTTTATCTTTTTTTTTTTTTAGCGGGGCATTTTTATATAACTACTCTAAAACACCAATGTAGTTTTTTTCCTGCTTTATCAATTCCTAAAAGCATTGCAAACTATCTCTGAAAATGAAGCAGGCCAACGAAAAGATCTCTAGTATTTACCAAAATCTGTAGCAATTACATTGTAAATAGGCTGTTAAAATCAGAGTAGAAGCGAATGAAAAAAAAATACGGTAAATATATTTTATTTTCTTATGTCACTGTGGAAAAAGCCAGGATGAAATTTTCCTATATAAGCAGAAGCATCAGTTAGAGATCCATACCTGTAAAAAAAAAAAAAAAACGCTGCGTTTGTGCGTGTGTCACTTTTCTATTTTAACAGAAGAGTGCAATACATAGAGATTGGAGATGTAGAATTACTAATCTGTATGAATTGAGATTTTCTGATGAAATACACTACAGCGGTAGTGGAAAAAAAGACTTCCAAACTTGACAAATAAAACACTATAATTATTTTTTAATTATTTAATTCCTAGATTATTATTATTATTATTATTATTATTATTATTAGTGATTGTAGATACAATTGCGTTGTAATTTTAAAAAAAAATATCAACATTGAATAATTTGACGGCGCTGGTAAACTAGTTGTTTTTATAGAACAAGACTTAGCGTTTGACCTTTTTAATCATGAGTTACCTCCCATGACATATGAAAAACGCTCATCAAACTCACGGACGATGTCCTCAGGAGCTTTAGCTGTTTACTTACATTATTAGCCTTCACCAGCCGGAGTAGTTTGTAATTAATAGCACAAGCACCAAGAGGCCATCCCAACTCCCAGGCATTACCTCTCCTACAGGATGAGGCTGGAATCGTTACCCGTCGCCTGAGGCGTCCCCAAAGGGGAAAATGCCGAGGGGGCTTGAGCAATTTTTGAACGACTTCCCGCATTAAACCTGTGTCACATTCTGTAACGACGTGGGCGTGCGAATAAATACCTGTTTGTATTCATTCATGTACATCGGTGCACAATTATGTCTTGTTCTTTTCAACAAGATACCGATTTTTAAACTTTAAGTTTTTAAGATTTTTTTTATTTATTTATTTAGGAATTTGAAAGATTTAATTTCTTTCCGATGATTTGACTTACGAGTGAAAAAGACATTTTTTTATCAAACGAAGGTAAATACTTCAATGGCTAACAAGATATTTTGAAGGATTACATTACGATTCTATTATGCTTTTAGGATTTCATAGACACAATAAAAGAAAAGATGTAATAACTTTGCGCATTGTTACATTTTCTCAAAATTAATTGAAACGGGACCTGAACGATCATGGCTCTTTACATCAACTTGTCCTTTGTAAAGTAAAGTTTATCATTTTATTCTACCACCTAATCCCTAATCCATTTACACAGGCTTGTTAGGTAGATTATTTGATGCTTACCCCTGTTTCTCTTGCCGTCAATATGTCCTTTGAGTATCAAATTCTCCAAACCATCTTTCCTCATTCTGTGCCCTAAAAAATTCAGTTGTCTCCTTCTGATTCTAAGCATAAGTTTCCATTTTGCTTTCAGTTTCCTTAAAACTTCTTTTTTTGCATGTCCACTCCATGATATTCTCAGCATCCTTCTGTAGAACTACATTTCTGTTGCTTCAAGTCTCCTCTTCATCTGTGACTGTGAGTAAATTGTCCGGCATTCACTGACGTACATGAGAACCAATATTACATAGCAGTTCAGCACTTTTTTGTTGTTTCTAACTAAATCTTCCTGTTTCTTAATACTTTGCTTAGTATTTGGAAGGCATCTTTCACTATTTCAATGTCCCTTTAAACTCTGATGATGAATTTTTCATCCTATGTTCCAATAAATTTTTGTCGTTGCTTGATTTTGGTGCTTCTGATTCATAGTTCACATCTTGGGCTATTCCTCTTGCCAATAACCAGATATTTTGTCTTAGGAATTAAATACTATATATATTTTTCAATCAATAAAATCCCATCAGGTTTGTTTGATAAACAATAATTACTAGAGAAAATACCACTAAAATACTTGGCAGATGTAATTGTAGACCTACCATGTGTTATCTTTGGACTATTTAGAAAATATTAATAATAACTCCCTTCATCACTCACGCAAATTTGAGAAAAAGATTTTCAAAATCCAGTGTGAAATCATTTTCTAACTGATAAAAACCTTGAATTCAAAAAGTTCACACCTCTATGTGAAATTAGATTTTGGATCTCCCTTACAGATATAAAAACAGAAGCATACTGCTTCTAGAAGCTCAAAACAATTTCAGAGGCCAATTTGATGTACATGTATGTCAGTCAGTTATGTGTGATACACGCTTACACGATCATATATCTTTCGATACATGACTGAACAGGCAGATTTTTTTCCCGCAGTAGGTCTGTCCTGCTATTTACCCATAGCTAGGGGGAGAAGAAGAGGATTCATAATTTTACCAAGGGTATTAGCACATAAGTGAATGTAATGGATTCGACACATATGTACACACATTTAATACCGCCCTACAAACACTTAATTAATTGATAAACTTCACTGGAAGGAAAATTGAAGATTTTATTGTGATTGTATATGTCTGAAAAGAATATATAAATGTTATTTCAGCTGATGTTCTGCTTCTACTTTTCCTCTTTCTTTGGTCTCACTATAAATTCTTGATCATTCTAATATCTTTCCCACATTTATGTTTAGGTATGCATTCTTTTGCATGTGTATTGCTCTTTCTGATATCATTCTGAGCATAAATATTACATTCCTTGTTCCAGTGTCTTTAACAAAACCGCACTGGCCTTGTCCTATTTCTGGTCTAATTCTGCTACACTATTCATCAGAATTTGGCTCATTAGGCTGATCGTCCAATAGAGCTTGCATTCATTTGCACCTGGCTTCTTAGCCAGCTCTATGAAAATTTTGTCTTATTCTTCGAATTATGCTTACATCTCTTTATCTTTTTAAAATTACATGGTTTACAGTCATTAAAGAAAGTAATTAGTCAATTTATTCTAGTTAAGTCATATATCAAACAAACACTACATAATAGTGTAAATGTATTTGCTTTTATTTTATTCTTAGTTTAAGCAAAATTTCCACCTTCAGATCTGTTCAAGAACTTTTTCTTTTCCCATTTTAGAATCAGCTAATCAAATAATCATCAATATCTACAAGCGTAAATTATTAAGTCTTATATAAGATGAATTTTGATCTTAAATTTTCATTGATTAGTATAATTTTGGGGTCTTGGGTATAACCTAACAATAATAGTCTTGACTTAGAGACAGACTTAGAATCATTGTTCCCTACAGGTGATCTTTGGCTAAGATCTTGCACCTGTTTACCCCCTTACCAGATTACATTTTTTTTGTTTCTTTTTTTTACCCGAAAGACACATGGGGAGGGCATTTTTATTTATTTCTTCTAAGTAATCAACAACATAAATCTACAAATATCTACTTAGAGGTAAATTGATTGAGTTGATTCATTAATTAATTAATTTAAACAAAGAGAAAGAGAGAGAGCTTACTTCAATCATTTTTTTTTAATGTTTAACAGCATGAATATATATCATCATCAGGAAATCAAATAAAAGAACATTACTTACCAGTGCAAAATGAGTGTCACTATATATGTTAAGAAAATGTTTTTCCTTTTTTTATAGAAGAGTCTAGAAGCTGGTGAACTAGAAGTTGATCATAATTGGCCTATAAAGACCTAAGGAGATCTTTTGTCACAGTGGGTTAGGATAGCATTCCTTTATGAGAAATGCTGTAGATGAAAGCTGGCACAAAAGCTGATATCTGATCAAATATTGATTAGGTCACTGTGGAGAAGGGGTATGATGTTACAAGACTGTAAATCTGTAATGATCTATGGCTGAAAATATCACTTATGATGTGTGCCAGAGAGATGAATTTTACAATTAATGGAATTAATATTTATTGCTAAATTAAGTGTATTGACAAAGAAAGAGATTACGTCGAAAAGTAATAATTTTTTTTTATGTAAAATACTTTTTCCACCATTAAGCTCTGGGCATATTTGTATATTTACATGTATATTTTATTTTTTTCATCCATATTTTTCAATTATTATTAGGCAATTTCTAGAGCACATAATGAGGAAAGAGGGGTTAAAAAATTTGATACAGGACAGATTTAAAGCAAGGGGGACAGAGAAAACCAACCTACCTAGTGAGCTTGAGTAAATGGATGGCAGTACTGGGTTTAGGAGAGATAATAAAATGATAAATTTATTAAGCGCTACAAAGAACAGGAAATTGTGGAGAGTCATGATTGCCAGCATCCTGAAGGAACATGGCACATAGAAGAAGAATTAAGCAACATTTTTATAGACGAGCTACTTTATATTGTGCATGTTATGGGCTACACACATACCACATGACAGAGAAAAAAAAATAATTGACCAATCAAATCTTTCTGTTGTGGTGTTGAAAAATCCTAAGCCTTGAGCCATTTCAACACAGGTCAACAATGAAAGAAGACTGAAAAACAGTAGACACACTCTCTTTCAACAGGACTTTGTTTCCACCTATAAGCAACTTCAAAGGAACTATCAAATCACCTATGTCCTTTTGACTAATCAAAGCTCTAGCCAAGTACAACAAACTCCTCTTACACTGTGTATTTAAATCACCCAACTCTCTCTTTTCACATACTTACATCTGAAAGGAACATTTCATTTCACACAAAACTTTTCTTTTTCCAGTTTGTGTCAATTTAATTTCTTTTTATATTTTATTTGCTTCATTTGAATCCTTTTAAAATAATCATTAATTTTATTCAGGATTACCAGTGTATGTGCTATATTGATTTATTTTGAAATGGTAAAGATTTTTACCAAAACTGATTACAAGACTCACTCTTATGTTAATTTATACAGAACTTCAAATTGATAACTGTTGACATACCCTAAAACATCCGATATTTTGCATATTAAAAGGAATGTCACTCACATCATAGCAGCAGAAATTAGCCTTTTGTTCACAGAGATTAAACATATTTGACAGGGAATAAAATGTACAGAAATAACAGAAAAACATGTTAAATTGGATGTCACTTTCATACATCTTATATTTTTCTCGTATATTTTGGAGTGTGTGTATTGTTTAGGTTACAATTGTTTTATGGTACATGTGATAAAAGAGAGAAGTCACTCCGTATTATTACATGCCATATCACAGAGAGAAGTTGGACACGGGTTGCCCGTATGAAGGTTTGTGGCGAACGTCTTTTGGCAAGATGTCCGTATTTATGGCAGGAGTAGTTTTTGTTCCGTGCTCGGAGTATTTTTATTATTTTTAATTTTTATTTTATTTATTTTATACAAATTTTTTATGTTATTGTTTTATTTTATTTATAATTTTTTGTGATTATTTTATTTTTATTTATATTTGTCCCGACAAAAGTTTTAGCTGTAACAGAGGAGGAAACCGACCTTCTCACATCAATTGATTGGCTCTTTTGGTTGACTCGGGGCACTTAAATCCCTTGAGCAAAATATCCGTCATGCTGAGGCATTTGAATCAGTATTGCGGGACCAAACCTCAATGGCCGGCGCTTCAGATACAGCTGCTGCTCGGCTATCAACATACCGCAGACAGAAGGGTGCACCACAAGCCAACGAGGCGATCCGTACCAGCACCTATTGCAACTGCAATGTTAAACCAAACCACCAGGCTTGCTTAGGTTGTGGCAGCCACCAGCACGGCACCTCAGGAACTGGATCACGCCGCGTAAAATGCCCAGCATGGGGAAAAACATGTAGTAATTGTGGGAAGCCCAATCACCTATCGAGGGTATGCTGGGCTAAGAAACTGGCTCAAGCGGTCAGGAAAAGCCTAGAGGCTAATGAAGCCTCCATGGACACACTTATCGCACACATCACATTCAATCAAACGACAGGCACGTATACATCTAAAGACACAGGCCAGGTAAGGGAAATTGATGCATATGTTGTTCCATTCTCGCCAAAACCGGATCCCAGACAAATTAAGAATATCCCCAGAAATCACAGCACTAGGATGACAATCTTTCCTGATAGTGGGGCCACCATATGTCTCGGGGGACTTAAGCACCTTCTGAATATGGGGCTCACTATCAACAACCTCATTCCATCAAGAAAAGTCGTCCGAGTTGTTGGAGGCTTTACGCTTGTATGTCAGGGTTGGTTCCCGTGGAATTCATCGTCCAAGGAAGAACAACTAAACAAGCCCTATACATATGCAAAAAGATTCAGCGGCTATACTTCAGCAAAGCAACCTGCATTGATGTAGGGATACTGTCCAAAGACTTCCCGAAGCCGACGACTACAATATTACCCCAAACAACAATGCAACACATGCCCTCGACAAGCACACAAAAAAAATCGGACGTGAGCCCTAAACAATGCAAAGTCGAGGGACAACTTCCAACACGCCCCAAAAACTCCCTTTTCCCCCAACAGAACAAAACATTGATAGGCTCAAGAATTGGCTATTGAATCAATTTGCCGAAACGGCGTTCAAGAACAATAGTGAATTCCCACCGATGTCTGGCCCCACTGCACATATACACCTCAAAGAAGGAGCAGTCCCCAAAGCCAGACATAACCCAATTCCTGTGTTTTTTCACTTCAAAGAGCCCGTAAGACAGGCCCTTTGGGAAGATGTGAAAAGGGGTATCATAACCCCAGTACCCGTCGGCATGCCCACTGATTGGTGTCGCACTATGGTAATTACCGCCAAGAAAAAATGGCAAACCACGAAGAACCATAGACTACCAACACTTGAATTCACAGTGCAAACGGAAACACACCATACAGGGTCACCATTCCAGCTAGCACTACAAGTGCCACCTAAACAAAAGAAAACAGTGTTGGATGCTGTTGATGGATATCACTCCATCCCCTTAGATAAAGAGTCCCAGCCACTCACCACCTTCATCACAGAATGGGGAAGGTTCATGTACCTGAGGATGCCACAAGGTTACCTAGCATCTGGCAATGCCTACACCCGAAGGTATGATGAAGTAATAAAAGCCATCCCCCGCAAAGTAAAAATCGTGGATGACACCCTACTCTATGACTGTGACATCGAAGGAGCCTTTTTTCACACCTTCGATTTCCTCCTCCATTGTGCAAATAACGGCATCGTACTAAATAGAGAAAAATTCCAATTTTGCCAAGACACGGTGCAGTTTGGGGGCCTCCAAATAACATCTTCTGGTGTAACCCCTTCTAAATCCATGCTGGAGGCAATATTAAGCTTCCCAATACCAAAAACGCTCACCGATGCCAGATCATAGTTTGGGCTGGTCAACCAAGTCGCTTGGGCATACTCACTGAGCCCAGTCATGCTTCCATTTCGTGATCTCGTAAAACGAGACTCACACTTTACATGGAATAAAAGCCTTGAGGATGCATTCCAGCATTCAAAGAAGGTCATAGTTGACTTAGTCCGAAAAGGCATCGCAACATTTCAAAAAGAACGAATAACCTGCCTTGCACCAGATTGGAGCAAAGACGGAATGGGCTTCCTACTTCTGCAGAAGTATTGCTCATGCACCACTGACAAAGCCCCAGTTTACTGCCCTGAAGGTTGGCGCCTGATATTTGCTGGTAGCAGATTCTGCATTGATGCTGAACGCAGATATGCACCTATTGAAGGCGAAGCAGCAGCAATTGCGTGGACATTGGGAAAATGTTGCATTTTTGTAATGGGTTTCCCGAATCTCATAGTGGTTACCGATCATGAACCACTAAAAGGATTATTCGGAGATAGAGACCTTAGTAAAATCCAAAACCCCCGATTATTCAGGTTAAAGGAGAAAACCCTCAGGTACAGATTCACCATTCAGCACTGCCCTGGGAAATGGCACAGAGCCTCCGATGCTGTCTCTCGTAACCCAGCAGACATCTCACAGGCACTCCTAAATGTATTCACTGCTGAACCCTCTCAATCAATCATCATAGAGTCTGACAACATGGATGACTGGGTCAAATCAACAACCCTATTAGCAACATTCGGTGCAAATGACAACCTGGAGCTCATCTCACCAGGCGTTATCCGTGCGGTGGGACGCAGCGACCAGCAATACAAAAAATTAATTGAAGTAATACAAAACGGATTCCAAAGGACACGCATCCTCACTGCACCCAAAATCCGCGAATACTGGGAGGTGAGGCACCGCCTAAGTGTTGACGACGGGTTAGTGCTCTTAGATCAAAGAATCGTTATCCCCACCTTACAACGCGCAAAAATATTACATAGCCTACATTCTGCACACCAAGGCGAAGTTGGCATGAAGGCACGTGCCAATGAATCTGTTTATTGGCCCGGGATGAATGCTTCAATTCGTAACATTAGAGCAGGTTGTACGTTCTGCTCAAAAATTGCTCCGAGTCAACCAAAAGAGCCAATCAATTTGACACCATCTCCTGATTGGCCATTTCAGCAAATCGTCATGGACATCTTCCATGTTGGGAACCATGGTTACTTAGCATGCGCTGACAGGTTAACAGGCTGGCTGAATCTATACCACTTGAGCCACGGAGAAGCTAATGCCTCAAGGATTATTTCGATTTGCCGAGACATATTTCAAACCTACGGCGCTCCTGAGGTACTCAGCAGTGATGGTGGGCCACCCTTCACATCTCTTCCATTCAAGCAATTTTTGCAAGACTGGGCTGTTAAACACAGGTTATCATCTGCTGGTTACCCACAATCCAATGGTCGAGCAGAGCTCGCTATCAAAACAGCCAAGAGAATCGTAAATGGCAACACAGGAGCCCAAGGATCGTTGGATAATAACCGTGCAGCAAGAGCCATCCTCCAATACAGGAATACGCCCATTCAAAACATTGGGCTATCCCCTGCTCAACTACTACTCCACCGCCGACTACATGACTACATACCATCCCACCCCACACTCTATAAGCCACGCGCGAATTGGATAACCGCAGCCCAAAATCGTGAGATAAG
Source organism: Acanthosepion pharaonis (assembly GCA_903632075.3). Classification (NCBI taxonomy): domain Eukaryota; kingdom Metazoa; phylum Mollusca; class Cephalopoda; order Sepiida; family Sepiidae; genus Acanthosepion; species Acanthosepion pharaonis. Next base: position 236,758 of record CAHIKZ030005624.1, read on the forward strand.
TCTGTCCCGGTGGAACGCTCGTCTCATAGAGCGATACAACAGAACAGCACACACTTTAAACCCCCTTCAAAAAGGACAAATAGTGGCACTACAACGACCAACAACCCGTCGATGGGACACAACAGGTCAGGTCATTGAAACCCTCCCCAACCACCAATACCGTATCAGAGTTGACGGATCAGGTAGAATTACCTTACGAAATCGCTGATTTCTCAGGAAACTGGATACACCAACAATTCCAGTTCCAAGACATAGTGCATTACCCGAGACCCCTACACCAGTGCCAGAAACATTTGACGCTGGAATAACATCAAACACTGCTCAGCCGTCTACAATAACACGGACAAAAACCCCTCGGGCATTGTCCAGACTACTTCCACACAACCAGCCAGGTTTAAAGGAACAAATCCCTCCCCAAAGGCCACTACCCACACGCGATGGGGGGAAAGGAGATGTAGAATAACAATACAATAAACAACACTTACCGGCGTAAGAGTCCCAGCTAGCGTCCAGCTGGCAGACAAAAATAAAGCAGGTTGTAACTTAATACAAACCCTGCAAACTAACTGAGGAGTCAAGCTGGTATTTATATAGAAATACTTCCACTCAGGTACCAGCAGACAATCACAGCCCAAGCAATGGACTATCCCACTTTAGCATAATGAGATGCTCCATTGCACCATAAATAGCTCTCTTTCTCAATGTTGAATGAGCATTCACTCAGCTTGCTCCACAACTGAGTGTTTATCTTGACCACGTGATTGTTCGATATTAGGGAAAGAGGAAAAAAATAAAAGAAAGTGCAAGGATTTGTAGAAAACAGAAAAATTAGACTTGTGGACTATTAAAACCGGTGTAAATCTGTTTATTTTGTATTAACATTGTGGATCTCTCTCTCACACACACACACACACACACACACACACACACACACCATTTTCACTTTTCGATTTTTCAAATGACAAAATCAGTTTCACTGAATTTTTTTCTTTGTGGGGCGTAGTAAAAAAAAAAAAGCACTCAACAGAGAAAAAATAATGAATAAATCACATCGTTCTATTGTGCTGTTGAAATTTCCTAAGCCTTGAGCAACTTCAAGGCAATATAAAATATAAACACGGTTCATTTCCAGCTATCGGCTACTTCAAAGGAGCAACTTCAGTCATCTATATACCAACCAAAGCCACAATCAAGTTAAACGAACGCCTTTTTCACACTCTATATCTAAATCTCCCCCTCTCTGTATGCAAATCCTCTCTTTTCACACACTTATATACTGGTTTTTATCTGAAAGGAACATTTCATTTCACACAAGACTTTTCTTTCCCCACCGATTTGAATTTGTGTCAATTTCATTTCTTTTTGCATTTTATTTGTTTCACGTGAATCCTCAATATAAAATAATCATTATTTTTATTCAGGATTATCAATATATGTGTTGTATTGATTTATTTTGAAATGGGAAGGATTTTTACCAAAATTTGTTAAAGTAATTTAAAAATTAACCCCCCATATTAACGGTTAACATCTCCAAAATATTTAAACTGAATTTTTTTCCATAAGCGACTTAAAATTTTAATATGTTGTTTTGCTTCTTTTTTTTTCCTTTTGTTGTTTGTTTTTTTTTTTCCATCAGGCTTTATATGAATATCAGTATGCATAAGTTATGAAAAACAAAAAACATTTATCAGTTTGTTTAAACTGCTATACAAACACTTGTCATATTTTTTTTCCAATCACCTGCTTGTTATGTGTTAAAAGGTCATAAGAATTGTCAAACATCAAAATAATTCAAGCTGTTTTGACATATCTCAAAATATTTTTAAAAATACTGGTTCCCTTCACTTGAAAGAAACATAACATTAATTTTGTTTGTCATTTCCCAATGTTCAAATTAACTTTCCTAGGTTTTTACTTGTAAAATGCTTTCAAAGTGTATATCTAATTGAACTATGTTGTGAGTAATTACCCAAATCCAACCAAACCTGTCATTTTATCAATATGAACCTTTAAAAAAGATAATTCTATTTACAACAAAATTCTTTCTCTTATTTCTCATCACTGATTATTCATTATTGCAGACATTTTAAAAGCACATAAAGCATTGTTCGACTCCCTTTTAATACTCCAGCAAGTGCCTGATTCCTCCTGTTATCCTCTACCTTTACAAGAGCCAGATCAGGTTAAAAATAAAGTACTATTTCTATACATGGTCAGGAGCTGCCCAGTCTTCACTTTCCAGTGCTGGTAGAGTTCAAAAGCATCTCCACATCCTTGTGAGTGATGAATTATTTTCCACCCTACAACCCCTTTTTCACAGACAAAATATTGCAAGCTGCTCTTTTGCTATTTCCATCGAAAATGCTCAAACAAACTACATTCCTTAGTTCTGCTATTTCTAACCTTCACTGCTAAAATCTGCCATTCTAGGTGAACCACCTTCATTCTCTTCATATTCCATTGGTGAGATGTAATTTCCCCTTGAGCAGATTCTTCTCACAAACTGCTGCTTTTTGAACCAACTCCCAAGAGGATGCTTGCCTGATTGCTACAACCTTAACCTTCTACTCTAGGGTTAACCGTTATCTTCCCCACATATCCACATAAACTGTGTCTTTTAGTCTGTAACCCTCTATCTAGAGCGGCTCCTGGGCCTTTTACATGGTGAAAATCATTGTAAAAAAAAAAAAAAAAGAAGGTCTAATACATATAATTTAGGATTTCTTTTGTTTTTATCTCAAATAATAGTTGGCACAAGTGATACATCTGAAGAAAACAACCAAAATAGGGAGCATTTCCTTGACTCCATTTAAAGAATTCAGATTCCTCTCAACTTCCTTCTCTTTCCATTAATCTCCATTTTGGAAGATCGGTAGGGAACTGTCCTAAAGCCTTTTAGTCTAATGTATTATCATCTCTGTTGTCACAATTCTCTGATGAAGTCTTTATGTTTAAGGGTCATCATATTTCATTGCAGCTGCATACATATTATATAGCAGCTATCAACTCTGAACGAGCGTTTGGAAACAAAATGCAAGAATTGTCAGCAGCATTGAATTAGGAGGAATTAGAATCATCTAAGCCTTAGCATCAAACTATTGATTATCATTGCTTGAGGGATTTTTAATACTTCAGCTGATAAATAGGCTAATGGAAAATGGAACAATAATTTTGTCATCTTTCTCTGTAGGTAGAGCCAATGTGTACTACCCTGAATCCCCCAAATGGTGGAGGGGGGGGTGATTTCAGGCACCAACATTGTTTTGTAATTCTCAGTAACTTATGAACATTTACTCTTTTTCTACCTATATTTATGTATGTTAAAAAATTAAACTAAACACAACCAACTATTAAATGATGAAAACATTTTGCAGATTTTGATGTTATTCTGTTTTTTGGGGTTTTTTTCATCCAAATCCATGAATTTGTTTTGCTAATGTTAAGTCTCATATAAATACTATATAAAATTCATTATGTTTCATAGATGTTGAATAGGTTAAAATTATTCAACTTTATTTAACTTTACAAATTAAACTAAACACAACCATTAAAGGATGAAAATTTTTTGCAGATTTTGATGTCATTTTTTTGTTTTGTTTTTTTTTTCATCCAAATCCATGAATTTGTTTTGCTCATGCTAAGTCTTGAAAAAAAACGCTATGGATGAAAAATAGTGAATTTATATAATGCTGAATGGGTTAAAATTATTCAACTTTATAGCATGAAAAATTTCAAACTGATATTAAAAATTGCCACAAAACATTGTTGATTTATTCAAGATGCAATGATCTATTATGACATATTTCTAGTTTGTATTTAAATACATAGTATTTATTTTTAATTTTTGTACTTGAATTGTTCACCTATATTATAATCCATTATTGTACATAATTAGGTTACAATAAAATTTGTATTTTACATGTGTTATATACGGTACATACGAACACTAATGGGTATGTCCAAATCATCCTAATAAATAGGTTGGACACTATTGTAAGTTGGAGTAATATGCTGTGTAAGTACTCTGCTACTAACAGTGGTTTACCTACTTCACACTTCTGGCAAGTATTGTATTTTGTTGATCTTATAAAGATTACCATTTCATTTCCAACCTCCGTTTTGGTTATTCCTCATTCAGTAACCTTTTCTAGGTTACAACAATATGAAAATTGAGATTTAGTAGAGTTGGTTGCCCTGTATCATAAATTCAAGGAAGGACCACACAACCCTTGCACTGGCCCTGTCTGTAGACACAGATGCCACATTAAATATTACTTTTTTGTTATAACTGTCTTTTTACTAAAAAATTAATTCTCTAAAACCTATCCTAAAAACAAATTCAAGTTTTTTGTTATTTTCTATTTTCATATTTCTTTACAGAACATTTCAATCAATTTAAATTCTCTTTCTGCTGTCCATGTCTAAGGATATCTTGTCTCATTCTATTTTACTATGACTCAGTTACTGATAGCCATGTTTCATTTGGTCTAAGTTCATATTACCCAGCCCAGAATTACTCTGACACCAAATTCATGAACCAATGCCTTAATTGCATGAGGCATGCATGGTTGATTCTTATGTCCACACTGTCTATATTTATAAACACCCTATCTCTGATATGAGCACACTTCCTCCATAAATATAACAAATTCAAAACAAAGGTGTATATATTTTAGGAAAATCTATAATAAAGTAGAAAAAACTTCATACAACACATTTCCTATAGGACTTCATCACACTAAACTAATGTTTTTGTTGATCTGATTATGCATTAAGGAGGACAGAAGCTGAAATTTAATTTTTTTTTTTAATTTGTTTGGATTATATAGTCTAACTGATTTCATTTAGATTTTTTTTTGTTTATATTTCCATTACTTTTATTATTAAATATTCCACATTGTGATAATACAAAATTAGCCAAGAAAGGTGAAATATTGTAAGAACCTGGACACAAATTTACTGCAGGTGATCAAGCAATTAAAGCACTTTCTATATATCTTTGCTTTAAGTAAATTGCTTTTTGTTTTAATTAGAATAGAATTTTTTAAATCAAAATTATGGTCAAACTTATGACAGTGAGCAACTAATGCATTGTGTTGTTTTGTAAGAGATCCCTTTTGCATTCATATAATCTTTTATTTAAATTCCTTGAGGTTTCTCCCATGCATTCCTTGTGGCAATTATTACAGGTGATAGAGTAAATTCCTCCATAAAGTTTTATCGTATTAATTTATTTTGTATTAAGTCATTTAGTGTTTTTAGATAAATTGTTTTCAATTGTAGGTGTGATAGAATTGGTGGGTAGAAAATTTAAATTGATAATTTCAGTATACCCTATACTTCTTGCATATGTGCAATCACATCAACATAAAAATCATTTCTGCCTGATTAAGTCCTAAAAGCTGAAGCAAATCATATGAACAAGTTTTTACACTTTGTCATAGATTTTCCTAAAATTGTGATATATAAAAATTTATATATATATTGTTTTCTCATATATATATACATATTTTACACACACACACACACACACACACATATATATATATCATACTTATTATAAAACCCAGGTTGTGTGTGTGTGTCTGTACGTATATATTGGATCGGATTTCCTACATTCTTCAACCGATTTCAACAAAACTTCACAGGACTACGTAAAATTACTTTGCAGTGGTTCTGACAGCGCCAAAAATTGGAAAAACACAATCGTTTTTGCACGAAATCAATTTGAAAACATAATTAAGAGGCATTGCGAGAATGAAATGGGGATAACTCATATCGAGTTATACTTATTATAAAACCCAGGTTGTTTGTGTGTGTGTGTGTGTATGTGTGTGTGTGTGTGTTCTTTTATATATGGGATCGAATTTCCTACATTTTTCAACTGATTTCAACAAAACTTCACTTTTTTTTTTTGGCAGGTAGTGTTTCTTATTGTCTTGCACACTTTTTTCTTTGTTTTTACATTCAGAATGCTTTAAAAATTCCATTTACAAGACAATTGTTTATAATAAAATTCTATTCAATTGGTAGACTTATAACAATTGACAACAATGTTTTTGTTTGAGTTTGGGTTCGACCAATTCATAAAAAAAAAAATAAAAATAAAACTAATTAAGACATGTGTGTCCGTCAACCTTAAACAATAATCTTTGTCAATTTTATTTTTCAGTCTTTATGATGGTCGATACTTGATCTATCTCTTACTGTTACATCCCCAGGCAATGCCAGGCTCTAGTGCTAGTATATATATATATATATATATATATATATATATATATATATATATATATATATATGATTTCTATCAAATTGATATATTTGATAAAAATCACCTGAGGATACCATAAGGTTGAAACCAAGATAGCGGATTCAACTGACCCCCTGATTTTTACAGTTAAAAGCTCTACATGTTATTTTTGATTTTGATTTTTTTACATGTGTATTGAGCACTTTTTAATACCACTTTTTCCTGGTCTGATTCACCTCTAATCATCTACCTTTTATGCATTTTTTTATATATATATATATATATATATATATATATATATATATATATATCTCCAACAGAAAATTTAGGATCTCATGTCCATGCAGCCATCAAACTAACCCACTGCATTTTCTGTCTGAATGTCTGGGATGAGAAAGTATTAATGTTTACATTATTTACATTAAGACATATCCTCATCTTTGTTGCTATCATCACAATGGTTCACCCAGTGTGCCCACTGGCCTACTTCAGGTATTTGTTAATTCAGCAAACCTTCAAAGAATTTTGAACATGGACAGCAGAACAAGAAAAATCGACACCCACAGAAAATAAATAAAGATTTCTGTTTGAAATTCCCTGAATCAGCACTTACATGAAGAGGGCCCAGAAGTTACAATGGCTGAAACAATGTGATAATAACAACAATGATGAGGACATTAACTTTAATGTAAAGAATTCTAAGTCCTTATCACAGACATTCAGACTGTAATTTTATTTTATTAAGTTTATTTAAGTAACAAATAAAAAGATAAAGTAGTAAAAATTGAACAAATAATAAAAAAATAAAAACAGAAATGCTACTGATCTTGCATTTTGATTGGACAATGCAAATCACTTTTGCATTTTGATTGGATAATGCAAACCACTTTTAATCAGAGCATCATATGTCATCTCATAGCCTCAATAAAATATGTCTAAATCCACTGTCCTTATTTGAATAACTTTAAAATATTCAGTAGAAAATAGAAACTACCTTATCTTTCATAAAATATCTCAGTAAATATTCATGAAGAAGTTAATAAAGAATGAATTGTTAGTTATAAAGATTTTTCTTTTAAATCCAAGAACACAAATGGGAAATAAGAGTTAGACATTAAAAACATCAGTTCTAATTTTTAAAATATTTGAAATAAATATGATAAAAAGTTTGGTAAATTTTTGTATCCCACAAAAACAAAGTGTCAAAAGGGCTGTTTTTCCCTTGTCACCAGTATTATTTTAACTACCTTCGCTCCTCAGTTTATTGTTTCAAAAAGCAGTGATCAGAATTGTAATAAAACCTAAACATATAATGAAAGTGAATTTATACATTTTATTTTGTTCTCGAAAATTTAAAACAAAAATATTTGTCACTGGGCTTAGGGTGGAAAGATAAGTTATATGCCACTGGCCACTAAAATGTCAAAGCAACACAAGACGTTATAAACACAACAACTTTATTATTCAAACTGTCACTTAATCCATCTTGCTCCAAGCATTACCTAGTGGGACGGGAAGTGCTTACAATATCATCATAATCAACATTATTGATGTTGTTATGACAGTATTTATTTATTAGATTGTTTATTTACAAGAATAATTTTATATTTACAACATTCTAAAAACTAATACAATTTAAAATTAAGCAATATTTATCATTTACCAATTTATAAAGATATAAATATGCAAACAATTTTTTTCATATATTTATAAGCATTTATTAAATTATTTAAATATATGAACCAACTATAAGGAAATCCTTATTATTTATCATTTTATAAAGTTCAAATCAATTGACGATTAGATGAGGTTTTGCAAACTATTCCAATAAACAATAGAAATAAATAAATAATGTAAATAAACAATCTAATAAATAAATAGTGTTTATTATTTTTGTTGTCAATTCTCAAGAACAAAGAAAATGTATAAATTTGCTTTCATATATTTAGGTTTTATTACAATCCCAATTATTGCTCTTTGAAACAAAAAACATTGCTGAGGGGTGAAGGTAGTTCAAATGATAGTGGTGTCAACTGTCTTTTTCAGACTCCATTTTTTTTCTGTGTTCAAAGGTCCAAGTTTGCCAAAAGTTCTGTATTCAAGCAAAATTGCTTTTGAGAACATTTAGTTATTCTTTTCATTCGGTCTCTGAATAGAGAAGAGATTAACACAAATAATACATCTCATATTGGCTAGAATTAATTAATAAGCTATAAAGTTAGTCAATTGTTACAGAGGCTGCTCAGCTACTGCTACAACAGGTACTTCGGAGACATTTATTTCACCTGTCTTTATTTCAATTAGCTATTGACTTGGAGTAAACAAATTTTTGTTTTCAAGGAAAACCCTTTCGTCACCATCGTTATCCTAGAAAAGAACATGTGAGTAAAATGTAAAATGTTGTTAATAAGTTTCAATGAAGAAAGCAGAAAACAGCATGAAGATCTTGTGTAAGCATAAACTTTCTGTATTTGAAATAATACCTGTGTGGCAGACTTTACCACATTAATTTAACTTTAGATTAGGAAATAAGACTGACATGGAAAAGGATAAGCAAAAGACATCATTACACATAAAATATATATTTAACAAGATGTACAATATCAAACAACGATGAAAGAAAACATGCATTTAAGTAAGAAAAGGTTGAATAAAACAAGAGTTGTCTCTCTTTAACTATTATTTTTGTATTTCAAAGTTCATTGGAAGAATGTTTATGAGAGTTTCTTATAATGACTGTTCTCAGAAGATTTTGATGTGTAAGAAAAGATTATGTGAGTGTATAAGGAATGTTCAGCATGTGAGTAGTGTGTGTGAGTGAGAAGGTTGATGCATGGTTTCAACTGTTGTGGATTCATTTAGCAGCTGAATTCTCACTAATTTAGTAAGAAAAATTTTTGCTTATATAAGTGACTATAGGCTCCAGATCGCTGCGCAGGAAAAATTACTCTTCACATACAGTCGATCTTATTGGTTGGCATTGACCAATCAGAGAGCGAGTTTTGAGGAGACTAAGAAAACTTCAGTGATCTGTTTCTCCCAAAAGTGCACAAAATTGACTACATGAAAATAGAGCAATTACAAACTTGTCCCATTGCCGCAATTTGTAAATTGTCTATAATAACGTAGTGGTGATTTATTAACCAATGAAGGTTTGTCGTTGTATGTGATTCGTATTTGTGTATGTATGTATGTATGTGCGAGATAGACCAACACACATGAATAGTTCTTATATTTGATTTTTTTTCTTTGCTTAATAATATTGCTTAAGGTTCTAAAAAACCAAGTAATCAAAATGAACCCCTAAGTTATATTACAAACCCAAATTGACAGATATCTGAAGAAGGCTGGAGCACACAATGGCTGAAACATTGTGGTGATAACAAAATAATATTTTATTCTTTACTTATGAATGTCACTTTAGGTTTTAAAAAAGTTAAGTAATCAAAGAACCCCAAACTTATATCCCAAATCCAAACTGACAGATATCTGAAGAAGACTGGAAAGCACAATGCCTGAAAGATCCTGATAATAACTACAAAGATAAGGATAAAATGGAAATAATACTCCTCATTCCAGAAATTCAGACAGAAACCCCAGTGAATTAGCCTAATAGTTGTATGGGCCTGAGATCATAGATTTTCTTTTGGATATATACACAGGTGTACAAAACTTCTGGGCCACTTTGATGAATAAAATGCTCTTATTAATTTTACCCCCGAATTGAAAATGGTTAGCAGTATTCTCTTCTGAGTAAATTTTATGATCTTTGAGATCCAGAAAGCAAGTTACAGCATTTCTGTTAATGATGTATGGTGAATAATAATAAATCATTGCTTTTTAGAGCAATGATTTATTATTATTCCACCAATAAACATTTCACATTTCAGACATTTTCTAGACTTAAGGAATTTTTTTTTTCTTTTTTTTTTTTGCAAAGTGATCTTTATTATTACAGAAATGACAAAAAAAAACCTCAGAGTATGGAGTTAGTTGTGGTCTTCTGGTTTTCTTTGTACTTCCGATAGTATCACTGAGTCATATTTCCCTTCAAAATCACAAATTTCATAAATGTTTCAGCAGAAATTTTAGTAATGATTTTAATGTAAAAAGCAAGCTAATGTTCAATTACAATAACGGCCAAGGCACCTTAGACTCATATTAATAAAATAGAATAATTCCTACTGAGAAATGTGCATTTTATCATGATTTTATCATCTCAAATCTTTCATTAGCCCAATAGTTTTGCATCCTTTTTTTTCCTGACTTCAACTTCAACCTGCTTAAAGCAGTGTATCTCCTCATATACAGCACCTATGAAAATGCAACAACTTATTTTCTAATCCTGAGGGTCCACAGAAACTATTGATAAAAGTTAAACAATCTTAACTTATGAATAAAATAAAGGTGTATAACACTGTGTAACATGGTTTTTGCCCTTGGGTGACACCTGTTATTTTCTATTTGCTTACACTTAGAAAGTAAGAAAAATGGCTAATATTTCCTTCAAACTTTGTTTGTGTAACCAAGATAATGATATTTCTGAAATCTATCTATTCCCATTGGGGAAACTGTTGAATGTAAACATTCTCATTTATGCAAAGTAGGAACAAAATGACATATGATTCAAAAGTAGCATTTATTTATTCTAGGATTACAAAAGAACATTCTCGTTTTTGCAAAGTAGGAACAAAATGACATATGATTCAAAAGTAGCATTTATTTATTCTAGGATTACACAAGAACATTCTCGTTTTTGCAAAGTAGGAACAAAATGACATATGATTCAAAAGTAGCAGTTATTTATTCTAGGATTACACAAGAACATTCTCGTTCTTGCAAAGTAGGAACAAAATGACATATGATTCACAAGTAGCAGTTATTTATTTTAGGATTAAACAAGAGAGACCACAAAAAAAATTAGAAGTAAGAAATTTTGTGCAATTTATGCTTATACTGTAAATTACTTTCATGAATCAACCCCCAAATAAAGTCTTTGTTATATGCTCTTTCAAAGTCCAGTATAACCTGGTGGAAGCACTCACCTTGCACCTCTGAGTAGACCTCCATGTTCTAATTAAATTTATAAAGATGAGCATCTAAGATATAGACTTTGAGGGATACCTTGTAGCCCATTTTACCATAGTTCTTCTCCAGGGTTTCAATAAGTTCTTGTGGCCTTGTGATTCCTCAGGAAGCTCCAAACCACTGCTGTTACATGCTGCTTCTTCCTCCTAGTGAGCTTCTTGGAGAATTTTTTGCACTCTATGATCTACTTTATTTTTAGTCCAACAGAGACACTGGCTTTTACTTTTGCCACAAGCAGCTTAAGGAAGGAGTCTTAAAGGTACTTAAAGGCTGCAGATTCCTCATCTAGAGCTGTGACAAATTGTTTCATCAGGTGGAGGAAACAATACTTTCCGGGGATCCAACAATGACTTGCATTTGGTGTTGTTACTACCCACACTGAATATGGTTCACTATGGCCAGTGCTGCCTGTGGGAGCATGTAATAGTGTCTCTGCTGTCCCAAAATCAAAGACAACAGGGAAACTTTGAGACCCATCAGAAAAGACACCATTTTGAAGTCCTTGATAACCTTCCAACCATACTCTTCATATTTCAAGGCATCTACTAAGATCTTGACACTGCTGTACTCCTCTTTGAGCTTCAATGAGTGAGCTAGAGGAAGAGATAAATACATGTTCCCATTATGAAGCAACATGGCTTTGAGGCCCCTAGATGAGCTGTTGATGAAGAGGTGCCTCTCACTGGGGTTATAGACGATTCCAATTGCCTCAAACATTCTGGCAGAAGCAAAGCTCATCTTGATGGGTGAAAAACTTGAAAAACACTGGTGATGATTTCTCTGACCTGCAAACTTCACACTTTCATCAAACAAATTCCACTGCTTTAGTCTTGACATTAAAAGCCTGGGATTGGACTTTGTGAAAAAAGATTTCTGAACAGGTCATTGAGGTCTTTTTGTTTGGTGTAGTATGGTTTCTCTCCTCAGCTGTGCCTCTATAATCTGGATCACTGACTTAATCCTCCTCCAAATTGCTGTTCTCTTCTAAAGATGGCTGATCTCTCTTTGGAAGAGTGGGTATGGGGAGCTCAGAGTAGTGGGGTAGTCAGATAATGGGTAATATAATATCTGGATATATGATAGCAGGTGCATTCTTGCCAGCTCAACATTTGGAAAGGTCCACCATAAAGAAGAAATTGCTAGAGGGGTCAATTGGTTCCCTCCAAATTTATGTGATTGTGAATTTCATGGCTATATTTTCTCCTCAATATCATCCTGTAAAAGAACAAATTAAAAATCTGAGTATAAAAATGCAAATTTATTTCACCCAGTTTTATTGAAAATTTCTAAAAAATTACATTTTTGATTCTTTTTAAATTTCTAAAAACCATGTGCGGAATGTGCAAAATTCTGTCTTTGGACCCCAATTAATATAGCAAATGCAACAAAAATATGAAATCTTCAATACTGAACATCCCTACTATTTTGTATTTTTATGACTCTTGCCAGTGATCCAATATAGCAAACATCTATAATACTGTCGACATTATTGCATGATTGTTGGAACACGTTTAATACATATTTTCAATCACACTGGTTTTAAAAAATGTAAAAGTAAAAAATATTTAAATTAAAAAAATTCCAAACACTTTTACACACGTTCCATTATCTGAACAAGCAAAAACCTAGAGTTCTTCTGCAGTGTTCACAGGTGAAATAAAGTGTCAAGGGTTTGTTTTGATTCCCAACAGGCATGCCAAAATATGCCTTGTAGGCTTTACACATTTTAGAAGATGTTACCACAGAGTACTTTTTCACTCTTGTCTCGATAAATTTTGCTACAGACATAGAAAAATCTGTCTGCTGGATGCTTACAACCTCTTAATGTCATCTGTGACGAATGCATCTATCAACAATGACATGTCTGCATTTGGGCAGCAAGAAGTAAACTGAACTGTCGAACATATGTTCCCTGTATTTATACTGTTGTCTATGTTGCCAGAACTTTCTAGAAATTCTTGAAACTTTTAGAAACTTCTAGAAAATTCTCCTTCGGAAACTCAATAGTCTGTCTGTCTGGAATGTAATTGAAAATAGGTTAGTTTCAAAACATCAGTGTTCAGGTCACAAAAACAAAGTTTCAAAGGAAATAAGTAATTTCCTTTGATTCCTAGATGGAATCAATTAGGAAACACTTACTGACCAAAGACAAAATAAAATCAAAATTTTGTTACACAGTGTAATTATTTTATGTAGTTGACCCAAAAGATTTACATCCTAGTATATATATATATATATATATATATATATATATACACGCACACACACATATACGTTTTGACCTCTTGGCTAGAGTGCATCGATGACCAAGCAAAGTTGAATAGTACCTTTAAACACAGATTTTTCTCTGACTCTTGAAATAGACATATCTGCTCAGTTTCATATCCTAAGGTAAAAAAAGCAATTTGTAAAGAGAGGGATGGATTTTTTATTTATTAATCTGATAGATTTTTATTACTTAAACATAGGTACCTCCACAGAAAACATGATTTCTGTGAAGGTTTGAAGGCACTATCTAATTTGGCTTGGTCATCGATGCACATATATAGCTGGCCACTCGTATTCAAGGATACCTGTCTACTAGGACAGCTAGTCAATCCCTGTTGCAGATGCTTACTCAAACACATTCTTGTTTATTCAACACCCTCAGAACCCACCTGTGGTTTATACTGCAACTATGCTGTGCAGACCTTAGTTGCAGTTTCTGGGAAAGAATGCATTATCTAGCGTGATCAACAATTTGAATAAGGCCAGCATACTCAAGCTCTTGGCCACGATGATTTGTGACTTTGTGCTAGCATATATATGTATGTATATATATATATATATATATATATATATATATATATATATGCGTAAATTAGAGTTTAAAAGTTTGAAGCCACCTCTAGAATTAGCATGGGATTAACTTGAAAGAAGTGTGAAACCTTTCCATCCAAAAGTTGAAGAGTCATTGAAAAAAGAACAGAATGACTTATCAAACTTATACTTTGAGAAACTTTTGCAATGAATGTCAAAAAATTGTGCTGCACTAATCAAGGCTAAAGGAGGATATTTTGACAAGAGCAAAATTTAATCATAATTTCTTTTTATTTTTGTCATAATAAAATTATTAATAAAAAATCATGTTTCACTTTTTTTAACCATATTTTATAATTTTCTCTTATTTAAAATAAAAAAGAAACAGCTACTTTTTGGGACAATTTAAAAAAGTTAGGAGGGGTAGTCTCAAACTTTTGAACAGAAATGTATACATACATGCATATATATATATATATATATATATATATATATATATATATAGTTTAGAATTTTACAATTTGCTATATTTATGGAGGAAGAGTGCTCATATCAGAAATAGGGTGTTTATAAATATAGACAGTGTCTGCATCAGAATCAACAATGCACGTCCCATGGGATTAAAGTGTCAGTTCATGAAATTGTTCACGAGTAAATAATGGTAACTTCTCATTCCCGAAATGCAGATAGTCATTGCCCACCTTGCTTGTCCATTTCTTTCTACTCATGAATTAATAATACTCAAACATCTAACTTCATTCATTTCTTCAGAAGCTTAGCCTCTCAAGCATGTTTCATTTTTTTTTTATTCTAAAAATTGCCGGTTGCCTGGTGCATACCATGCTTTATTTTCTACACTGAGATTTATATGATGAACATGTGTAGACATTTTAAAAAGAAAATTGTTAAAGCTATCTACACAGTTGAAAAAGAAATTGCAAGCAGTAAAGATTTTTATTAAACAACTTTCTAATTCCTTTGATGAGTTTTCAAATAAACTTTGACCTTTCCAAATTTACTTTCTGGTGAACAAGAGAGTTAAAATATAAATCCAAATCTTTTATGATTAAGTTTAGTGTCACCTAGCAACTGTAATACATTCTCATTACATGTTAAATTTATAGCCTTGTAAAACAAAATTATTTTCATGAATATATAACATCAACCATAATGTTATTACTTTAAAACAAGGTTTATATTCTGTTTTTCTTTATAATTAATTACATATGATCTTTTATTTATGACTTAAAATAATATCTCTCTATATTTTTCTTTTGTAATTTAATATAAGCATTGATGTATAATGCAGTCAAGTAAAATTTTCAGTAGAAACAAAGAAATGAGTATTGAACTTTTATATAATATCAGTCCTTCTTTATGGCAGTGAATGCTGGGCAATCTCCTCAAAGATGAAGTATAGACTTGTAGCAAGAGAAATGTGGTTCTACAGAAAGTTTTTTTTTTTTAAGCATTTCACCTCAAGCAAGACGAGAGTGCCACTAGCACACAAGGGGTTACAGAGAGTAAGAGTAAAGAGGAGTGTTTGAGAAAAGGATAGAGAGAAGGACAGGGCTCAAGTTAAGTTCATCAGAAGATGTCGATTGACATTACATTTGAATATTTGAAGATTATAGCTATCAGGGAAGCAAGTGATAGGAAGGAAGTTCCACTGATGGAAGATACAAGATCAGAACACCAGGGACCAAAGATATGAGCAACAACAAAATTTTAAAGAAAATGGAAACAAAAAGAACACTTAGACTTGAAATCAAGAAATGTTGATGGAAGTGAGCTTGGAGAGTTTGATACAGAACAGATTGAAAGTAAGAGAGATGGAAGAAAACAACTCATAACCTGCCTAGAGAGCTTGAGTAAATGGATGGCAGAACAGGGTTCAGGAGAGATAACAAAAAGACAAAATTTCTTAAGAACTACAAAGGACAAAAATTATAGAGAGCCATGATTGCCAATAAAAGAAGAATATGTCTAAGTGTTACCCATAATAATAATAATGGACTATTCCATACTTAATAAATACTGCGCCTCAGGAGTAGGCATGGAGTCAGTCAGCAGTTCACTTTTGAACAGACTGCTCGGTTGAACTCTCTTCCTACGGGCGGGAGGAACCTGAAGGAGGCTACGCCAAAGGGCGGAGTCTCCTTCGGGGAGGAAAAAACCGCCCTAAACCTGTTTATACGGGTTCAAATGGGCTGAAACATTTTTTGGCCGAGCCTAATGGCTCAGGAATGTCCACGTTAAAAAAGGCCTTGTGCCACATGACACCCTCGTGGGGGGGGGGGTGACTGAATATCGTCAGTCAGTAGTTCACTACCGACTGTTCGGTTGTACTCTTTTCCTACAGACGGGAGGAACCCAAAGGAGGATACGCCGAAGGGCGGCGTCTCCTTTGGGGAGGTAAAACTGGCCCTGAACCAGTTTATATGGGTTCAATGGGCATATTTTTGGGCCGAGCCCATTGGCTCGGGAAACCCACACTAAATAACCGACCTTGTGTCACATGTTGCCCCAGTGGGTGGGGAGACTGAATACTGTCAGTCAGTAGTTCACTTCTGAACTGACTGTTCGGTTGAACTCTCTGCCTTCATGCAGGGAGGAACCCGAACAAGGCTACGCTGAGGGGCAGAGTCTCGTTCGGAGAGGTAAACTGGCCCTGAGACTGTTTATACGGGTTTAATGGGTATATTTTTTGGTCGAGCCCATGGGCTCGGAGAACCCACAATAAATAAACGACCTTGTGTCACATGCTGCCCCAGTGTGGGGGGGGGACTGAATATCGTCAGTAAGTAGTTCACTTCTGAACTGACTGTTTGGTTGAACTCTCTGCCTTCGGGCGGGGAGGAACCCGAACGAGGCTATGCCATTGGGCGGAGTCTCATTTGGGGAGGTAAACCAGCCCTGAACCCGTTTATACGGGTTCAATGGGTATATTTTTGGGCTGAGTCCATGGGCTCGGATATCCCTCATTAAATAACCGACCTTGTGTCACATGATGCCCCAGTGGGGGGGGGTGACTGAATATCATCACTCAGTAGTTCAAGTTGAGTCAGTAGTTCAAGTCGAGTCAAGAGTCGAATCAGAGGCAGTCCGAAACAGAGTCACATTCAGACAATTACTGCAAGACATTGGAATAGTGATACTGGTCGAAACTACATTGTTCTCTCTATTAAACCTGATTGTTCGTACTAACACTTTCTACTTCTCTGTATATATTCCTGTTTGTAATATATCTGTGTTATTCCATACCTGTGTTCGAGTTCTTTATTGGTTCTACCTTGGACTATCACCATGGTACAAGGAACCAGACCATAACACTAAGTGATTTCATATTTGGACATTATTAGGCCTGTAGGTTTAAAAAGTAAACTGTATGAAGTTTCTGTAAATGAACCAAGTGGTACAAATAGAAAAATGAAATTTAAAAAAGCAGATACATTTTTGACATTACAATAATTTTTTGGTTTTTCTGAGAATATCTTTTACCTGCTATTTGGTCAATGAAATATTTATGTTCAAAAATAAAAGTACAGTATTTGATGGCCCACATTTTTTACTAAAAATATCTAGGCTTACTAATTTTACTACTTACTAATTTTTTCTTGATTTGTCAAGCTGAAATTGGGGTGCATCCTATATACTCGCATGTCTTATATGCCATCAAATACTGTAATTATTTTATACTTTGCCAGGTTTGGGCACCTAAGCATGGTGTAATGGTTAGCAAACTTGTTTAGCTAAAACAATTATGACAAAATAGTGAGTTTGATCCTCACTGGGTGCCCCATACATTTGGCCTTGTGTCACATCTAAGCTACATTAGAAAACCAATACACTTTGCCAAGTTTTTAAATTGCTAATTTACTAAATTTGCTATTTATTAAATATCTACTTATCTGATCATCCTCAAACAATCATTTCTTTCCAGCCATTTCTGTCATCCATAGCTCTACTCATTTCTTTGCAGATATGCAGGTAGTTTAATGGTTAGTGTCTCAGAATAAAAAAAATCGGAGAGCTATGATCTAATTCCAGTCAGATGCATTGCATTCACTTATGCACAAATACTCTTGGGAAAGGTACAAGTCTTTCTTCCACCCCCACTATGGGTTAAATAGTCAGACTTGTATCTGGAAAATAATTGACATTCTCAAACAACAGTAGAACCACATTTTTGTTGCTCAAAGTCTCTTCATCTGTGCAGAGATTGTCCAGCATTCACTGTCATATAGCAGGACTGATAAATGTATTCACTTGGAAAAAAAAAAATTATTTTTACAAGCAAAAATATATTTTGGCTTTAAATAACCCATAAAAAGTTGATAACTTTTCAAAAACTAATCAATCAATCAAGTACCCAGTTCTTCCTTTCTGATTTCAACATCAACTATGAAGGTTCTTGCTGGCTTACCACTTGATCTTTTTCCCCATACTTTGGATCCCATAGTATAAGTTGATAAACAACTGGCCACTTAGCAACACTCATCTTTCACAGATTTTGTTCATAATCTTTAGTAGGTTTCCATATAGTTCTTCAAAAATAAAAATACTATGATCAATTAACCATTTCATCACTACTAAAAAAACATAGAAAAATGGTAATGGTGAAATTACCCATTTCCATACAGAAAACATTTGGCTTTCAAAGACATAGGAAAATAGTCTTCCCAAGTTAACTGTTATAGCTCTTTTTGTACTAATGAGGGTTTCCTTCCTAACCTTTTGCTTAGAGTAGTGTGGGAAGTCAACATTTTGATAATATCATTATTTTTCCTTTTAGTTACATGTGTTATCTATTTAAATTCTTGCAGCTGTTGGAAGTCTTCAAGTGATGTCCTTTTTTTTATTTAGTAAATTATTTTTGTTGTGATTTTGTAGCACCAGTCGTTAAGGTCTGCTAAAGGATTGTCTTCTTTAAGATTTTGCGGATTCATTATGGCTTATGTCTCATTTTATATAATGTTTGTTTTTTCAATGCTTTCATCTTGGTTTTACTCAACTCATCTTGATTCTCAACTACCACATATTGATGTATAGATTTATTATATATCAATAAAACTTGATTAATAGTTAATCTTCTCTCACACTGTACGTCAAAGATCCAGTCACATGTTTACCACTAATAAAAAATCACCAAACCTAATGACAACAAAAGATCCAATTCGCTGATAATGTATGGATGGTTAAACAATAAATCAAAATCTTTTTGACTCATTCATCTTTTGCTATTCTAAATGAATGGTGGATAAAAAAGATCTTATTTATTTGATTCACTTTTCATTATCGTCTTGGAAATCTTGCTTGCATTTTCACATACTTACTTACGCAGGAGAATCATATTATAAGAATTTGTCGTTGTTTTCTGATCAATTTAATTATCTAGCTAGAGCAAAACATCTGCAATGTCGATTATCACATAGCCTAACGTGCTATGTCTTTGTTGTCTTTTCATAATATTTCAAAGAAAACATTCTCCAATCACATTCAAGAACATGTCAGTAATCTAGTTTTCATATTTAATGTGTTAACATGCAGAGGAGATATGGATGTCCTTTCTTTTACACATTCAGTATGGAAGAATTAGTTGCTGTCAATTTAGATTATCACTGCTCTACAGTGTCTAACCAATGCTCTTTACTTTAGAGTTTATTAATAAATTTGATAGATGCCTGCAGTGAAGAGATAACAAGACAATAACTTCTACTTAATTGGACATTCCTTGTCCTTCAGGTTTGAATCTGTACTCCATGATGAACAAAAACTCAAAACATGGGAAAGAATCTTCTGGAAATTTGAGATGGCATATTGAAAGAATGTGCACTAAAGTAAAAAAAAATAAAAGAATATATTCTCATCACTTTGTGTTGATTAAAAAACAAATATTTTTCTTTCTTTAAAGTACTCTGGCTGGTATATGGGCTGGAGCTGCCCAGTCTTGGTAGAATCCCAAAGCATCTCTGCGTCCTTGGGGGTGATGAATTATTTTCCACCTTACAACCTCTTTCACACAGATAAAACATCACAAACCTCTCACTACTCTATCACTGTTTCCCTGGAAAGTTGCTTTCCTGCTTCTTAGAAATATTCTTCTGTACTTCCAGTCTTTAAGAAAGGTGAACCATGTAATCCTTCTATCAGTGTATTAGCCTTCTACCTCTTTTTGGTGAACTGCTAAAGACACTAACCAACTCTGAATTGGTTAGGCATCTCACATTGCTGGGTTTGGCATCCTAGTCTCCATCAAAAATTGAAAGGGTATATGTATATCTGGATGAATTTTTGAACTGATTCAGTCTTTCTTATAAAATCGTGAAATAAAAAATTGCCCAGAATGGATATTTGCATTAATGCAAGTGTCCCCCAAGACACTATCGTTCGACCTACTTTGTTCTTAATTTTCACCAAATAACCTTCATGATGGCATCAGTTCTCAACTCGGTATCTATACTGATGACACAACCTTTTACTCTTGTCTCAATAGCAAATCTGATCAGTTCAGTAAGGTCAAATTGTTTTAAAAATAACCTACAATCTGCCATTAACTGGTGCAAAAATGGCTTCTTCATTTTAACACCTCCAAAGCAAAACTGCTCTATTAATAGTCTTAGAGATTCCTTTCTGCTTTCAATCAGTATGGCTGATGCTAACCTCCATGAGAGTGACTTGTTGCACTTTCTCAGGCTGACATTCTCTGCTGACATGAAGTGGAAAGATTATATTAATTACAAGGTCTGCTGCTAAGAAAATTGGTTCATTGTGTCTTGTGAAGCTAGTTTTCTTTCTAGAATCTATCTTACATATTTATAAGTCCACCATTTATCCCTTCTTTGATATGATTTATAATATTACGAAGTAAATTGTTCCCTTTTATAACATGTACATTCACACAATTGTAACATAAAAAAATACACACACCAACACACACAAATACATAAATAAAATTGTATGAAATTAACATAGAATTGACCATGCTTTTTCTGTATTCATTTATTTTTCCTGTTTTATCTTTGTTAAAACAAGCCTAAAATTTCACTACCACTACCCCTATGGTGTGAGTGAATACACTACACACCATTGATTATATCAAGTCACTCTCTGAGTATTTCTGGTGTCATGTAACTCAATACTGCCTACTGCATAAATTGGTCATCAGCAACTAAATGAGTTCCTTGCCAGGTTTTTCTGGTAAGAAGGTTGGCTAGACATCCAGCTACATTAAAAACAAGACCAACCAAAGGGTTGATTATTTTTTTTTTTAATTTTGTAGGGTCAAAAGCCATCTAGCTCAATGGGGTAGATTGGACTCTATAGCAATGGATTCAGCCTGTACAGTGATGATATGTCATTGCTGGGTGGAGGGATTTCTTTGATTCAATTCAACATTCATGATGGAGTGTTCCCCTGATGAAATCCACAGCCATGTATCAGTGACCCAAATGAACTTTCAAGTTTTCCAGTTGGAGGACAACAGCTGCAGGTTGACCAAGTGAGAGATGAACTCTGTTTAGCTCTACTTCCTATGCTACACACCTTAAACTGGTTGCTACTCAAGGCTGCCCTAGTATTTAACCCATAGAGATGAGCCTATGCCAACAGCATTAGTTCAAAGTGAATGAACAGATGAGCTCAGAATTTGAACTCACCTCTCCAGTTTTATATTCATTCATTCCTCAATATAAATAAAACTAGCTCTTTTTTTTTAACTCTTTTTCTTTTCTTTTTAAGATCAGAATTTGCTTCTTTTCTTGTGGTCTACTAATATTACAAACCAAATCCAAAGTTGTTGTCTCAAATAATTCAAAATCATATATCTGCATAATTTAATACTTGGCAAGTTTCCTTTTAAATTTAGAAGGCTTATACTTGGTTTTGAAAATTGCAGATCTCTTTATGATTAAAAATTATAAAAGATACTGAAATAGAAGCAAATATTGAAGTTATTAAAATTCTGTTTAACTAAGCTTAGCAAAAATTATGTCGGGATTTATTAAACTCAAACAGTTCATTCACCACCATTCATTTAGGATTAAAAAGAAGGTTCATTGTTGAGATGGATTTATGAAAAAGCATTTATACAAAAAATAAAAGTGGTTATCAAAAGATGTCTTCACTAGTCTACTATAGATAAACATTTTTAAAACTAAAATAATAATTAACATTATTTACTTTTAGATCAGGGTCCTCATCTTTGTTGTTATTATAACAATATTTTGTCTGTTGTACTCTCCAGGATTCTTCAGGTATCTTCCAATCCAGGTAATCTGCAGTGAATTCCAAACTGAACTCTTTATTTAATCTTCTGGGGTTCAAAATTCCCTGACGGTTATCCAGATCAACAGATGCCTGAACAGAGCTCATATATACGATCTATTACTAAAGATGCTGGGAAAATGATTGGGTTATTTTATCGCTCTGGGAAGAAACCAACTCCACTTGCTATACTCTATCTCTACAAGAGGCAGATCAAACCAAAAATCAAGTATTGCTGCCGTATCTGAGCTGGAGCTGCCCAGTCCTCACTTGAGTTCCAAAGCATCTATATGGCCTTGTCAATGATAAATTATTTTCTAGCCTACAACTTTTTTCCCACAGATGAAATATTGTGAGCCTTTCACTACTCTATTGCTATTATGAGGAGGCACAGTGGAGTAATGGATAGCATTTCAGATTGAGGAATCATAGAAGTGAGTTCAAATTCCAGTTGAATCCATTACATTCACTTATGTGGTATTACCCTTGGGTAAAATAGCAGGACAGACTGGGTTCTGTAGCCTTGGATGGCAACTGGTCTACCACAGAAAGAAATGGCAAACTACTGTAGGAAAAAAATCTTCCTTGTCAGTTATGTATCAAAAGATACATGATCACCTAAACGTGTATCATGCATGGCACATAACTGACTGATCACTATTTCCATGGCATGTTCCAATGAGCTACATTCCTTGGTCTCACCAGCCCTGACCTTTGTAAATGGAATCTACTATGCCACAGGCACAAGGATGAATCATCTTTGTTCCCTTCATATTC
This sequence comes from Acanthosepion pharaonis, assembly GCA_903632075.3. Taxonomy (NCBI): domain Eukaryota; kingdom Metazoa; phylum Mollusca; class Cephalopoda; order Sepiida; family Sepiidae; genus Acanthosepion; species Acanthosepion pharaonis. The sequence continues at coordinate 259,937 of CAHIKZ030005624.1, forward strand.
CATTAGTAAGGAGTAAGTTTAAGTTTCTTCCCCAGAATTGCTAATTTAGGAAACAGACTCCCAGTAGGATGTTTTCCCAATCATTACAGAAAGAGTTTTAGTGAAATTTTGTGATGTCAACAAACACTCATCACTTTTGTAATGTCAACAAATACTCGTTTTCACTTTTGTAATTCTCATTGTAGTAGAGACTTTGTAATCGCAGATACAAATATAGTACACTGTTGAACAATGCTGGTGTCAGATGCCTTCGAATAATACTCGTGCTAATAGTACTTGCTCAAATAGTAATCCATATAGTGAATCAAATAGAAAAATAGTATGGTGAATAGAGTAGAGAATAGTGGTCCATGTAGTAATAGAGGATAGAGTAGAAATGGAGATCTGTATAGTAATGGAGGATATAGAAATAATGATTGTTAGTTATCAGTTACTTCCTACATATATGCATTTCCTCTATGGTCACATGGTCTACTGAATTCAATAATGGGATCACCCATGTTTGCTCACCGGCAATTTATGTTCAAACTCAAGTGTCGGCAGTGACACTTCATTCTTATATAACATGAAGGACAACTTTACTACCAATACACATGTACTAAAATATACTAAACACAGAAATGTTCAACCTCGGTCAATGAAAATGGAAGCAACAAAACTAAAATACCTGTATAAATAAATAAGTGGAAAGTAGATAATATTCAGAATAATATTTATTTCTGTTGTCACCATTTGCATAACGTGAAAGCTTTGTTGGAATTGTGATACAAAAAACAACTGTGTTATTGGTCTCGTCAAAATAAGATTTCAGAGCTGCAATTTGGCAGGGTGTGCTCATAAATTTATAAAAATTAAAATCATTTAAACTAACAGAAGATTAATAATGGCTTGTTACTTGTATATGAGTATAGCTGTCTACTAGGACAGTTAGCCAGTCCCTGTTGGTGACACCTTCTCAGGCACATTTGTGTTTGTTCAGCATGCACAGAGCCCACCTGTGGTCTGTACTGAAACTATGCTGAGCGAACCGTTTCTTGGAGAGAGTGCATTATCTGTTGTGATCAAAACTCTGAACAGGCCAGTCTGCTCAAACCCTAAGCTCAAGATGTCTTTGTTCTAGCATGACCATCAGCAGCTCCCAAATAGTTTTATCTACCCAGTTTCCCTTGCATGTCTTGGATCAATTCATATATTGTTTTCAGTCACTTTCCAAAGGTGCCACATGCTGGTATCACCTCCAAAGACCAATAACATCAAGAAACCACCTTCCTGACAAATCGACCATGGTGAGATTCAAACCCAGATTTCATGGTCAGAATGCAAACGTTCTAACCACTCAACCATATAACAGATTATTCCAATTTAAACTTGCTTGCATTAATGACATACTTTAAAAATATCATTAGAGAAATTTTGCTATCAAGCATCTTAAGCTATTTTGCATCTGTTTTATCTGAAATACTAATAAAACCAGAAATGTGCATGTAATGTGAGAGTTTCTGGTTTGGAACGAGATGATTTCAAATTCTTGTTTGCTACATTCACTTTTGCATCAATTCCCTGAGGACAGACATGAATCCATTTCTTTTCCCCACACTCACTCAGACAATGTAAAATGTGGCACAGAAATAACAAGTTGCATTGAAATAAGAAAAGATACCTTCCAAAAGCTAAACAAAGTATTAAGAGACAGGAAAATTTTGTTAGTGTTGTATCCTTAAAGAAGGTTACAAACAGACAAAGGTGATACTCTAGTGAAAGGAACAGCAACACAAGCATAGATGAAAGAAAGAGAGGTTTATTGTAAAAAAGAATACACTACTGAAAGAATCAGTTAGTAAGCTAGTAATTTCCAAAGCAAAGTTATTTACCTTACCTCTCCATGAGGCAGGATGTGACACAAAGCCGTTTTTTAATACAGAGCAAAACGAAGCCCATAGGGTCAGGTAAAAATTCTCCGTAGGCCCTGTATACACAGGGTCAGGTAGCTGTCTAACAACCCAGCCTCGTCTGGGTTCTTCTCTGCTTGAAGACAGAGAGTTTGACCAGCACAGCTGGAGACAAATCTCCAACTAATTGCCGAAGCAAGTCCACCAGGTATATCCTGTGCATACTATATATATCTACTGATATAGTAAGCTTACAATAGGCAGTAGGGAGAGTGGGATATTCCATTACAACAGTTAGAAATAAAGAAAAGGGTGCTGAACTGCTATGTAATATTAATCTTCTTATATGCCAATCAATGCTAGAAAAATACCTTACAAATGAAGAGGAAACTTGAGGACACAGATAGGGTTCAGCAGAAGGATGCTGAGAATGACGTGGATATACTATATAAGCAAGAAAGAAGTTTTAAAGAAATTGGAAACAAATAGGACACTTGTACTTAGAAAGAGACAGTTGCAATTTCTTAGAGGCATAAAGAAGGTTTAGAGAATATGACACTTGCAGGACATATTGCAAGCAAGAGGAGCAAGGAGAAACGGCAAGTAACCTACCTAACAAGATTATATAAATGGATGCCAGTACAGAGACTGAGAAGGATAGTAATGGGATAAACATTGCTTAGAGATACAAAGGATAGGAAGTTGGGGAGAGCTATGATTAGCCATGTCCTGAAGGAACACAATGCATAAAAGAAGAAAGATGAAACAAAAAAAGAAACATTCTATTTGAATCTATTTAAATTTTAGACATTTATGTACAAAAACTTTGTCCTTATCTTTCTGTGAAACCAGATTTCTCTATGCATTTTTGTGATTCCTAATAAGATCACAGGTTCATGAATTTGAAATATGATAAATTTTGAAAAAGAATAAAGATTACAGATTGATAAATGAAAGGAAAATATTCTGTTCGCATTTAATCTGAAAAGAAATGTTGATAATAGCATTGATATTCACCTTTTTTTTTTTTTTTTTTTGGGATGGCAAGTGGATACTTGCCACTTTTATTCTCAACAATTGAACAACACAGACAAATATAAGCCAGTCCTCAGCATTCAAATAAAGTAGTGATTAACGAATAGTCTGTAAACATAGAAAATTCACACAAAGTTAGAAGTCAGCATAACAGAAAAACAAACTTACAATAAATGAATAGAGTCGATTTGATTTTTGTTTGCTTTCTCTGAGAAAGAGGTTTTCTTGCAGCTTTAAATTAATCATGTTTTCTTGCAGAAAATCCCAGTTTCTTGTACATTAGAATTGTGAAAAATATAGTTAAATTTGTAATTTGGTTACAAGTATGTCACATTAGAGGCACGGTGGAATAATAGATAGCAGCTTAGTTTTAGGAATCAGTGAACTGAGTCCAAATTCCAGTCAAGTTCATTACATGCACTTATGTGCTAATACACTTTGGAAAGGTCAGAATCCTTTTTTTCCCTCCAGCTATGGGTAAATAGCAGGAGTGACTGGGTACTACAGCCTTGAGTAGCAACTGGTCTAGGAGAAGGACAAATCTGAATTCAAAACCTGAGGCCTAGCATACAGAGGGTGAATCACACCATATTCCATGATCTTCCACTGTCGGTCAAGAGCCTAGAGAGAAAATGGGCACTTCCATTTTATCTGAATGCCCACTGAGGATAAAGAATCAATGTATGCTGCCCTTAGGTCCCCCCCTATATATATATATATATATATATATATATATAGAAAAAAAGAAATTGGTTTTTTGCTAGCAATGATTTCCACCAGAAAATAGACTATTTACAAAAACATCTGCCAGTGAGTAATTCCCATTTCTCTGTTTAGTTCTCAGTCTGTTGATGAAGGACTCAGGCGTATCTGAAAATTTCAAACTTAAAACCTTTCTTTCCATGCTTCATTTCTGCCATACATTTAATAATTAATATTTAATAAGTGTTTATCATACTGATTATATTGGTACCTTTTCATTTGCCCTTGTTTTATTAAGTAACCTACCTATTTTACAAATATATATATAGATAGATAGGGTATATAAAAAATACTTTTACAAACTTTGAGGACAGATTCCTGACACCAAAACAAGGTAAAATATTCATATAAACATATGTCCAAAAGGCCATTGTTGTACCTCAACACAGCAACTAATAACAAATGTTCAAAATGTCCTCTGCTTGCTTCTACACACGCATGCACCTGTTGGATAATTGATTGGCAGACATTTTCAAATACTCCTACACAGTGTGAGATAGTTTTGCAGGCCTCCATGAGATGTTGATGAAGTGTCTCTGCATTTTTTATGTCTGCTGTATAAACCAATTGTTTTAGATGGCCCCACAGATAAAAATCCAAAAGACTGAGGTTAGAGGGAACCTGCTGGCCCCGGGAACCAATCCTCCCCCTACCTATGCATCTTTCATGTTAGATGTCAGCCAGTGCATTGTGAACAATGTGACTAAAATATGTTGGAGTCCCATGATGCATGAACCACATGCATCTTCATATTAGCAGGGCTACATCCTCTAGCAGGTCTGGAAGTTTGTTTGAAATAAAGTCCCTGTAGATAGCTCCTGTAAGACATGCTGGGAGAAAATATGGGCATACCAGACAGTCACCTACAATTTCAGCTATGCCATGGATCCTGTCTCAGTAATGCAATGATAAACAGCAGCAAAGGCTGGATGAGTCAGTTGCCTTTGGTCTGGAAACACAGTCTAATACAACCGTGTTGCCTCACATCCATTACCATTCACATGGCCGTATGTAAAAATCATACCTGCTCATGATATGAATATCCTACCATCATTAAACAGAACACTTCTCAACTAACTCACTACTACACACATTAAACGTTGAAGACAGACTAGCCACAAATGACAAATGTAACCTAATCTCTATGGCAAAACAGCACCATCTACTATAAACTTTCTCTAAACTTAACTCAAAAACAAAAGATATGTGGACATATTTTTATATGGATTTTTGTCCTTGCTTTGTGTGAGAAACCCGCCTACAAAGTTTGTAAAGTATTTTTGATACATATATATATATATATATACTCACTTCAAACATCCTTATTTTGGTATAAGGAACTCACCTCCAAAGTTTGTACAAGTAATTTTCATATTCCTTATATATATATATATATATATATATATATATAGCACTTAAGCATGAAATAGCAGACTTTCACTCGTGGGTATTGACATCAGTGTCTACTTTTATATTTGCATATGCTCTATCCCTGATATCGAGCACTTTAACTCATAAATATAGCATACACTAAAACTATACTTTTATCATACATACACACACACACACACACACACACACACACACACACATATATATATATATATAGTTCAACCCCTGAATTTTTTTGCATGAATTTTAACCTCTCCAGACAAAATTTACCTGTCTATACTGCAACCAATCACTGAAAATGCATGATTTTTAAAATCTTCAAAAAAATTACCTGTATATAGTACAACAGCCTATTTTTTGCATAAAAATCTGGTCATAAAAGCTTGCACTAGACTCATATATATATATATATATATATATATAAAGCAAGTATTATTAAATACTACTGACAAGGTGTGTCTATTCAACCTTTTATTATGTCTTTTCAACAATGAGGTGTTGTACATCGGGATTAAATTTGTTAATAAATTGTTCATTTTTTTTTCTGTTATAATCAAGTACTTTCAACTATCACAGACATTGTTAAGAATTGGGAGTGAACAGTAAGGTAGGCAAGATGTATTTAACTAAATTCCAACATTTTAGATTACTAGAATTAGAACTGAAATCAACTGAAAGTGACGTAATCTGCAGCAGTCAAATAGGCAAAGCATGTATTGAGGATTTATATGTGCTCCACCTTTATATGCACATTTCAAAATACTAAATACACCTTACATATTTAGACAAAAGGAATATTTATCTTAGACAATGTGTTTTATCCTCTAATGGATTTTTATTGTAAGGATTTTATTTTGCAACAAATATTTATAAACAAAATTTAAATTATTAGATTTTCAAAATTTTTATATTTAAGAAATGTTTGTAAGTATTCATCTGACCAACTGAAACATCTAGGTAAATTATGGAGGATGCTAAATGACATAATTTAATGTCTAATAAAAGTGAGTAAATGATGTTGATTTTTTATTCTTTTTATAACATAATATTTATATTATTTTAGTTTGGGATTAATTTATGTACTATATATTTTAATTAAAAGGCAATTATGAATTTAACCGTTTTCATTTAATTTTTTAAAATTTTTATAGTCATGTAGGTTGTCTTGGGAGGGAGTAATTCTTTCAAGAACAGAGATATCTGAAAAACTCCAGGGCATAGATTTATATTTTCATAAGATTCAATAGCAACACTCTTGAGAATTTTCCTTATAAGTTGCTTTCTATTTTGATAAGTGTGGCATTCTTTAGATCAAAGTTGTGATTGAATTTATGTCTACATATGACTAATGCATTTGATAAATTGTTGTATGTAAGATTTTTTTATCTAGCTGAATTCATTTAGAGTTTGTTTTTGTTTTCATTCTATCACTTCTTTTGTTCGTAGGTATCCCACACTGTGATAATAGAAGATCTGCCAGAAATGGTGGAATGAGTTCAACTAGAGAAGAAAAAAAAATCTAAAATCACCAGCATTCCTTGTTAATGTACATCTGTAGTCATATATGACAAATTTAGTCCGATGTAGTCCTGAAGGATGTAATGTGTCTCAAGTAATCTTTTTCCACTTTGTCATATATATATATATATATATATATATACAGTTAAACCTAGAGAGCCAGATAAACCTACCAAGGTTTCACCTAAGTGGATCGTCAGGAAAGGCCGGCTTTCCCTGATGATCTGCTTGGGTCAAACCTTGGTCGGTTTGTCTGGCTCTCTAGGTTTAACTAGGTCTGCTCTACTTATTGTATTGAGTACTTTATTTAGTTGTTTTGGATACACGCATCAGTGTTTTTTTTTCTTTGGGCCTTGAACTCGTATGCTGGATGATTATTTTCGGTTAACATACATGTTCTTGGTTCTTTCTTTTTTTTCATACCTTTTTTTCCCCTTTGGTATTGGCTTGTTTATTTGCAAATCAATACACCCAAGGTTTTCTGAGCAAATATAGTTTCTTATACTTATAAGATTTCTAATAATATATATATATATATATATATATATTTATATATATAGGTTGTTATATACCATACCTATGAACACTAATGGGTATGTCCCAATCATAAATTTGTTGGATGCTATTGTAAGTGGGGGTAATATGCTGTCTAAGTAGTCCACCACTAGCAGTGGTTTACCTACTTGACGCCGCTGGCGAGTATTGTATTTTGTTGATGCTATAAAGATTACCATTTTATTTCCAACCTCCGTTTTGGTTATTCCTCATTCAGTAACCTTTCCTAGGTTACAACACAGGTAAAATGAGAACAAATGGAGTATAATTTCATTGTACATAACATTTAATTTAAAAGAGAACTAAATATAGAGTAGAGCTAAACATTATTAATTCTAGGATATAAAAACAAAAACATAAAAAGTTGCTACACAATGACAATTACATAATTGTAATTATCTATTAATTTTAACATGTTTAAACATGAATAAATATATATATATATATATATATATATATATATATATATATATATATATATATATATATATATATATATATATATATATATATATATATATATATATATATATATATATATATATATATATATATATATATTTTTAACGATATATGAATAACAAGGTTTCCTATACAATACAGTGCTCTATGAACAAGGAAAACAATGAACAGAGCAATATATAGATATTAAGGTATGTATCTACCACCTTGCAAGTTTCATATGCACCTTTTGATTGCATGAAGGTAGATAAATAGCTTAATCTCTTTCTTTCTCTCCCTATATATATATATATATATATATATATATATATATATATATGTGTGTGTGTGTATTTCTATTCATCTGTTTGCTCCCTTACCTAAAATTATGAAACAAGAAATTAATACAAAACAGATGGTCTTTTCAATAACTCTATAGGCAACAGAGTATATAATCTCAATCTTCTTAACTCATAAAATGATCACATTTATAGATTGTCTATTCAGTTGGCTTTTACCAAATTGGGAATTTCATTTACACTGTATCATAAAAATGAATTATGACATGATATCTGTAACTCAAATACTGGTCTCAATGAAAAAGGTTCACACTTCATACTGTTATTATCCTTTTATTTAGGAAATACACCTTAAAAACTGGAAGCAAATAACAAAATATCTCTCTCAAAGATGGAAATGGATAAACAAAATCCATTTCAAAGAAATACACAAACAAGGAAAACACATTTCACACAGAAACAACAACAATTTGGTCTCCTTGTCTTGATAGTAAGTCTGATCAGTTTGATAAGGTCAAAATAGCAGATGATGTTCAAAATGATGTTCAGTCTGTTGTTAACTGGGGCAAAAGATGGCTTGTTAATTTTAACACTTCCAAAACTAAACTGCTCTCCACTAATCATTTGAGAGACCCTTCTCTGCCTTTCATCAGCATGGCTGATGCTAACCTCCATGAGAGTGACTCATTGCACTTTCTTGGGCTAATGTTCTCAGCTGACATGAAGTAAAAAGACTATATTGAATTCATTACTAGGTCAACTGCTACAAAAGTTGGTTCACTTTTTTTTTCTCCAGAATTTATCCTACATATCTATAAGTCTGCCATTTGTCCATGCTTAAAATATTGCTGCCACATATGGTCTAGTGCTCCTGCTATCTATCTAGAACTCCTTGATAAAATCCAAAGAAAAATCAGAAATACTCTTTGTCTTGATCTGGCATCTTGGCTTCAGTCACTTTACTACCACCATAAAGTTGCCTTCCTTTGCCTTTTCTTTAAATACTTTCATGGTAATTGTTCCAATGAGTTCTTCACTATGGTACCTAGACTTTATGAATTTAAACGCAGCACTAGACTGGCATTGAGATCTCATCAATTTACAGGTAAGTTGCCTAGATATAAGTTCTATGCTAACAGTTTCTTTTGTCACACTTCTCACTTGTGGAACTCATTTCCGGCTCCATGCTTACCAGCCAACTTTAATCTTCAAAAATTTAAATGCAATGTCAATCACTATTTACTGAACTCCTGATTACTCTTTTTGTTCTTGCTCATTATTAATGTTTTTATTTCTAATTCTTCCACACCCAGTAACCTCTTGTGTCTTAGTGGCTTTACTGCTTTGCTTTGGGTGAACTCAAAGAAATGATAAAAGGACACATAGTGTCTGAGAGGAGAATTTCAGACTTAGTAAGGAGCAGATATTTACCATGTTACCTCTTTGACCAGCAGTAGCTAAAAGGAAAATGTGGTAGTTAACCTCAGGGGTCATGTGGTAGCAAACTCACAGAAGTTACTGCTAAACATGTGTATGTATATAATATATGTTATAACTGTCAGTTCTCGTAATTTTTGCACTATTACTGCTGCTACCATAATACTACTAAGTACTGATAAGGACTTCCTTCTCTGCTTTGTGTTTGGGGTAGAGTGGAATGTCAACATCTTAATTATGCCATTAGTCTCTCTACAAGTTATATGTGCTATTCATTTTAATTGTTGCTGCTGTTGAAAGTCCTCAAGTGATGTGGTTTGTGCTATGTGGTACAGTTTTTTATTTGTGATTCTGTAGTGCCAGTTCACAACATTTACAGAAGGATGGTCTTTGCTGAGGCTTACATACTTCTCTCAGTCAAAGCCATTTTTAACCATTGATCTAAGATATATAATATAGAATTATATACGGCCAACAGTTTTCTGAATGATTTTGTCACCATGCATGTCAGCCATATGAAAGTCTCAATCTGTTGAGGTTAAGATTATGACTCAAGTTTTAAGTTAATGTATTGGTTTTGTAGCAACTTTCAGTGTTGGGCAAAACTACCTGTGGTGCAGTCTATTCTATATTCAATTTCCTTTTACTAAATTTGTTGTAACTGATCTGTACACTGATGTATTTGAAATGTTTAGTATTTACTAATTCTACATACTAAATTTTTATGATGGATTCAGGGTAGGTGCCATGACTGCTTTCATTCCAATTCCAGATTATTGTTTCTGTTTTGGAAAAGTTTATCTCAAGTCCTTTTTTCTAGGAATATTTGGTTAAGGATATTGATTTTCTGTTCTAGATCATTAATGTCTCAAATATGAATACATATGTCATCAGCATAGCCCCTATCATCCTCTATAATTGGCCTTGTGAGTGGAAGCAGGAATGTTGTTTTCTTTTTAGTAGATTCATTTATGAGTTTGTCTATATTTCTGAGATGAGGTATTATGTACAGTATTTACATTAGTCGGACTATTGTCCTCATCTTTGTCGCCATATTTGTCACAACGTTTTGACCGTTATACGCTCCGAGCCTTCTTCAGGTGGTTGGAATTTGAACTTTATAAATAAAATAAAGGGTTCAGTTCGAAATTCCAACCACCTGAAGAAGGTCGGAGCGCACAACGGCCGAAACGTTGGAAAAAAAAGATGAGGACAATAGTCCGACTAATGTAAATACTGTATTCATTTATGAATGTACTAAATGGGATGCAGTGTGGAATGTTTAGGTGATGAGTGTTCAGCTCTTCACATATGTACATGTATATGCAGAATGTATAGTCTAAGAAGTGATTAAATAGTTTGAGGCTCTCATTTGTTGTATGCCAAATGAGATCTGAAATATTCCAATCTTGGTGTCATCACCTGGCATGTACGAATTTGTGGACTGATATAGTTCTGCTATCAGATCTAAACATTCAATAGATTCAGAGCTTGGAAGGTGATTTCTAATGGATGAGAAGAATCTATTGATATAGTCTTATGCTGCAGTGAGGTCTACATAGTAGGAGTACAATTTTCTGTTGGTAAGGTAAGCAATTTCCTGGAGTTGTCTGAGGACATACTGTTTACAGAGTGCAGAGATACTAATCTGAGCCTAAGCAAGAGTGTGACAGACTGACACTTTGACCCTCAGTGGAGCACACAGGTATAAAACTGATTCTCTGCAGAGAACACAGGTATGATATTACTCCTAGGAAGAACACACTGATATGATACTGATTGTAGACAATGCATACAAATATGATACTAATCCTAGAAGGAGCACAGAAATATGACACAGATCCTAGACAGAACATATAGATTTAACACTGATACTCGACAGAGTACACAGATATGACTGATCATAGAAACTGCACACAGATATGTTACTGATTCACAATAGAGCATACAGATATGACACTAATCCTCAGCAGAACACACAGATACCCAATTAAACGCAGATATGACAGCAATCACATTGATATGGTACTATCCTAGGCAGCAAATTTTGGTATAACTCTGAGCATAAGCACACCACACAGATATGACAGTGATTCTAAGCAGACTGCATTGATATGGTACTATCCTAGGCAGAACATATTGGTATGTGATGTAATAGAATAACCAGTCACCTCCATGAATGATTATACTATAGATAGTATAGTACCTATAAAGTCAACTGTCATAAAGTCAATTTTTAGTCATTATTAACTTTAAGTCAAACACTTTTTTCTTAAATATAAAATGTGTGTATCATTATTATTATACATACTAGCAAGAAGATGAGACTAGAACTAATATATAAAAGTATTGTTTATTCAACTCCAGATTTGGCCAGTTAATATCATTCGTCAGCCATCTTTCATGTGCACATCCCTAGCACAGCTGGGTTAGCAACATATTTACATGTTGGGAGCAGTGATTGATAATTTGTGAAGCATGGATCTGCACCTGGTGGATAGGTGGTTATCTTTCAGATCAACTTGCTGGTGCATCTGACTCTCTGATGCTTCAGCATAACACTGAGTGTAAAGTCCATTTTGGAAAAATCTGTGTTGAATCACATACTGCATTTGCTTCTGTTTAGCAAAATGAAAGAATAATTTTGTAATTTTTATCAAACTGCATGTTAGAAGAAAGAAGAATTATTTTTTTTTTTGTATTTCCTATGTAGGATGCATTCACATAACTTCTATTCCTTTGCAAGCATTTCACCCCAAGAAAGGCAATAATACCACTAGGATGCAAGACTGGGAGTGAAAACGTTAGTTAAGATAAGATAAAATAAAAAACAAGATTCAGGAAAATAGAAGATGGCAATTGACTTTACATTTAAATTTCTAAAGCAGGGAAGCAAGTGATCAGAAGGGAGTTCCACAGGTAAGATGTGCGAGAAAAGAAACTCTTAGAATAGAACATATATAGTTCAACAGTAAAAACAGTAAGAGCTAGTTAACTATGTAGCACACTTAAATTTATGCAGTTGAGCTATCAAGGAGGAAAGCTCATGAGAGCAACTGCTATGGAAAAGACAAAGGAAAGCCATGTGACAATGGTGGGAAAGTGACTAAAGTCAAGATGCCAGGATTAATTACATTACAGATCCTTCTTTGAAGTCCTGGGTATAACAATAAACTACATCTGACAACAAGGCATCTGATTGGGAAAGTAAAGGTTTTGAGGAGCCTGAAACCACCTCTTAATTAATGTTGTTCCCAGGTCCACTTTTACCCGGGGTGGTAGCAGCTGTTGGTGTCCCGTCTATGAGCAAAATTAATCCCCCAACAAAGAAGTACACTCTGAAAGTATAAAAATACATTTTAATAGTAAAGATATTAGCGATACATTTTATATAAAAAAAAAAAATTACAGACAATACATGACCCGCAATACTTTTTATCTGTAGTTGAAGGCATACAGTTGCATTCAAAATATATGTAATTGAAGCCATAAAATTGTGTTCCAATTATTGAGATATCAACATTAAATAACCCATAGTGATTGATATGTCACTAAACAAAATCAATCAAACCAAACCCTTCTTTGAATTTTGTCAACAGTCTCAAGATATATAGCAGGAGCACTAGACCAGATGTGGTAGCAATATTCAATGCATGGATGAATATGTAGATTTATAAATGTGAAAGATGGACTCTGACAAGAAAAACTATTATGAACAGGTTGGATAGAAAAGTTTCACTATCTGCAAAGGACTGAACTCAGTGATACTTTGACGTTATCTTGAATGTCATAATCCTAAAAACAATAGAAATAGTTCTCATTTCCACTAAGTGTTTTAGATCCAGTCCCATCTTATTTCCAAAATGACAAATATCTTAGCCTGGATCTAGTTATTGATCAGAGGGAAATGTTAAACTTGCACTTAACTTAAATGACTACTTTTATGTTATTATGTGCACCAACATAAATACAGTATGATGTGGATTGTCTTGCAAATCTGGTGATGGGATAAGTAAAAAGTGACACCCATGCAAATATAAAATCATCTTAGGCTTCATTCAGAATGATACTTTCATCATGTCTTACTCTTCTATATTTTCAATGAATGAAAAATTGTTTTTTTTCAAAATAAAATTATACAAAAATATAATTGTTGAAAAAGATATTATCATCTCTTGCTTCTGTTTATTATTTCCATTTTTAAATTTAAGCTTAAATTAATTTGACTATATAACAGAAATGTCGTTTAATATCTTTATATCTAATTGCCTATATCAGTGGTTCCCAAACAATCGGTGCACCTCAGGTGTGAAAATAGCAGGTGAATTTTCAAAAGATTTAGAAACAGTTTCAAAAATTCATATGCCAAAAATGAATATGATTTCAAAATTTAAAATATTATTATGGATTACTTGTAATTTCATGCATGAGTCCCAGTATAAATAGTTATAAATAATTATTGACCAATTTTATCATTGTGATATTTTTGCATTATATGTATTAAGAATAACTAGGAGAGAGTTATCAATGATAATGTTCTGATTTGGAATCTGCGGTTATCTTTATTAACCCACTTTCTTTTTTTTTTTTTTAAATGTACTTCTTATCATATAAAATTTGGTGAGGAGCAAGTAAATTTTAATTCCGAAAATGCAGCCCAGAGGAAAACAGTTTGGGAATCACTGGCCGATATAGTCATGAATTCTGGACAATATCTTCACAGAGGAAGAGATGATCTGAAGTAACAGATATTTTTTTCTACAAAAAATTGCCAAGAATGCTGTAGACAGAATAGCTGTGCAACAGGAAGATTTTTCAGGAAAATATAAACTAACAAAGAAACTGCTACTTACAGTTAGAAAGAAACAACTGAAATTTCTGGGACATATGCTGAGGAAACAAGGCCTGAAGAATTTAATACTCACATGAAATACTGAAGGCTTGCAGCAGGGTGAGGATCAATAGAACAAAAACAAAGTGGGATGGTAAGGGGGTAAAAGTATCTTCAAGTAACCAAAGATAGAAGCCATGATTTTGCATAAGAAAAGAAGAAAAAAAATTTAATAGCAAAATCAAACAAAAATCTGCGACACAAAATGAGGAAAGAAGACCCAGAAAATCTAACACTCACAAGAAAACAAGAGAAGCAAAAGGAAAAAAAAACAGTAACCTACTTTTCACCCTAAGCAAGACAATAAAGCCACTAAGATGCAAGAGGTTACTGAGAGCGAAAGAATCTGAGCAAAGTAATTATATAGAACTGTAAAAGAACAGGGTTCAAGGAGACAGAAGATGATTGACATTGCAATCTTTTTGAAGATCAAAGTTGACTGAAAAGTAAGAATCCAGAAGAGAGTTCCACAAGCAACAGAAGAAACTGTTAGCATAGGACTTATATCTATGCAACAGTAAAATTATAAAACTGAGCTGCCAATCTAAGGCTCTTAACTTCATATATCTGGAGTACTAAAATGGAAAGCTCATCGAAACAGCTACCGTGAAAATATTTATAGAAAATGCACAGGGTTGTTATGTTACAATAGAAGGAAAGTGAGTGAAGATGAGATGCCAGGTCAGGACCAATAAAATTGTAGATTCTTCTTTATATTTTGCTAAGAATCTCTAGATACATAGAAGCAGCACCAGACTAGAACAATATTTGACAACTTTATTGTATTTAAAATGTTAGGCATTAATATTTACTGATAATTATCATTTGTCTCTGAGTAATTTTAATGGTAGATCTTGCTAATTTATAGTTTATTTTTTTCCTTACTCTTTTCACATTATTACTGATTATTTTTCTCTTTCCTATTCCATGGTGAGCTACTGAGGAAATTATCCTTTTCAACTGTGTCTTATTAAAAACAATTAGACTTTCAAAGTAATTCCCTAAACTACATTCAGGCTCAGCTGTGTGGTCATTCTATAAGAAAATCACAATGTACATTGCTAGACTTCCCTCACCCTAAGATTGTAGTAGGAGAATTTTGGAAGTAGGTTAGAAGAAAGAATGAGACAGGTTTTGCAAGCTGAGCAGGGGCAACAACCAATTAATAAAATTAAATTATTTTTTTATAAAACAGAAAACAACTTTATGAATTAAGAACAAGAAAGAAATTCCCATTTGTGGTTTGTATGTAGCGTGCATACCTGAAAAATGTACATGTAATGGAGTCTCTTTCAGTCCAATGAAATTTGACCTGTCTCTGGAAGTTACATCTGCAGTCACTGAAAAGACATCTGCTACCTGACTACCCTTGTGACTAAAGTCGAAGAAGAGAGAAAAAAACGGAGAGAGGATCAATATTCCTTTTCATTTACAGCAATGTTCATTGGTCAGTAGGTAGTCCTAACATCACATTTATTTTTCATCATGAAAATAATTATGGCATACCAATCTTTAAATTATCACTTAGCTAGACAGGATAAAATAAAAGCATAATAATGAACTTTATCAGATTTTTAATTACAAAGTTATCAGCCCTACATGACAAATATGAATGCTCAATACCAGCTTTTAAATAAATTTCATTTAGCAACATAGTTTATGAAATTCCATAATCTACAATAATTATTTCAGTGAATGTTCTTCAGATTATATCTAATTCATTAAATTCACAATTTCTAAATCAATAATACCCACCATTTAGTGAAAGTAAGAAATATAATCTTAAAAAGGAAAAGATAAAAAAATTACAATTTGAAGCATTTAGAGAAATTTTTTTTTATATTCACTTTAACTAGCAGATATATTTTCTTTTCTTTTCATTAGCTTTTTCCATTCAAATTTAAAACCTCAAATAATTATCATGGTGTGACAGTAAATTGCAGAATTATTTGTGTTTTCATCAAGAGCCAATCACTTATCTGTTAAAATCTTATTACGTAAACTTTTAATTATTTTCAGAGTTGAGTTTATTACATAATTACCTGCTGGCTGTACAAAAGTCTACAGTGAAAATCCTATTGCTTTAGGAACATTATTCAATCAAATTAAAATCATAATGTTAAGTATGTTTTTATTCATAATTATCTATATATATATATGTTTTTATTCATAATCTGCAAAGTCCCACAGCTCTAATTAAAATCATTGCAAATTTGGACCTACTTACAATTTTAAAATGTATATTTTTTATTCTTTTATATTTTGCTATAAACTAAACAACATTATGGCTAAAGCTATTAAGTTTATTCTTGTGGACTTTTGGAAAATCATAAGAGTAGATGCCAAATATATTAGTGTTTGTGATGTCTATGTTTGTGTTAAAGATAGGTTTCTACTTGTTTATAAAACTGTGTTTGTTATAACATCCATACATCTGTATGTTTGTTTATAAAAGTGCTTATGTGTAAACATAATTATAGATCTGTACATTGTTGTACTCCAGACAGTGAAAAAAATACATTCAGTTGTAATACTCAAAAAAAAAAATCATAAGTATTCGAATAGAGGATGAAGAGCTGGAAGAAGTCCAGGAATACATCTAATTTCAGCAGTTGATAACATTAAAGACAATGACAAAAATGTAATAAAGTGATGTATAGCAAATGGTTGGAAAGTATTTTGCCAAATAGCAACATAATTAAAAGCATATTGCCAATGTGCTTAAAATCTGTTGTTTATAGTAGATGTATAATTCAGGTGTGGAAACTAATAAAATTGTTTAAGAAAACACAAAGGTCAATACTCAGAATACATCTAAGAGATCAAGATCAACATGGATCAGAAAAAAAAAACATGGTAAAATATATAATAAGAGTGATTAAGAGATAAAACTGGAAAAAATAGCAAGAAGAAAGGATAACAGATGGAGCAAAAGCTTGGTTGATTAGTATCCAATAAGCACAATAGGAAAAGACCAAACAAAAGAGAAAAGATGACATAGAGTTATTTACTTGTAAGACATGGCAGAGCATAATTAAGTCATAGTCATCATAGAAACAGTTGGAAAATGTCTTTTTCCAATAGTAAACTCACAATGACTACTGATGATGAGGATGATGATGACTAACAATTTAATTTGTGCTACATAGCCTTTTTATTTATCATGAAAACTAAGTTTATTGTTTACCATTTCCATACAGGCATATTTGTATTGTTCTACAGATAATTATCATTTCATTTGATAAGCCTTTTATATTTATATGCTGA
This sequence comes from Acanthosepion pharaonis, assembly GCA_903632075.3. Classification (NCBI taxonomy): domain Eukaryota; kingdom Metazoa; phylum Mollusca; class Cephalopoda; order Sepiida; family Sepiidae; genus Acanthosepion; species Acanthosepion pharaonis. The sequence goes on from CAHIKZ030005624.1 coordinate 277,423, forward strand.
TAATGTATATCATAAAAATGTATTTAATAGTATTTAAATGATAAATATAATAAATTATATTATAAAAATTCACTTAATAGCATATAAAATATAATATTTGAAAATATTATTTAACATAGAACCTTGATAAGAATGTATTATCGTTTTTATTTATTTTAGGAGGGTCTACAGTTGATTGGCTGGGGTGTTATGTTTTTGTTTGGTTTGACTTACCTTTCTTTTATTTTTCTCCTTATTTATCAATTTATTTTTGCAATACTGTGTTGTGTAAGAATTAAACACAAAGGTTGATTTTAGTTGTTAGTCTTTCAGTAAAACAAAACTATATTTTGTCAGTGAGGCACCAAATGAATGATTATAAATTATATATATATATATATATATATATATATAAAGACAAGAGGAAAGACCAAAGCATTTCATCCTCTGAGGGACATTATCAAGGCAAATATAGGATTTATTTTGTTGCACATATTTATATGCAAAAACAAAGATGCCATTGGTTTATCAAGGTTTTTAAATTTGAGAACTTTCATGAATATTAATCAGTCGGCTGAAAGGTCAGTCAAAATATGTGGAGGACAAAAAGTACCATAATTAAAAAAAGTACCATAATTAAAAATCTGGCAAGTCTATTTTAATTAAGGTACTTCAAATTCATTTTGTTCCTTTGCAGATACACCCTATCTAATATATATATATATATATATATATATATATATATATATATATATATATATATATATAAAAAACTAAACAGTATATGGCATCAGTATACTGTTTAGTACACTGTCTGCCAAATGAAATAACTTGCAATGACAGAGGAAAAAGAAACCAAGAACAAACAAAAGAAAAAAAAAAAAGGAAAGGGAATATAAAAAGAAAAAAAAAAGACAAACAAGAAAAAAACAGACTCCTACCAAGTCAGTAACCCAAAGTGCTCAATAACTCTACCAAACAGACCAGGTAAGATCTGATCAACAGTTACATAAAATCGGAGTTCTTGCAGTACTGTGTCGCACATGGAAAGGTATCCCTGCAAGCATCTCCTATAGAAAACCCAGGGGCCACACTATGTTTCAGTCTGTGCCAGTTCCTTTCCTGCACATGTTACATTAGTTGACTGACTGCTACTACTACACTAGGCCTTTCCTTACCAAAACAACACACCAGGGCTATTTGATACCAAAGATATAAATCTAAACCAGCTCAAAAAAAATCACCTAAACTCCTCAACCTTTCTTTCTGCAACATTTGTGGTATTTGTACCAACTTCTGCAGAGTGGAATTGTTCCTCTTTGAAAAGTCTCCAGACATCCTCCCTCTCTGTGAAACAAATCTTAACTCTTCAATCCCCCTCCTCTGATTTCTCGCTTCATAGATATCTTCCTCTCCTTAAAAAAGACTCTAATGTCCACATGCATGGCCTGAGAGTTTATGTTCATTAACATCTCCTGCTGACTAAGGAACACTCTTGCATGTGTCTCCGTCTGTCTCTACTTAATTCAGTCAGTTATCGCTTCTTTTTCTACTGTTCCCCTTCCTCTTATGACTGCTGCATGCTAGATAGTATTTCTGATGATATAGACAAGGCCATCTCCCTACACCCGTCTATAAATATATCTGTGTTCAGTGATTTTAATGCTCACCTTGCCAGATGGTTTAAACACTCTGTCACTGACCCCACTGGAATCCAGACCCTTAATTTCTCAATTACTCAATCTCTCACGCAAATGGTGGACTTTGACCACATTTCCCCAGTAACACTGATCGACACACTTCTTTTCTAGATTTCTTTTTTACCTCTATCCCAGAATCATATCGTACTTTGCAGCTCGGTACTCTTGTCAACACTGATCATGCAACAGTATCTGCAAGCATATCTTTCCATTCCTTCTACCAACAGAATATCTTTCTGTTATCAATGTGCAGATTGTGACTCATTCCTTGACTTCCTTTGTGATGTCCCTTGGAATACAATTTTTACTCATGTTGTTCATAAATGCATATTTGAGGTCTCCTCTGTGAAAGCCGGCATCAATGCTTTCATTCCAGCAAGGAAATACCAGTTTAAATTGCATTCATCTCCTTGGTTCTCACCTGTATGCATAGCCGCTATTGCCCACTGGAATCACTTGTTCTGAAAGTACAAGAGCAACATCTGATTGCAACAGATGTCTCTTTGTCTCTGCTCATAATGTGTGCAAACATGTCCTCAAAGAAGTGAAATTATAGTTTGCTGATAAAATGAATCAATATATAGCATCTTGCAAGTTTGATTCTAAAGATTATTGGCAGTTCTGCAAGAGTGTGCTGAACAACAGCAACTCTTCAATCTCTCTATTCAATCAATTCAAAGTCCTGGCATCTACACCTGATAAGGTTGAAAGCTTTGCTTGTAAATTCTCTTCCAACAACAATCAACTCAGTTGGAGTAAACACACCTGATTTTCCACCTAGAACAGAAGCTCTACTGAGTGATATGTACATAATCCCATCACAGGTCTCAGATATTATTTCTAAATTAGACTCCCATAATGCAAGTGGATGTGACAAGATCCCAGCTGTCATCTGAAAGAAATGTGGTCTTAAGCTGGCTCCAGTTCTTTCCAAACTCTATAACTACTTTCTCACTGCTTCCTGCTTTCTGGAAGTCCTCCTCTGCAGTTTCTATTTTCAAGAACTCTGGAGAACCTTCTGAACCCTCTAACTATCACCTTATTAGTATCCTACCACTTTTCAGCAAAGTATTCAAGGTGTTAATCAATGCTGACAGGGTCAAGCATCTTACCTCTTACAACCTAAACTCTGACAAAATATATGACTTCCATTTTGCCAGATTCTGCCAGAGTATATGCTAACAACCATCACTGAATATGTATATCAAGCTCTTGATAATAATGCTCAAGCTAATATCTCAAAGGCATTTGACATTGGCATGTTGGTCTTCTACATAAGCTCTATGGCTATGGTATTACTTGGTGTGCATTTGATTTAATACAATCTTTCCTATCAAATCATGAAATGTTGTTTTGAATGGGCTCACTTCCAGATCCTTTAACACAAATGCAGGTGTCCCCCAAGGCTCTATCTTGGGTCCTACACTGTTTCTAATCTTCATTGATGATCTTCTTTATGTCATCAGTTCCCAAGTAGATATTTATGCTGATGACACTACAACAGAGGTAAACAATGCATAATCTACCTAGTGAGGTTGTGTAAATGGATGGCAGAACAAGGTTTGGAAAAAATAACAAAAAGGCAACAAAAGACAGGAAATTGTGGAGAGCCATGACTGCCTAAAATCTGAGAGGACACAGCACATAAAGGAGAAGATTGTAAATTTATTTTTATTTGACTCACTTCTTTACTACAGTTGCCAAAATATTTAAAGAGTCTCAAATTATTTGAAGTTTTCAGATGAAGTTTGTTATCATTATTAGTGTTTTATTTGTATTATTTTCATCCTATTTTTGTAGATTTTCATTGCAATGATCAATCACTTCAAACAATTAAATCTTAAAGAAGATAACTTTTCATCAGACCCGATAGACTGGCACTACAAAATCACAAAGACCTTTACCAAATAACGAGAAACCATATCATTTGAACACTTCCAAGAGTAGCAACAATTAAAATGGATAGCAACTGTAACTAGAACAGAAAATATTGATATAATCAAGATGTTAACTTTACACATTACCAAAAACAAAAGGTTGGGAGGGAAATTCCCATCTCTAATAGAAAGAGTGATAACAGTTACTTTACAAATTTAAGTGCAGTACTAGATTGGCAGCTAGATCTCATAATTTCACTGTTGAAATTGATAGTTCTGATGATAAAATCTATGCTAATAGTTTTTATTCTTTTGCACTCATCATCTGCGGAACTCTTTTCAAGCTTCTTGCTTTCCTGTCAACTATAATCTACAAAAATTTAAATGCAGTATCAATTATCATCTTTTTTTTTAAAACCTGTTCTTTTTATTGTCCTTTCTACTCAATAACATCTTCTCAGTTTCTTTCACTCTATTGTTTTTCATCCTCAGTAACATTTTGCATCTTAATGGCTTTATCACCTTGCTTGGGGTGAAATTATTAAAAAAAAAAAATGTTTGCTAACTAACATTATATCAGTAATATTTTTGCAGTTTCCTTTTTTCTAATCATTTCAGTTGATGTAGTACAGCAGTTCTTTAGTTCCACCAGTTCAGACCTTTGCAGTTAGGATTCTGCAGTTCTATGCTTATAGTTTCTTCTCTCATACTTCTGACTTCCAGCTTTTCTGTCAATTATGAATCCTGTCCTTTTATTGTCCTCTCTGTCTCTCCTCAATAGCATTTTTTCAATTGCTTTCACTCTCAGTAGCATCATAGTGGCTTTATCCCCTTTGCTTGGGGTGAAATGATAAAAAAATGTTTTCTAACTAATGTTACCTTTAGTAACATTTTTACAATTTCTTTTTTTAAACCATTTCACCTCAAGCAAGGCAATAAATACCCTGAGAAACAAGGTGTTACTAAGTGTAAAAGAACTTGAGAAAAAGATATTAATAAGGAAATAAGCTCTTCTAAGTGGAAAGCAGGTGATTTCAACGTTTATGTTCTGCAAAAAGCCAACCATAAATGTCATTACTCAAAACGTTTTTCTGTCATTAAGAAAATGTTCAAATACTTGAAATAAACTTCTTTTTCTCTGTGCCATGTCACTTCATGATGTTGACTCTCCACAATTTCCTTTTTACTATCTTCCTTAATCCCTATTCTGCCAACCATTTATGCAAGACCATTAGGTAGGTTATGCATTGCTTTCTTCTGTCCCTCTTGCCACTAATATATCTTGTGAGTGTTAAATTTTCTTAGCTTTCTTTCTTCAATATGCACCCTAGAAATTTCAACTGCATTTTAGTGATTCTAATTATAAGTATCCTTTTTGTTTCTATTTTCTCTAAAACTTTGTTGTTACTCACATATTCAGTCGGTGGTAATCTCAGCATCCTTCTATGGAATCCAATTTCTGCTGCCTCAAGTCTCTTCTTCATCTGTGAGGAGATTGTTCAGCATCCACAGCCATATAAAAGCAGCAATATTACATAACAGTTCAGTATTCTTTTTTTGTTTCTAACAAAATCTTTTTGTTTCTTAATACTTTCGCTATTCCAATGCACCTTCATATTTCAGTATCACATTTTCCATCCTCTGTTAAAACAATTTCTTAGATGTTGAAAGCTTGTCCAGACACACATGCACATCTACAGTGCTTTATGTTTTTGTGCTATTAGTTGTTCCTTTAAATAAAGAATTCAAGTAGCCATTTCTCTGCCATTGTATGAAATCTCCTTATATAGTTATTGTTTCTCATGATATGATTCTGCAAAATAAAAACCCCAAAGCATCCATATTGTGTTAATAAGCAGATACATGTAACAATGGATCATGTACTGTTCCTTTTATTAACTTAGAATATCAGTTTTATTTGCTGAGAGACAGAAGCTATTTCTTTTAAATTGGATTGAACTTGTTTCCTCCTATCTAACAGATCTATTCCAGCAGGCAAACAGGTTTAAATTTCATAAAACACTCAGAATATCACAAACAGGTTTTTAACAAAACTGGCCTCAAGATGAGACAAGGAAGAAATATCAAACAAATTTCACTCATTCAAATGAAGTAAACATTTTTATGACATCTTGAATGAAAAGAAATCCCTTTTATCAATTGTTTATCTCTTCTACCTCTAGGGCATAAAGTATATTTTTTATCTCTTCATTAAACATTACTATATTTCATTTGAGGAATTCTTGATGAAATGAAAGATTACTTCTACATTTAACTTGTTAATTATAACTTTCTACAAAACAAATAGACAAAATTTAAATGATTTTCTTTCTTAATTTTCTGCAGTTCTTCTCAGATTATTTTGTCTTTCTGGTGAACATTTGAATTACGATTCTAATTTTTGTATTTTCACTCATTTCAAGCAAGACAAAATATTCCCTGAAGCATAATGAGTTACATAATAAATTTGTTTGCCTACTACAAACAGGGTACCACAAAAAATGTGGGTGGAGGGTTAAATCAGTTATCAAGTTGTAAGGATTCCTGATTCACAGAATGCATGGTTATCAGCAAAATGATGAGCCCAAAATGCAAATTACAAAAAATCAAACAAGTACAAAAATTTAAATATCTGGGAAGTGTTCTAACAGAGGATGGAATGTGCTACACTTAAATCTGAAGACATATTGAGATGGCCAAAGATGCATTTCAAAAGCTAAGCAGAGTATTAAGAGACTGGAAAATTTTGTTAGAAAGCATAGAAAAGAATACTGATCTCTTACATCATATCTGTCCTCCTATATAGCAGCAAATGCTGGACAATCTACTGAAAGATGAAGAAAAGACTTGAAGCAACAGAAATATGGTTCTACAGAAAGATGCTAAGGATACCGAACATGTGAGCACCAACAAGGTTTTAGAGAAAGTGGAAACAAAATAGAAACTTGTACTTAACATCAAGAAGAGGCAGTTGAAATTTCTGGGACACGTAATAAGGAAGGACAGCTTGGAAAATCTGATACTCACAAGATGCATTGAAGGCAAGAGTGACAGAGGAAAGCAACACATAACATACTTATTGAACTTGAGTAAGGTTTGGAGAAAATAAAAAGATAAAACTTATTAAGAGCTACAAGGGACAAGAAGATGTGGAGGGCCATGATCGCCTATGTCCTGAAGGAATACAATACATAAAAGAATGAGATTCTAATTATTTTTATTTGATCCTCTCATAAAATGAACATTTTTTTTTTAGATATATTTTCCTACAGTAAACATTTTTGGGGGTTTAATACACAATTTTTTTTTTTGCTTGTACTTATTCACTAAGAATTATATAAAAGTTTTAGAAGCTAAAAATTAGAAAATAAAGTTCACTGATTTTGTTTTAAAAAATAACAACAGTAATGACTTTAGACAAATATTACAGCTCAATCCAATAGCATTGTATGTCCTGTGTATGACAATAAACTATATCTGGCAGCATAGAACAACCTCTTAATTGCTAACTTGGGTGGTAGCACCTGTTAGGGTCCCAGCTATGGGAAAATAGTGAACCCTCAAACTGTGGTTAAAACACTCTTAAAGTTTAGAAATGCGTTTTTATAGTAAAGGTGCCAGCAATACATTTTCATAATAAAAAAATTACAGCAATACATTTTTATAAGAAAGAGATTACCAGCAATACATTTTTGTAAAAGAAATTACTAATGTTCCCCAAAAAATTAAATTTTGTCATTCAGTCAGTTATGTGCCATGCAGGTTACACACTTAGGTGATAATGTATCTTTTGATACATGACTGATGAGGCAGATTTTTTTCCCACAGAGGTTACCATTTTTTTTCGATGGTAGACCAGATGCCATCCAAGTCTATAGGACCTGGTCAGTCCTGCTATTTTCCCATAGCTAGTGGAAGAAGAAGAGGATTCATACCTTTCCCAAGAGCATTAGCATGTAAGTGAATGTAATGGATTCGACTGGAATTCGAACTTGGCTCTCAGATTCCTCAATCTGAACCACTCTCCATTACTCCACCATGCCTCCTCAGCATTAAATGACCCATAAAGAGTTGATATGCTATTAAACAAACAAAACAAACAATAGCATTGCTATATTTTATTTTTACTAAAAGAATAATTAAAACTATAGTCTTTTTTGGTAATATATATTTTTGATGAATGGCCTTTTAATATGTTGGTTTTATTGTGCTAATAAAATTTTGTAACCCTGCTAAAATATTTTTTTTCAAATACAAGGTCCAAGAGCCACTCAAGGTAGAGGATTACTGAATGAGGTTGTTGTATGAGCATAAGAGTAAGAGGTAAAAAGTGCCTTTCATGAGGTCATTTAGGAAAGATAAAGGTTAACTCTAGACTTGAAAATGTAAGATTGTACTGATTGAGAAAATATCCTGTCAGGAGCCTGTTTTACAAAGTTGCAGTTCTTAGGAAGAAACAGTGGAACTTACTTCTTAATAATGGAATATGAAGGGAGTGAGCATGAGTCATCCCATTCTACAGGGCACGGCTGCTCATAGTTGTAAAGGTATGAACTGGTGGAACTAACGAGTGTAGCTTGTCAGAACATTTTCCACAGAAATAGCAATAGAGTAGTGAGATGCTTGAGATATTTCATTTGTGGGAAAGAGGGTGGAAAATAATTCATCACCCTAAAGGCCGCCTAAAATCTTTTGAACATTATCAAGATTGGCAAGTGAGGTTTGGGCAGCTTATTGAAACCAAAAATTATATTTAGTCTTCTGTTCCAGGGACAACTAGAGGCTGAAGCTCCAATTGTCCCCTCTCCATACTACTATGGATACTATTATTATTATGGAAAATATCATTTGAAGATGACAAACAAATATTCAGATCAAAATTTATAGGAAAAGAAAAGCATCTAAATTAATAAATGCCAATGGAAATCAATTTTTTAATATTAAAAAATTAAATGGGGATATGAGAAATAATTAATCTAACAAATTGTTTCTTTTTAAAATCTAATCATGGACGGAGACAACATATTTTAAGCAGTCATTTTATCCAAAATAAAATAAAAAAACAGAAATTAGATGTTTTTCTTCCACAGAACAGCTAGCTCACCTAAGTTTACAGATTTTTTGCAATATAACTTGATTAAAAAAAAAAAAAAAACTTGAAACTTGTTTAAGTTTTCACACATACACAAAGTTTAAAAAAAAAAAGGAAAATTCAATTTCTAGGTATATTAAGCCTACATGTTACCCTTCTGAAAAAACATGTTGAAGTAGTATAAAAAATTTGTACAATTTAACTATATTTTTTTTTCTACTTTCAAATATTTTTCCAGCTGTGTGGTATTTTTTGCTCATGTAAAACTTGAAGTTCTTACAGACATCTAAGTAGATGCATCAAACTGTTTTTTAGTGTTTCAGTATTTTTTTGTGTATTGTTGGAAAATAGCCTTTCTTTTAATACTTCTTCAACTGAAATAGTTTGACAGAGTTTACATTTGAGGGAATAATTTGACTTTATTTATTAAATAATCCCCATAATAAGCAGATGTATAACTAACTGGTTAGAATGTTAGCATTCTGAACCTTGAGACCCAGAATCGACTCTCACCATAATTAATTTGTCAAGGTCAGTTCTTGATGATATTGACCTAGGGAGGTGATCCCACCATGCAGTACTATTGGGGAAGTGCCTAAAAACCATACCACAGGGTGACCCAAGCCTTATGAGTGAAATGGGGTCGACAGAACCAGAAACTGTCACTAACGTCAGCACAGCATAGATGCATTATAAACCCCAGGTCTGCTTTGTGGGTATTGAAGAAACACAAAACTGCCTGAGCAGGCATCTGCAACAGGGACTAACTAGCCACTCTAGCAGACAGGCATACTCAGATATGGTGATTTTCTAAACATAACAAATATGGCAACTGTAATTGATCTCATGAGGCAAGTTTGTTAACCATTACATTATGCTGAAGTGCCCATGCATACTCAGATATAAATGGCTAGCCATATAATATGAAATATAACAAAATATGTAAATAATTTACATATTCATTTTCTAGCAGAATTTAGCTGATGACTTTCATTTAACCAAATTTTTGAAAAGTACATATTTTCATTGAGTAATTTAGTAATAAATTTAATAAATTTTTTTCAGATAAACTCTATAAAACTGATAAGATCTTTAATATGTACAACTTACACTCAGCCATTCAAAGTTGACAGGAATTAAAAGTACTAAATCTGAAGTCTGAGAGTGCATATGATTCTAAATACATTTAGGAATGTTTGCAAAGATTATTTAAGATTGTTGGATGTACAAAGATGATATTCTTTCCAATGAAATTATTAAAGATAAAAAGAACAAACATAAAATATGATGTGCATGAAAGAAATTGATATTCTTTTCATGAGCTGAGCTCAGTAAAATCCCAACCTATCTTCCTTTAGAAAAGCAGAAAGCAAAAACATATATAGTCTCAAATTTTGTTTGCTTTTGCTAAATATTACAAGCCATTCAAAATCTAGTCTAAATATTTTTCAAAAAATATTGACACTTTATGAATCAAAATCGTTGACACATTTTGACTAGATTTGGTTTCATATTTCCAATTCAAATGAAGTTAATCATTTAGCTGATCAAATATTAATATTTGTTGATTTTGTAAATTGAAAAACTATTAAAAGTCCACTTAAAATTGAAAGTTCAATCTTCATATTAAACTTACCTATTTTCAGATTAGTAGTAAAATAAACTGAATTACTATTAAAAATTAAAAGTAGATTTTCATGGTATCATTGATCAGCAAATAAAAATACTTTAATTTCTATCTGAATTTCTATTATTTACACTATTTACATTCAGACTATAATCATCAACTTTTTTGTCATCACAACATTTCAGACATTGTCCCCCTGTCCTTCATCAGGTGTAAACAATCCTATAGAACATTTCAAACTAAACCCTTTATTGAATCTCCAAGGTAGACTGTTCCATGCTTAAGGATATGTCTAGTTCTTATTTTTACCACTACTCAGTTATTGCTTACCCTGTTTCCACTGAGTCCAAATACACACAACCCATCCCAAGAATTCCTTGTAGGTTACCTGTATTAATATATGTCTGATGAAGGCCAGAGTGCACAACAGCTGAAACATGATAAGAACAACAGTCTCAATGTAAATAGTGTAAATAATAATAGTTTACATTAAAAAGTACATCACATTTATATTTGTGTTTATCTATATATTTACATATATTTTTTTAAATGGATGTTTTTAATCTGATGTTATTTCTTATTACTATAAACATTATTTTTAGTGGGGACATGTGCTTGTGTTAGCATCCCTGTTTTTTATTTTCTTAAGTAGTTACGTCAGTTGTTAGTAATTTCATTGTTTAATAAAGTATAAAATAGGGATGTCGATAAAAATATTTGTACTCACTAAAAATTATGTTTATAGTCATATGAAATATATATATATATTAAAATTATAAATATATTTACATATCTAAATTTCTCTCTCTCACTATATATATATATATACTCATTAAAATTATGTTTATAGTCATATGACCTAAATATATATATATATATATATATATATATATATATATATTAAATTTATAAATATATTTATATATCTAAATCTCTCTCTCTCACTCTCTCTGTCTCTGTCTGTCTCTCTCTCTCTGTATGTATATGTATATATATATATATATATATATATATATATAGTTTGTGAAAAACTAGGTAATCCGTATGGGTAGACCCAAGGAGGATGATATCCAGAGAGCTCAATATAAATTAGAGCAAATAATTTGAATAAAATAGACTCAAACACCTATCTCCTGTAATTTTAAGGTTCCATGGAACCTTAAAGTGGTCTGTTTTATTCAAATATATATATATATATATATATATATATATATATATGTAGAGAGAGAGAGAGAGAGAGAGATATCATCAGCCAGTTGACTCTGATGATCTCTTATGGTTAAACCTAGGTAGTACTTGGCTCATTAGGATTTATTTATTTTACCCTTGATCTACTTAGCGTATTGAGTACTCTTCTTTTTAACTTACTACTCATTGTTGTTTTTTTTCTTTATACCAGAAATTTAAGGCACTGGACGATTTCTTTCAGCCTGTTAGGAGGTTCATTCTTTTTTTTCCTCCCATATATTTTCTTCAGATGCCAAATTTTTTTGAAAATTGTGCTATCCAGGTTTTTTTCACCCACCAAGTTTAAATAGATTTACACTATATATATATATATATATGAATGAATGAATGAATTCTTGACAGATGAGTGTTCAGCAAATTATAAGTTTTTAGTAAACAACCTGCATAAGTGAATAGTTTAAAGGTGGTCAGTTGCCTGAGCCATTTAATACACACACTCTCCATCATATCTCACCATATCCTGTACTGGTGCACTATGAGAAGCTTGTTTGCCAAATCTCTCCAGGATTGTTTGAAAGCAGAGTTTTCCTTCTCCTAGACTGGATCTAAAAAATATATATATATATATATATATATATATATATATATATATATATGATGCATTGAGAATGAAGGTAGTGAGTAAACTGTTTTTGTCTATATGATAAAATTATAATAAATAATATATATGTTTAGTTGGATTGATTTGAGTTTGTAATCCTGATGATCACAAGAACATAAAACTCAGAGTCACAAAATCAAATCAATCCAACTAAATACTAAATATGTTAGCTCTATCACTGATATTCACAGCTTTTAGTCAAAAATTATTATAAATATATATATATATATATATATATATATATATATATATATATATTTATATTTATAGTTTTGGATAGATGTGAGTTCATTTCCACTTTGGGTTTCATGAAACCCAGGGGGTCACAAACTCACATCTATCCAACCAAATATGTCAGCTCTATCTCTGATATTGAGCGCTTTCTAATAAGTACCACAGATATAATATATAAATAATTATATATACATACATATATATATTTATTTATATTTATATATACACACTTTTCACACACACACACACACATATATATATATATATATATATATATATATATATATATATATATATATATATTATGTTCATTCATATTAGAAGCAATGAATAAATCATCATGCTTATATTACAGTTATATGTATTCTTTGCAGATAATTACTTTCTAAAAAGATTGCATTACTATTTTTATAAATATTTAGATTTCCTTGGATAAAAAAAAATTATTGAATATTTCTGGGAAAAAATGCCTTTGGCATTGGGGCAAAAAATCTTACTTAAAAGAAATCTGTTTTAATAATATTAGAATATTGCCAAAGTTTCTCTGAGTTTTTGTTGATTAAATCTTCTATTCATATAAATTTATAACTTCATTATTCCATCATCTAAGTATTTTCTCTGACTTTGTATGATCCTAGGCTACTTTTCAGATAAATTGTGTATTCTGTCATAAAAAGAATGGTTTTGGTTTGGATTTGAGGAATTCTTTGAAGAGTTTTTCAATGTCTTAAAATTGTTGCAACTTCTTAGAATGAAGGACTGTTGCAGGAATGGCAATCAAAATGGTAATTTTAGTCATTTCCTTATAAGGAAACACTTGGCATTCATTGACAAAGCAACCAATTCTATTTTCGGTTGAAATTTAGAAAATCTTTCTCTGAAAACAATTTTTCAGGAAAATAAGTTTCTCATCTCCATTCATTGTTATTGTTGTTTCCAGTATTGATGGGGTCTTCTTTTTATTTGAAGTAGTGTGGAAAATCAACAATTTGATTTTGTTATAATTTTCTCTTGATATTACATGTGCTATCCATTTTAGTTGTTGCTGCTGTTGAAAGTCCTTATGATGTTGTTTCTATTACTTGGTACAGTTCTTTGTTGTTCTGTAGCAGAAATGAAGTGCAGACAGAGCAGTCAATCACTACTGATAACAGTATCCACCCCCATTGGTCAAAGAAATGATGTTTAATGTGCTGTCCCTGCAGAAAGATAGCACATGGCTGCCCTGCCAGAACAGAGCAGGCATGAACTCCAGAATGTCTGGTTATAAAGAAAGTGTTTACCAGCTTCCCTCTGAGATAGGATGATTCCTTTGCTAACCCACCTCTAAAGTTTTAGGCTCCATAAGAGCAAGCCCATTTTCTGGAAAAGGCAGGGTTTGTAAGTTTGCTACATTGACTGCACAATGAGATTGCCATGCATTACCAAGAATTTTTGTTTTTGTTACCCAGCGTTGTTTCAAATTCATTTGTCCTTGTGCTTCTGGTGTCTTAGCTGTGTTCTTCCTGTACATATGATGTTCCCATGTGTAAGTCTCACCCATGCCCTGCTCTTCGATATCCAGTGTTTAATTCTGGTGCTACTGAATTTTCCATCCTCTTTCATTGGCAGATACATAACCAATAAAAAAGAACCCTACATGCAAGCCACTAGTGGTCCACTGCTAGGCTTCCAATGGCAATGCTAGTGGTTCTCTGATGGCAAACACTGGCTGGCTTCTAACTGTCTGCCAGTGGTAACATTGCCGAAACAAAAATGCCAGCGGCCCAACAGCGGGCCACAAATGGCAAACACTAGTGGCATGCCACCTTGCATGTAGGGAATTTTCTTCAAGCACCAGTCCACAATGTTTGAGGAAGGATGGACCTTGCTAAGACCTACAGACTTCATTTGGTCAAATCCGTTTTTAACCATTGATCTTAGAAAGCATTTGTATACAGCTGACAGTTTACATATTTCTGAATGACTTTGGTGTCATACATGTCATCCATATGAGAGTTTTAATATGATGAGTCAATTTAAGAACATGACTTAAGTAGCTCTCCTTCAGTTTCTTGCTTTCAATTTTACAATCTTCAAACATTTAATTACAACATTAATCAACATCTTCTGTCTCCCTGAAACCTGTTCTTTTATTGTCCTTTCTACTCACTAGCACATTCTCATTTTTATTCACAAAAGTAAAACCTTAATATCTTAGTGGCGTTGCCACCTTCCGTAGAGTGAAATGTTTAATATATATATATATATATATATATATATAGATAGATAGATAGATAGATTTCTAAAGAAAGGGATGGATTTTTTTATTTATTAATCTTACAGATTTTATTACTCAAATGTTACTTTTATTGGATACTCATATTTGAGTAGACATTTATTTATTAAACTGTATATTTATTTAGTTTCATCTACCAGCCTAAATATTTGAGAAATCCAGATTTTTCTCTTATAAGATTTCTAGAATGTACAGGCTGGTAGATAAAAATATATAAAAATACTGTTTAAAAATTAAATGTCTGTATATCTATAATTCTCAAAATGTGTGTGTGATCGGATATTGTTTATGCATTTCCACAGTTTTCCTCCGATTTTGATGAAATTTTTTTTGTTTGATAGATAATTCTTCATTGCCGGTTTTGAGTCCAAATTGGCTGGGAAAAAGTACAATCTTGAAGGTGATAAATAAAAAAAGTGATTTTTTGCACTCTACGCAAAAATCAAAGGCAAAATTTAATGTCTGTAAAAAACCGCATACAATCAATTTAAAGAGTTGAAATCTAACACAAAAGATTATTAGAATTATAAAAAAATTGTATTATAAATAAAAATTATCACATATTATTATTATTATGATGGTCCATGGAAGCAGTTTCTTCGTTGCAAGATTGGGAATGCAAAAACGGCCCTATTCAGGAACCCCTCCATTCAAATTGTTGACACCCCCCACCATTTGTGGATGTGCCTCAGTTCCACCCAATTGTTGTTACTAATTTTTCGGGTGGGGTGAATTTAAACTTAAACTGCTACAATTGAACGGCAAGAATTACCAGTAATGAAACACCCAGTCAAAGATGGGTTATACTGCTAGTGTATATATATATATAGAGGCAGCAGGCTGCTTCATGCTAGATGCAATCATCTAGCATGAAACAGCCTGTCACCTCTGAGTGATGACTTCAATGTTCACTTTTATATTTACATACGCTCTATCTCTGATATCGAGCACTTTGTCCCATAAATGTAGCACACCTTAAAACTATATTTATTCATATATCTATTCTTTATTATTAGTATATATATATATAAAGAACAGCATAGCTTTCAAGAGAGAGAAAATTGTATTTAATTGTGTAGATGTAGCTCAAAAAAAGGAAAGAAATCTTTCAAGCACTTAGCCATAGTGCGTGTGTGTGTGTGCGTGTATAATGTTCACGTGGTTTGTTTGAAATTAACTTGTCTGCTTGCTGTGTTGTTGCTACTCCATCTTAGCACAAAAGGTGTGATAGTGTTTATGTGCCTCCCTTACATCATTCTGAATTATGAGTGTCCTAGCAGACAAGATGGGGCAACCACTACACAAACACAAGGGAGAAAAACTGGCTTTTAATTAGAACAGAAGTATTCTCTCCTTTTTTTTTTTTTGCTCTAAATAACTGTAATATAGCAACAACTCTAAGTCGAAGCTTATGAAGTTGTATTTGACTGATTCAGCTTTAGTGCAGAAAATGTTCATTTTATTAGAGTGGACGGTTACAATGGAGAGGGGAGATGGGATGTGCTTATTTTATTACCACAATAACCAAGTTTATTTTCATTATCTACAATGAATACATTGTTTGTTTTTTTTAGGAAGGTCTTTACTTATTTAGAACTTCATCAAACATTAACAATTCAGATCCACTTACTTTTAATTTGAGTCAAGAAACACTAACAAAATGGTTAAATATGTGAATATATTCTATGCTTGTGTATATATAAATGTGTTTGAGTGTATGTATCATAAATTCAATTTCCTCAGAGTAAAGTTTGTTTTAAAAAGAAGAAAACAATTTCTATTTTCTCAAGTTATATATTAAGTTCTTCTTAAAACAAAGATCAGTAAAAGGGATATATTTCTCTTTATACATGTATTAGTTTTCAGCTGAAACAGTTTGTTTATATTAATCTATAATATTTATATTAATATAATATATTTATATTAATTTTCATCAGAAAATATCCTCTCCATTATTAATTGTATATTTATTAGCATTGTTGTTATCCTCATTAATCTTATTGTGTCTTTGAACAGAGAATGAATAAAAATAAATTGAAATTCTCTCAGAAGATAAAGATATTACATGATTTTGTTTAATCAGCTATTTTAAATAAATTTCAATGATTTTTAATTTTTCCTATTATGAACTGATTCATTATTTAATAATTTAATTCATTGATTTTTCCAGGATTAACAATTTACTTATTTTTTGTCTTTTTTTAAATTAAAGTTCTTTTAAATATTGGCAATATTATAACATAATCATTTTTATCTATTATGAGTTTATATGGCATATTCAAATCTATCTCAGGCATTGTTATGATCTGGCATTAGACTGTTTATATATATAACTGTGTATTTGGGTAGCAATCCCACTTTTATAAATGTTTCATTAAAGATAACTGACAACACACTGTGATGAAACTTTTGTATTAAATTTTTCTTGCATTCATAAAAATGTTTTCTTTTTTGGATATAGAGTGTGTAAGAACTGTTTGAATTTAGAATACTTACTTTTCACTTCTCAGATCATAGCTCCATTAGAACCCATTTAAATAGGCACCGAAACCTACCCACCGGTATCTGCAACATACTTGTAGAAAATAGCATAATACTACATGCAGAAAACGTTTGATTGATGAAATAGTTAAAAATAGAAATGAAGAAATCAACTCTCAATAATATAAATTATGAACAGGACCATGTTTAGAAATTAAAACTTTTCTATTGCTATGAAAATAAAAGATTTTACATATTCAGACAAACAAAAATCATCCTTGATAATGGCTAATAGATTATCCAAGAACACACAGATTCACAGATTATTCAGACAGTTCTTACACATTCTATGTACAAAAAAGAAATCACTTGGACAAATGTAAGAAAAATAAAACAAAAGCTTAATCATAGTGCCTTGCCATACCATTCCAATAATTTTGGAGGAAAAGTGTGTGTGTGTGTGTGTGTGTGTGTGTATATATATATATATTACAATGAATCATTCATACAAAAAGTAAATCAGTAAAGTTTTAATATTCGTATGAATGATTCATTGTAATATGAATTGAACTGCACCACATATAATATATATATATATATATATATATATATATATATATATATATATATATATATATACTATATATATTATATATATTATATATATTATGTATATATATATATAGATATATATATATATAGTTTTATTTTATATGGTTGGCCAAAAAATTTGTTCAGTTTATTAAGTAACTTTTCTACTTAAATAACTGTTATATTCCGTGCTTATAGGAATATATACTTGACAAACACGGTTGATAAAATGAGTAAAGGTTTATTATGAAAAACCAGTTCAATAAGAAATAAGGTAACAGTTATGCACCCAATCGCCACAAGTCAATCCAATAGTGAGTGCTGCTATTGGATGGTTGGTAGTTCTCGCATGTCGAGAGTTGTACTCAACAGATCCAAGCTAGACTCTGTAGTCTGTTGACTTACTGATACTTTATAGGTAGTTACTACATATAATGTAGGTACTCATGGGGGTGACAGGTTATTTTATTACATCAATAAGTGGACAAACGTTTTGGACAATTCAGTGTATATATATATATATATATATATATATATATATATATATATGCATGGAACTTTGAGTAGCATCAAAAAGAAAGAAATGTATAAGTATTCTTAGTGTATATATATATATATATATATATATATATATATATCCTATCTTTTACCATGACAGACAAATGGATAAAAATGGTATCTGATGATTTTCATCAAATTTTTATGAGACACCCCATCTTGAATTTTCTTTCAATGGTTTTTAAAAACAATGCTAAATAGTTAATTATATTTTAAAAAGTTTATTAATTATATTGATCAAAAGTAATCATAAATTACTAAGTGTATAATTAATTCATAATTACATATTTTTATTTATATCTCCACAAGAAAATGAAGTGTACCAGACCATTGAAGTATTCTTTCATGAACTTGTTGATATAATAATTGTGAGTTCAATCCCTCTGATAGTTGTACAGAATCATACTCATTGGAGACATGTCTAGCAATAACAGAGCAGTAGTAAAAAAAAAAAAAAAAAAAGAACTAAGTGAGATATAGACAGTGGAATGCGAACAATCCACTCCACTCGATTAAATAAAGTGTTGAGTTCAAAATTCCCAGTAGGTGATCCAGATGAACAAAAGCCCGAAGAAATCCAGATGGTACAATGGCTGAAACATTTTGATAATTTTTTTTTTGTTTACAATAATGTTCCTCCTGTACAAGCCCAAGAGGCATGTGAGGTAGAAGGTTACAGAGTAAGAGGCATATCTTATGAAGATATGTGGGCAAGATGACAGTTAACTCTAGACTTGAACAGTGGTTGGGGAAGCATCCTCTTGGGAGTTGGCTCCACAATGCAGCTGTTTGGGGGAAGAAGCTGCTCAAGTGGGACTTGATGGAATCTCACTATTGAAAAATGAGAAAATGAATGAATGTAATTTTCTCTGGTGTGTGTAGTATGGCAGGTTTGAGCTGTGAAGGTTAGAGATGGTGGAACTAAGGATTATAGTGGGGAAAATAATTCATCACCCACAAGGATACAGAGACACTTTTGAACTCTGTCAAAAATGAAAAGTGAAAACTGGGCAGCTTCTGTCCATATATGGTAGCAATACTCCATTTTCAGCCTGATCTGGCTCTTGTAAAGGTAGATAATTGCAGAAGACATTATTCCAACATTAAATAATGAAAATAATAACTTCTCATTCCAGAAATTTAGACAGTAAACTATTGTACCATGTGAGATATCCCAAGGTATGTCTAGATATTTACAATAAAATGAGCATGGTCTACTTCTGTAAATTAAATAAAGTTCATTTTGTTTGAAATTCCCTGAAGGTTGCTCAGATTGACAAGCACCTAATGAAAGCCAGAGTGTACTATGACTTAAATGTTGTGATAATAACAACAAAGATATTACATTAGTCCTAACATAAATAATGACTATTACTCATCTCAGTAATTCAGACAGAAATTAAAATGAAGATCAGTATATTGCAAGAATGAAATAGAATGCTTGTAAAATTAAAATTCATATCAATTGTATATTGCAATATTTTACAGAGGTGAAACTAAAATATGTTTTGAAAGAATTTTAACTTTACCTTCAAGTGAATTTTCATTCTTGTTTTTTTACAAGTTAACATTAAAACTTTTGCTGAATCTACATCAATAAATGCAGTCTTTTAGGCATTATAACTTCTTTATAACTTAACAGTCAAGTACATCTGTATATCTGAAAAGCCTGATTCAAGATACTGTAAGGAACATTAAAATAAACATGAAAAACAATTCATCTTCAACCGCAGGTTGAATTATATGTTTTATAGCTTAAGATCAGTCCAAGAACTTTTCAGCACCTACCTCATATAATCATAAATAGCAGAGAGTAATATTTTAGATTCCTACTGCATTCTGATATTATATGGATGCCAGTTATGACCTTTTCTGACATGTATATTTTATCTCATTTTCGGTAACCATGTTTCATTTTTTTGTCTCTTTGCATCAGTCAACTCTAGACACATATTTTGAATGACTTATAGAATTTGTCACTGATACTTTTAACTAAGGTTGGATATTTTACCGGAGATACTTTGACTTTAAAATACTTTTGAAGTTATTGCCCATTACTTTTTTGTTTGCCTTGGGATTGCAAACACAAAATGAGTTTCTGGCTGGAAATGTCGAATCAGTCAATAAGAGAAAATGATTGATATATTTGGGTATACTCAGAAAAACACATATATTTATATTCATTGCATAGGTAAGTAAATATACCTTTATATGTACATATAGGTAACTTGATATGTTTTTGTATGTATATATAGGTATGTATTCAATAGATATATCTTTATATGGACATGGCTGTGCAAAAAAGAACAGAATATTAAAATGAGAAAACTAAATATTGCTGTATATTTTTTGGGTGTTTTTAATTTTATTTTTTTGTTTTTATTTATTTTGAGTCTTTTTGTGAGTTT
This sequence comes from Acanthosepion pharaonis, assembly GCA_903632075.3. Lineage (NCBI taxonomy): Eukaryota > Metazoa > Mollusca > Cephalopoda > Sepiida > Sepiidae > Acanthosepion > Acanthosepion pharaonis. The sequence goes on from CAHIKZ030005624.1 coordinate 298,097, forward strand.
CATTTCATTATCATATTTTTTCCACCAACCAAATGTGGATGATGCTTTCTGGTACTTATTCTAATACATATTAAAATATATTTTTTTATTCTTTCTTAATTCTTTTCTTTGTAATTTGTGTATATATATTAACAGCAAAACGAACCAAATAGCCTGTGAAAATATTACCTTATTCTCTTGTATTTTTTTATTTCATACAAAATTATTTGATGAAAAAATATTGATAGATTCTAACTTCATGCATATTCTTACATAGTCATACATAAAGGTATGCTATACTTATGGGTAAAAGTGCTCAATATCAGAGATAGAGTGCATTGTGATCAACACCAAGTTGAAACAGTTTGTTTCATACTTCAACAGCCTCAAGTTTGTGTTGAAGCATGAAACAGACTGTTGCCATTTGGTATTGATCTCAGTGTCCACTTATATATATACCAATGGCTTCCCATACTTAATACTTCTCCGTTTTCACTCTCGCGTGGTCACATGTGCCGTCACGAGCTGTGACGCAATTTTTGCTTCCGCGTATTGTACATTACTTTGAAATTTTTCATGCAGCAAGGGCGGACTATCATTGTTGTTTCATCCATGTGTTGTTTGATTTATTGAAATTGTCATCTTTGATAATGGCTTATGTAAGCTGAAAACTTAGATTGGATTTAAACATGTATCAATAAGGTGTTTTCCTTTAGTCTTTCAACGATAATGTGATTAAGCTTATCAGACAATATGAAAGGAACTTACTTAAAATAAACAGACAAAACTTGTCTATATTATTTAATAAAACATGCATTAATAAAAAAATTGCTGCCTAAATATACACAATTTATATATATATATATATATATATATATATATATATATATATACAGCTTATATTTTATATGATAAAGAAACAAGTTATACAAAGAATTAAATAGCAATGTTAATGTGATTAATGGCAAAATCACTTCGCTAAAAAGACTTAATGAAACATTAACTCACTATTAATTCCTTGAATAATAAGATCCTTATATTCAAGTTGTTGTCAGATGGAAGAAACGTGCCAAGTACTTTCAAAAATTTCAAGTTGTCATCTACAGGCTGCAATTTTTTCCTATACATGTGTAAACACTAAGCTGAAATATATGTAGACCAAAAGACCTTTTTAAATTATGCTAATTATTGACAGTTGAATATACATTTTGGAGTGTGCGATGATATATATCTTTATGACATAAAATATATGTTGCACACTGTAATATATTTACATTAGATCCACTATACAGTAATAATCAGAATCTTAAATTCTGTGGAAAACTACTAAGATATTTTTACTCTACTAATTGGATTATACTTAAGTCCATGTCACTTTAACAGATAAGTACATATAACAAGAAAATTTTGTGGATTTATATCTTTTCAAAATTCAAACAAAATTCTCACTTGATCGATTTGAAGAAGAACTCTAGCATCGCAGCATCACACATAGGATATTCCAGGTGCACCACCGGCAAAGAATTTTCAGACAAATTCCCAAATTTTCCTCAGTTTTAGTCTGCTCTCATTAAACATGACCTTTGGATCTTGAGATCTAGGAAGGTTATTCATAGGAGGGATTGGAATATCTTTCCCAGCATCAGAATACGTCATCTTCAGGTGGTATTCAAATTTCTATTGTGGTACATTGAGTTTGCCACTCTTAGTCTTGGAGAACAGCTTATTAGCCAAAGCACAATGATTATTGTAAAATGATCTTCAAGACTGTTGCTTTTTCTTCCATCAGATGAATATTTATCTATGTGTGTGTGTGTTCATATTAATGCATGGTTATTTTTTTCTTTTTGCTCTTTCAGACATAAATATCTATGATCAGCAAATAAAAACATGGATATATTATTAATAAAAATAAAAGTTTCTGATTAGGTCTGTGTGCTAATTTGCATCTTTCATCAATTTTTTAAACTATTTCTTGATCACCAGTTATTCTATTTTGTCTGCAGTTCATTTTTAAAATTGCACTCAGTGGAAATGAAAAAAACATTTTCTTTAAAATAATTTCAAAATGATCTTTCAAAAATTTAATTGACTGTTACAATGAACCATAATCTATACCTATAAACTATAACTGATTTAAAGTTTTTCCTTAAATGAATGAATTATCTGTTATAAAAATATATATATATCATTGAGTAATATTACTAATTTTGGTGAATAATTTTCTTTCACTAATCTTTAGTTGCTTTTTATTTCAAATTTGTAGTGTATGGTATCAAATAGATTTTTGATGACTTATATATCCCACTTAATGATGCAGTATCTTAACATAGAGTGGCTTGCATGCTCCTATGCCCTAGAAAGCTATGTGGGTTGAAGTTTATCTCCTGATAAGTCCAACCTCGCTAGACAGGTCAGTGGGTCATAGCCAAACCAAACTTTTGTCACTTCGAGGTGCAAACTTTAATGACAAAAATGCTAGAGTTGGCAGCAGCCTTCCAGTTGCATAGATAGACAAACATCAAGAAACCAAAACAGTTGCTTGATATGCAGTGATCAATAGCAGATGGTAATTGATGCAGTCAACTACAATGACACAGATCAACCAATTCTTGTTGGCTGAATACTGTGGTTGCTTGTAAAATTACTTCATTGTACTTACAATGTAAGTGAAACCATTTGAAAAGCAGCATGACTAATAAATCCAATTCTTCATACAACATCATTAATCACATGGATCAACAAGGAGTGTATTCCTTTCACAGACAGGAATGGTGTTTGAGTTCACTTGAAATAGAAGAAGAATTTATTCCACATTTTATCAGACTAATTTAACAAGAAATGGAAATAAATTGAAATAGTCCTGTTGTATAGTAATTGTAGTTCATAGTACTGGCAATGCATTTTTGTTTGTTTATATTCTCTTTTTATTAAAATAGCATTTCCAGGTCAAAGTTATGTTTATGAAGGTTCAAAGTATATAGAAGATAAGAAATGATAAGTCACAAGTCTCAAAGAAAGATGGCTCAAGTTGCAATAAAATCAACTAAAAATTAAACTGAAAAAGTCAAAATTCTTAATAACACTAGTCTACAGTTTTCCACAAGCTGACTACTTCAGAAATAAAATGTATCAATTCTTATGTATTTTGAAATTCTGAATTCGAAAATGACCTTTAAATTAGAGGATTGGCTCTAGAATTAGAGATATTTAGTTAGTTATGTCATACGCACAAGTACAATGGTTGTCTTCAAGAAAAACAATGTTGCTTGGCAAAATCTGCTTTGATGTTCAATTCTATGTAGGCTACCAGAGCAATACACAAATATATCAAAATGGCAATATATGTGTTTATTGAATAAAATACAAGCAGAAAACTCTCTTCACAAATATATAAATGTGCAGTTATTCAGCAACCACATGTCAATTCTTAGTTTGTCTTTCACATTGGCAATCATGACTCTCTTTAGATTTCTCATATTATCTGTGATTACCATACATTCTTGGGGAAAATAGTGGAGTGGTTTCCCATTGTCTTTTTCTTGCTGTCATCATAGAATATTAATCTGAGTAAATCTACAACTACATACAGAACTTTACAAAGCAAAATTGAAAATCCAGCTGCAGATACTCTATCTTCGCAAGTGCCAGGTCAGACCAAAAATGCAGTGTTGTTGTCGTATCTGCACTAGAGTTGCTTAGTCATCACTTGTCTGTTTTGATAAAGCCTAAAAGAATCTACACGATCATGTGGGTGATGAATTATTTCCCATCCTACAGCCCGTTGCCACAGATGAAATATTGTAAGCCTCTCACTGCTCAATCGCTATTTCCATGGCATGTGATCTGATGAGCTACATTCCTTAGTCTCATGACCCCTGAACTTTACAACTGAAACCCACCCTGCCATGTACATAATGATGAATCATCCCTATCCCCCTTCATATTCCATTAGTAAGGAGTAAGTTACACTCAAATGGTGTCTTTCCAAGAAATGTTGCTTTGCGGAACAATCTCCTAGCAGGATGTTTTGCCAATCACTACAATCTTGACCTTTTTACATCTTGGGTTAGCGGTTATCTTTGCTGCACAACCCCAACAAACTTCACTTTTTGCATTTTCTTACATTCATACAATACCACACAGTAATCCTTTATCTTGAGTGTCTCTTGGGCCTTGTATTGGTTGAACATTAATATAAAAAAAGATGCAGCAAATATCTATTTAGGCCATAACACACTAAGTAAATAATAAACAGACATTTTAAACATTTTGATTTATTCGTTATTCTTATTTATTTTAATGTTTCACAGTTTCTTGTTAATTCAAAACAACAAATTTGGAATTATCAAAATTTTATAAAAAACATCAATTTAATAAGTTTTGTTTGATCATAGAATAAAAATTTGAAGAAAAAATTTTCATATCATTTTTTCAGATTGGAAAAATATTTCCTGTAAATTTCTTAAATATAACTTGGAAGCAGATGATAGGTTCTGCCTAGCAGCAAAATGGTAATTAAATATCCTGTATTTATGAATCATTTTTTTAATGCCGTAAAAACATTTCTTAATTGGCTGGTACCCTCTTAGTCATAATCTAAATATTAATATATAAAAAATATGAATGGCTGAATATATGCAGTTGAATGACATTTTCTTTCTTTATTTCTTTTTCATCAAAATTCATTCTCCTTTGAGACGTGTTTCATTATTTGGAAAAATAAATCTTATCTTTGTGTGAAATTTTGGAAAATATCTTTAAAAACACTTTGTGGTATTATTATTTTTATTGAATATTGTTATGAGTAATCAAGAGTGGTCTCCCCTTTTTTTGTAATGCTCCTCTTTGAGAGAGCTATTTCTGTTTACTGGGACTATAAAAGGATACTATACTCAAATCTTGTATTCTCAGTTGAATAAAGCTTTCTTAAAGCCTACACCTGCATACTTTTGTCATTACTATTTACTCTTAACATTTTCATTGAAAGGTCATAAAAATACTTTGTGAAAAGAGGATATGTATTAGAAAGAGTAACCTGTTTGTTGTCATAATTTAATTTATTAAATGTTTGCAGTGTATGCAAAGAAATGAAATAATATTGAAATTAAGTACATCATTCATCTATGCTTTGAATATAGTTGCCACATCTGGTCTGGTGCTTCTGTTATGTATCTAGAGATTCTGGTCAAAATCTGAAGAAGTGTTGTAACCAAGAAAGGGTTACCAAATGAGGAATAACCAAAGCAGAGGTTGGAAATGAAATGGTAATCTTTATAACATCAACAAAATATAATACTCACCAGCAGAATGAAGTAGGTAAACCACTGCTAGTGGTGGACTACTTAGATAGCATATTACCCCCACTTACAATGGTGTCTAACATATTTATGAGTACTGGGACATACCCATTAGTGTTCATAGGTACAGTATATAACAAGAAGTATCTGCAATGTTATCAGTTCTAATCTGGCATCTCAGCTTCAGTCACTTTTCCTCAGGTGTAACATAGCTTGCCCTTGCCTTTTCTATAAATATTTTCATAGGGATTGTTTTGAAGAACTTTCCTCGATACCTTGATTTCTTGAATTTAAGAGAAGTACTAGATTAGCAACTAGGTCTCATAATTTTACTGTTGAAATATCTAAATATAAGCATAAGTTCTATTCTAATAGTTTCTTCTCTTGCACTTCTTCACTGTGGAACTTTCTTCCAGCTTCTTTCTTGTCAAATATGACCTTCAAAAATATAAATGCAGCATCAATTGTTATCTTCTTTCTTTTTTAATCCTTTTCTTATATTTCCTTTCTATTCAATAATGTTTTATCAGTTACTTTCACCTTGTGTTTTTGTGGCTTTATTGCCTTGCTGGCTTACAGCCATATCACAATGAAACAATAGTTCTTGTACGATCACTGAAGTTAAGCAACATCGAGCCTGGTCAGTACCTAGATGAGTGACCACATGAGAATACCATGTGCTCAATTTGGATGTGTGGGTGATGTAATGGATAATGGCTCAGAATTGGAAATCAGAGAGCAGAGTTCCAATTCCAGTCACTTTTCTTATATTCACTTACATACAAATATCTCAGGAAAGGTATGAATCCACATCTTCTCCCCCAGCTATAGGTTAAATATTAAGACTTGTATCAGCAAATCATTATTATCTCCATAAATTGCTTATAATCTAAAATTAATTTCCAGCTTTCAATAACCTGCAAAAGGTTGGTAATCCATAAAAGAAATAAATCAATATTCTCTTGCTTGGGGTGAAATAATTAAAAAAAATTATATATATTCGGATCACTCTTCCAACAAGCAACTGTCGAAAACATTTTTGCAATTATTTATTGTAAATTTATTTTTATTTGATTCACTTCTTTATGACAAAATATTTAAAGAGTCTCAAACTGTTTGAAGTTTTCAGATGAAGTTTTGTTATTATTATTAATGTTTTATTTGTATTATTTTCATCCTATTTTTGTAGATTTTCATTGCAATGATCAATCACTTCAAGCAATTAAATCTTAAAGAAGATAACTTTTCATCAGACCCGATAGACTGGCACTACAAAATCACAAAGACCTTTACCAAATAACGAAAAACCATATCATTTGAACACTTCCAAGAGCAGCAACAATTAAAATGGATAGCAACTGTAACTAGAACAGAAAATAATGATATAATCAAGATGTTAACTTTACACATTACCAAAAACAAAAGGTTGGGAGGGAAATTCCCATCTCTAATAGAAAGAGTGATAACAGTTAATTTACAAATTTAAGTGCAGTACTAGATTGGCAGCTAAGTCTCATAATTTCACTGTTGAAATTGATAGTTCTGACTATAAAATCTATGCTAATAGTTTTTCTTCTTTTGCACTCATCATCTGTGGAACTCTTTTCTGGCTTCTTGCTTTCCTGTCAACTATAATCTTCAAAAATTTAAATGCAGTATCAAAAGCTACAAAAGACAGGAAGTTGTGGAGAGCCATTACTGCCTAGAACCTGAGGGGACACAACACATAAAGGAGAAGATTGTAAATTTATTTTTGTTTGACTCACTTCTTTACTACAGCTGCCAAAATATTTAAAATATCTCAAATTATTTGAAGTTTTCAGATGAAGTTTTGTTATCATTATTAGTGTTTTATTTGTATTATTTTCATCCTATTTTTGTAGATTTTCATTGCAATGATCAATCACTTCAAACAATTAAATCTTAAAGAAGATAACTTTTCATCAGACCCGATAGACTGGCACTACATAATCACAAAGACCTTTACCAAATAACGAAAAACCATATCATTTGAACACTTCCAAGAGTAGCAACAATTAAAATGGATAGCAACTGTAACTAGAACAGAAAATAATGATATAATCAAGATGTTAACTTTCCACACTACCAAAAACAAAAGTTTGAGAAGGAAATTCCCATAACTTATAGAAAAAGTGATAACAGTTATTAAACTTGAGAAAACAAATTTTCTGATAAAACATTTAAGAAAAAGATTTTATAAATTTCAACTAATGTTTAATGAATGCTGAATATTTCCAGTATGAAAATGGTTAATTTTACTATTACCATTACCACAGGAATTGTTTGGTTAGTGAATGCCAGAGGCTTCCTGTATGAAAATGGCTAATTTTATTATTTTTCTATGTGCCACATCCCTTCAGGATATAAGCAGTCATGGCTCTCCCCAACTTCTTATCCTTTGTGGTTCTTAGAAGTTTCTCCCTTTGCTACATTTCCCAACCCTCTTCCACTATCCATTCACACAAGCTTGTCAGGTAAGTGGCTGGCAGCCTTCTCCTATCTTTTATGCCTTTAATATGTCCCATAATGGTTGTTTTCCAATCTATCCTATGTCCAAGGAATTTCAGTTGTGCTTTTTCCTGATTTTGAGTATAATTATTCTTTCTGTTACCATTTTCAAAAAAATTACCTTCTGACAAGATTTTAATTCACTTCCTTATCTTTATTCTCGTGGAAGCTCATTTTTAAATTTCTGACCCTGAAGGCTTCCTTCCTTGTCTTAAAATATAAGGATGACCTCAGCATTGCAATAAAAACAAATATAAATACAAATCAAGTTTTACCAGAATATAAAAACAAATGGAAATTAAATTTATTTAAATGAATGAAAATTTCAACAAAAGTTAATAATCATGTTGTTTAAATTCTTTAAATATAAAGTCACAGTACAGTCTCATCCAAATATTTATCAAAATATTGAAAAACTTGTCCCTTAGATTTTAGTTTGAATTCTTATCTTTTTATATCAAAAGCAAAAAGCTAAAACTTGCTGTTTGGCCCTGGAGATAGGCAGGTGGCATCAGAAAAAGACTTACATAAAAAAAACAAGCAAGGAGGACAAAAATATAGTTTATAAAGTGAAATAAAAAGTAACTTTTTTTTCCCTATGTGATGTGTTATGTCAAGAAAGTTGGCACTATTATGAACATCACTCATCAAAAAGATAGACTCTCTTGAGAATGTTTTTTCTTTCCCAATGCAAACATTGTGGTTTTACTTTTAACTTTAGACTTTTATAAAAGGCCATTCTTTAAATTTAAACATTTCAACTTTTTTAATGAAAAATTAGTTTAAAATATTTATAAACACATTAAAATTTTGTGTGATATTACATTAAAAATTAGTTTTTTGAACAAATTATATAAGTCTTTTTATTAGTATTAGTCAGCACCCACTCACATCCAAGCATCAGGATTGTCATTTGCTCTCCTTATTCCCTTTCTTCCCTCTGGTGGCAATAGCAGAGATGGCTGTTGAGGCCCAGCTGTGAGCAGTAGTCACAGAGGAGTATGGGTGGTCGACACAGGTGGGTCTGTTGGACCCTCCTGACAGCACATTGCAGATCCTCTGCATGTTGATGGTTGGACTTGAAAGTCTCAGTCACCCCAAACTCCAGATGACCCTACACGAGGAAGGCCAATTTGCAGCAATGGTTTCCCAGGTCTCAGGGTCAACATTGGCCTGTGTCAGAGATGTCTTCAACTGATCCTTGAAGCACTGTTTTGGGCCTTCACATAGTCTCTTGCTGCTGGTATGTTCTCCAAACAGAATGATACGTGGGAGTACAGTAGCTGCTTTAAGATTATATTAGCTTTACATTTTGATACAGTCAGGTTTATGCAATGATTTCATCACGGCTGATATTGAAATCATTATAATGATGTAAATGTATTCATGTTAAAAAGTATATTAATAAAAACAAAACTTAATTAACATCAACTGCATTTCTTTTATGAGCAATATTAGATTGATTAATTTATACTTCATCAAATTTCAGTTAGATTGCACCTTCATTCATTCCTGACTGCATTCAAAAAACTAAGTTACAGTTTATTCATTGTTGTTAAGTTCAAATCCTAATCTCCATTCAATAATGTTGCTCAGTTCAAATCTTATTCTCTACTCAATAATGTTGTTCAGTTCAAATCCTATTTTCCACTCAATAATGTCATTCTGTTCAAATCCTATTTTTGACACAATAATATCGCTCAGTTCAAACCCTATTTTCCACATTATAATGTTGTTCAGTTCAAATCCTATTTTTGACAGAATAATGCTGCTCAGTTTAAATCCTATTTTCCACACAATAATTTCCAATATGAAAACTATTTTCAAATTTATAACTAATCATAAACAAAGGTTATGAGCTTTAAGTTTTTTAATGCTAAGTCATATTTTTTACTTATTTCTTACATAAGTATAAGTTAACCTAGGAGCTGAGCTTTCTTCATACAAAGAAAATGGTTATGTTTAAATAGATTTGTAAAAACTATTTTGCTATATATTATTTCACATCATATAAAGACTTCATGTACAAGTAATGTTATTTTTGTATCATGAAAGATATTGCAACTATGGAACAAGTAAAGCGCCTGAGGAAGGCCAGAGTTTTCAAGGGCCACAATGTGATAACTACAACAATGATGAGGACAATAGCCCACATGTAAATAAAATAAATAATACAAGAAAGGAGTAATAAAGACAAAAGGGATCAAGAATGAGACAATATGACAATTGGGTGATTGTCTGTGAATGTCATAATCATAATAGGCTTGTTTTATCTGTATATTTATAATGAACAGAGTACCAGTAATTAAATATTTTCTACAATACTTCAATGAATATCTGAGTTGATCTTGAAACAAACTGAATTGATGTAAAGTATTTTTTTAAAGAATCCCATAGTGTACTTGTGTCATCAGTTCATATCGATTATTTTTTTTTTTGCTTCAAATATATCAAGTAATGCATTATTTCTCATTTGCTTAAGAGATGATGAAAAGGATATTAGCTTATCTCATATCTTGTTCAACACTATTACCTTTTAGTGTCACCTCTTTTTAAAGAACTCTCAGTTACATTAGAATGAGGTTTAAAATGATTTTGCATACAGGTTGATCAATTCAACTATTTCTAAGAAAAAGGGAAGGGTCATTGCATTGATAATGACAAGGAAAAAAACAGTGGAATAAACACTAGAGTATTAATAATAGTTGTGATGAGGTGTTTTATATCACAAGACAACATAAGATTTATACCCAAGAAAAATTAAAATATTACCAAAAATAATACTCTCTCTCTCTCTCTCTATATATATATATATATATATATATATATATATACAGAAATATAGTCTTAAGGTTTGCTATATTTATGGAATAAAGTGCTCAATATCAGAGATAGTTTGTGTAAATATAAAAGTGAACATGTTATAGTCAACACGTCAGGCGACAGACGATTGCAGGCCTATATGCAATCATGAAACAGACTGTCGCATATCTAAGTGTTGACTTCTATGTTCACTTTTATATATATATATATATATATATATATATATATATATATATATAGGCTGTATCAAATATTTTTTACAAACTTTGGGGAAGGATACCTCACACTGAAACAAGAACAAAAGTCCATATAAACATGTCTGCAAATCCTTCATTTTTGAGTTAAGTTTAAAGAAAGTTTACAGTAGCTGGTACTGTGTTGCTATATAGACTAGGTTACATTTATCATTCATGTACATTTGTGGCTAGTCTGTCTTCAGAGTTTAACATGTGTAGTAGTGAACTAACTAAGAAGTGTTCTGTTTAACAATGGTAGGATATTCATATCGTGAGCAGGCTGATATGATTTTTACATATGGCCTCATGAATGGTAATGGACACGAGGCTGCATAGCTGTATCAGATTGTGTTGTGAGTCCAAAGACAGCTGAGTCATACAACCTTTGCTGCTGTTTATCATCACATTGCTGAGACAGGATCTATGGTCCCACAAACTATGGATCAAGGAAGGTCAAGATCTGCTTCTATGCCTGACCACAAAGAACACATTCTACAGTTTGTTGGAGATGATCAAGGTATCAGCACATGTCAAGTGGCCCTAGCATGTCATACATCTTATATTACTGCATGGAGGGTATTTCAAGAGTAGCTCCTGTATCTGTATCATTTGCAATATGTGCAGGGGTCTTTTGCCCTCTGATCACTCACCATAGGGGAACTTTTGCCAATGGTTTATTGTACAGACATCTGATCCCATTATTTGTCTCTTCAGTCTTGTTTATGGATGAGACAACATTTGGAAGAGATGGAATAACAAATTTATACAACTAACATTTGTGGGTGGGTAGTAATCCCCATGGTACAATACAGGCTTGACACCAGCATCAATTTACAATTAATGTATGGGCTTGTCTTTGTTTTCATGTGAGGAACACACCCACAAAGTTTGTAAATGTATTTTTGATACACCTATATATATATATATATATATAGATAGATAGATACATTCTTTGTCCATTTTTAATATATATATATATATATATATATATATATATTATATTACAGGTGCAATGGATAAATTCTTGTCTAAATTATGCAAAAGTATAAATAACACTGGCATTTCATTTTAACAGATATATTTCCCAAAATTACACAAAAATATCTTGAAATACTAAAGAGTAAATTTATTCAATAAAATTGCCATTGGCTTCAACCACAGCCTCCAGACGACTTTGGAATCTCCCGAAACTCTTCTGAAAGGTTTCCTTATTTAAGTTGTTGAATGCTTCCATAATCCTTCCCTTCAGTTCATCTTTGGTTTTATAAGAAGTTTAGTTGGTTTCTTGCTAAACTGTGCTACACACATAAAAATTAAGGGGGTGCAGTCTGGGAAATTAGGTGGCCAGATGTAAGGGATGATGTGGCTGCAGAAATTGTCTGACAGCCATGACTGCATTCTCCTGCTGTGTGGCATGGTGCAGAGTCCTGTTGCCAGACATAGAGTCTTTCAGCAGTCAAGGGCAGTACTACCTCCTCAATGCATTTGATGTAGGCTTCTGTGTTGAATCTGTGGCCCTGTGAGAAGATGAATGGAGGCATAATGTCGCCATCATGAGTGATCATTCCAAACACATTTTTAATTACCCTTATTCATGCAACACTTTTTGAATCATCTTCACTGTTCTCAGATTGGCACCCAAACACTCTGAAATGTTTGTACTTCTGGCAAAAATGCCAAGCAATATGGCATACCATTTCCAAATTTCTGGTGGCATGAATTGCATCATGATACTCTTTTTCTCACAGTCGATGCCTAACTGACTCTACTATACTGTCCAGTTGACAAAATGAAAAACAAACAACATTCATGTGCAAAATTAAAAATATGAAATGGCGACAATTTATCCATCGCAACCTGTAGTTGCTAGGATAACTAGCCAATCTCTGTTGCAGACACCTACTCAAGAACATCTGTCTTTCTTCATTACCCAGAAAATGCACCTATGATTTCTATTGCTGATCAGACCCGAGTTACAGTTTCTGGGAGAGAGTGTATTATCTGGCATCATCACCATTTTGAACAAGGTCAGTATGGTCAAACCCTCAATCACCACAACTTGTGATTTTATGCTTGCACAACCATTAATGGATTCTGAACATTGCCATCTACCAAATTCCACCCACAAGGCTTAGGCCAAACTATGGATATCACACAATTGAAACTCAAATATAAGTGAAAAGTCAGGTAAAGATACTCCAGATGCTCAAAAGTAGAACTGGAAGAGAATTTATGAGCAAAGCATTCTGCTTTATCAGGAAAATGACAACACTTCAAAGTGAGTGAAGAGAAGAAAGATAAAGGATTTAGCCTTATTTCACACACTATTACAAAATTGCAATCAGTCACAATAATCAAACTTGTTAGAGGATATACAATGCTTCATTCAGTCATTGAGCAAATATTTAGCCTCATTAAGGACACGTTTACAATTATTATAAACTGATCAGCATTATTGAGTGGAAAATAGGATTTGAACTTTGAAACATTATTGTGGGATAAATAGGATTTGAACAACAATGAATAACCTGCATTTCTTTCATCCTTTAGATCTTTATTGGACTAAGTTTATGTTCAGTTTGACGAAAACCTAAAGGACATTTTTTTTCATTTTGTCAGATTTCCTTCAGCTAAAATTGTTTTTGATCTATCAAAATTAATATATTTTTATCCATATATATATATAGGCAAAATTCATACTTTTTATAGATATGTTTTATTTATACTTGAATTTTTACACACATATATGAATGACTGCTATCAGTCAGGACTGGATGAGAATGCAATCTCGTTTGAATGAGCCATTTATAACAGTAAATATAGTTATGTTTGTAAAAGTATAGGTTTATAAATGATGATGATAATAAAATAATACTTTCATCATTTCATTTCCAAAACACATTTTCAATATTTATATGCATTTTTTTATCTTCATATTGAGAGAACCTTTTTCACAGACAAGAGAAGATAAGCATTAAATATAAAAGTACAAACTAAATAGCATTTATTGATTTCCTTTCTTTTCTTTTTTTGCAGTTATATTTCATAGTATTTTTTGTACTGAGTATAACATTTTATTTATCGAAATTGACATAAGTTTTCATGGATTCTCAGAAGATGGGATATGATTGTAGTGGATTTTATCTTTAGATTGTTAGATTTGAGAGGAAAAAATATATCCATCTTTTTTCTTCAAGAATCGTCAAGTTCTGCCAAATATAAAAAAATGTTATAAAAATATATATAGATTTTAAAAGGTGATATTATTGTGTGTTATCTTCAGAGCTAGATTAAAAAAAATATTATGAACCTGTACCTAGGAACCATGTTCAGGTGAGACATATGTAAAAAGAAATATTTATGATTATTCTTAAGTAACTTATCTTTCTAAATGTACATCGGTGTGAACTTGTTTTTTATGGTTGTCTGTATTTGAGCTAGACGTAAGTAGATGTGTTTGAACTGATTGTATATTTGTTTCTTAATTACTTGTTAGAATTTCCTTGCCTATATATGATTCTATATTTGAAAGAATAGTTATCCTCCTTCTATGATTAAGTTACCTGTTGATGTGTGGATTTGAATATCTGCTTTGTTCTTTAAAAATGTGTTTATCTTTTGTTTACTGTTTTTGAAAGTGACACATCAATTTCTGTTCTTCGCTAGATCACTTTCTTTGTTCTCTGATCACCAGTGTTGTGAAATTAACCAAAACTTCATTTGAAATAGAAATTTAGGTTTTTCGTGGGCTGGCATTACAGAACCACAAAGAAGGAACTGTACCAAATAACAAAAAACACTTGAGAACTTTCAACAACAGCAATAACTAAAATGGATAGAACAATAATAAGTCCAGTAGTTCTGACAAAATAAAACTAGCAGCTACTCTCAAATAATAAGCTCCAAACAGTTGTTAACTAGGGCAAGAAAGGTCGTGTTAATTTTAAGAACAGGTTATGTCATCTAAATATCTCAGCCATACTGTTGGTTTCTGTGATGTCATTCCTAAAACCATTTCCTTAAATTATTCCATGTATATGTTCACCATCACTTATGACAATGGTGAACCCATAGCCAAGCCTTCTTCCTACTGGTCAGATGCTAATTGGAAGAATGTTGTCTGTACCCAGAAAGTTAATATTTCCATCAGATTCTTTATTTAAATATTAGTATGTTCTCATTCCAATTAGTTTCTGACCACTGTTAGAGCCTCATCTGTATGAACTCTGGTAAACATGCTCACCACATCTAAGCTTACAATCTGATTGCTATAGATAGTAACCTCTTAGATCAATTAAACAAAGAGTTTTGAGTTCTTAACATGAGATGAGGACATCTGACTATATCCACTAGGAATCTAGGTCCATTCTCCATGTCTAGAGATATCTCATCTAGTTCTTATTTTTAGTACTGTTCAGTTAGTAAACAGGATGAACAATAACTGAGTAGTACTAAAATAAGAACTAGATGAGATATTTCTAGACATGGAGAGTGGAATGAGAACAATCTACCCCCATAGATTAAATAAAGGGTTCAGTGCAGAATTCCCTTTGGGTTACATGGATCCCCATGCACCTACTGGAGGCCAGATGGCACAACAGCCAAAATTTTGTAATAACAACAATAAAGATGTAGACAATAGTCCACATAAATAATGGTAATTCCTCATACCAGAAATTCAGACAGAAAACACTGAATATTATTTTACCTCAAATAAAAAAGCATGCCTTATTACAAATAGAAATATTTATATAAATTATTTTTCTTTTTAATTATATTTTTTCTAAAATGTTTAATATCTCCTTGAGCCGGGTTTGAATTCCAGTTGAATCCTTTATATTCACTTATGTGCTAATATCCTTGGGAAATCCTCCTCTTCTCCCCGCAGCTATGGGTAAATAGCAGGACAGATTGGGTTCTATAGCTTGGATGACAACTGGTCTACAGTAGAAAGAAATGGCAACCTACTGTGGGGGAAAAATCTGCCTTGTCAGTCATGTATCAAAAGATACTATGATCACCTAAGCATGTATCATGCATGGCACATAACTGACTGACTGAATATCTCTTGATATAGGTCAATACTAGGAAGTATTTTTAGTGATAAAATGTACAGGAAACATAAAACCTCATATATATATATATATATATATATATATATATATATTTTAATTTGATTATGTTTTCCTCTGGCACAATATTTACATAGCTACTACAATAGTTCCTATTAAAACTGTGTTAAAACTGAGGACCTCACCAACAAATTTGTGAGTTCTTTTCTTATCAGAACAATCAGAGGCCTTGTGGGAAGATGAATGGAAGCATCCCTCCAAACACCTTCTTAATCACCATTAGACTCATCCAACTCTTTCTGAATCCTCTGCACTGCCCTCAGATTGACACCCAAATACTCTGAAATGTTCGTATTGGAGCTTCTGGTGCAAATGCCAAGCAGCATGTTGTTTGCATATTTCTTGCAGAGTGAATTGTGTCATGGTGGCTCTTTTTCTCACAGTCAGTGTCCAACAAAACTTACTAAAATGTGCAGTCAATAAAATCAAAAACAAGCAATGTGTATGCACAAAATTAAAAATATAAAATGGCAGTTATTTACCCATCACAGCCTGTGTGTTTGTGTATATATATATATATAAGCTCTATCACTGATATTCAGTGCTTTCCAATAAGTGCCATGCATATATAATATATATAGAAATTATATTATATTATATATATATACACAGATATATATATATTACTGTCATATATGGCCTGATGCCCCTGCTGTACATCTCAAGGTCCTTGACAAAAATCCAGAGACAAATATGCAATATGATAGGTCCTGATATGCCATCTCATCTACAGTCGCTTTCTCAGAGATGTGCCATGGCTTCCCTCTATTTTCACGACAACTGTTCTGACGAGCTACTTTCACTGATTTCTAGACTGCATGAATTTAAGTAAACTACTAGGCTGGCATCTCGGTCCCACCTTTTCACTATCAAAACAGTTAAATGTAACTGTCTCTTCTACTCAGCTTCTTCTCTCGCACTTCCAATCTGTGGAACTCCCTTCCTCTTGCTTGCTTCCCTGATAACTATAATCTTCAAATATTCAAGTGTAATGTCAATTGACATCTTCTGACTCCCTGAGTTTCTTCCCCATCTTTCTCTGTATCCTTTCCTCAAACACACCTCTTTACTCTTGTTCTCAATCCTCTGTAACCCCTTGCATGCTAGTGGCACTCCCACCTTGCTTGGGGTGAATTGCTAAAATATATATATATATATATATATATATATAGGCAAAATTCATACTGTCTTTTTATAGATATGTTTTATTTATACCTGAATTTTTACACACATATATAGCAACAGATGGATATTTACATCGCATTTTATATATGTAGATATTCATATCATTTATCTAAGCATAAATAATCTCATCATTTTTTGCAGGTACTATGCTTAAATAAATTGTTTTTGTACTATAACAAAATGGTGGCTATATCAAAAACTGTATCCAATTCTGCAGCTTCTTGTTTATGTTTAATACTTCCTGAATATTAAACTAAACTTATTCAATACCCCAATGAATAATAAAGGGCTTATTATTATGCTTAGCATTTTTGTTGCAGCGATTGAAATGGCTTTGTGGATTGGGCATTATGAAAGAAAGAACAGATATATTTGAATTTTTATGAGATTAATTAAAAAAATGTTAAATAACATATTTGCACATAGTATAGCTGGCCACTCATATTTGAGGATACCTCTCTACTAGGGCAGCTAGCCAATTCCTATTGCAGATGCTTGCTCAGGTTCATTTGTGTTTATTCAACTGATTATCGCAAATAGAAGAGGTCAGGTTATAGATATATATATTCAGTACCCAGAGCCCACCTGTGGTTTATATTGCAACTATGCTGAGCAGACCTTAGTTTCAGTTTCTGGGAAAGAGCGTGTTATCTGGTGTGATCACCAATTTGAACAAAGCCAGCACACTCAAGCCCTCAGCCACAATGACTTGTGACTTTGTGCTAGCAGAGCTATTGACAGCCCCCAAAGGTTCCATCTACGCAATTTCACTCACAAGGTTTGGGTCAACCCATGGTATGGTTTTCAGGTATACATACATACATACATACATACATATATATATATATATATATATATATATATATATATACACACACACATACATATATATATATATATATATATATAAAATCTGGTGATTTATTAGATAAATAATAAGCAAATATTCTCTTGAAATAATATAAAATGGGCAGTTATATAGAATTTTCACCATTTAAAAGCTACCTATTCAAAACCCTCTCTTGCTGTTATGGTAACCCATGCCATGTGAGTGGCTGGCATCTGTGTTACCATAACAACTGATTATCTCATTATCTCAAATAGAAGAGGTCAGGTTATAGATAGATATATTTAAAAAGAAAACTAGTAAATAGTATAGTTGCATAGGCTTAGAAGTTAACAGTTGATTTACCCACACCAAGAAGATTAATTTAGAATGATAATAAGGAAATACATGGGTAATTTTAACAAAACAAAGTAAGGAATTTATATTCAAATTTACATGCTCGAAGTTGTGTCAGTTGCTCATTTAAGGAAAATAAATCAGAAATGTTAAAATCCGTAGTTTCAGTTGTCATGAAGAGGAAATGTTCATACAACAGATTAAATGATCTGACAAAATAATATTCAAAATGTTTAAAACACTGATAAAAGAATTTGTTGTTCACAGAAGGGTTATACGGTTCCATACATTAAAAAGTACATGAAGAGAGATAGTTTAAATACTTAGATTTCTTGGATTGTTGAAATAAATTTCTTTAAAGTGCTATGCACTTGGTTAAGGCAGATAATTGGCAAGTAATTTGACACTGGTGAAAATTTCAAGCTGGATGCATGAATAGAAATGAAATCTTTCACATGACTTCAGACACTTTTCTCTTGTTGATTTAAAATTTTCCTTATTTTATATCAAAAAGGAGTTCACATAGGCTTGCTATTTTATTTTCTTTCTTTTTCTAGGCTCAACAGGTAATTTCATTGGTCCAAAGAAAATTTCACATTGGCTTGTGAATTTGTTGTTATCTTTTTCTCAGCTCACCAGCCAATTTCTGTGAAGTCAAAATTTTTATTGGTTCAAAGAAATTTTCACATATGCTCATGAATTTCTTTGGTCTTTTTCCTCAGTTCACCTAAATTTGAATGAAGCAGGTAAAGGGAGTCATTATTATTTCATATTCACCAAAACACAATTGATGAACATTAAGCATCAGTAACCGGTTTTCTCTGCCAGATAATCCAAAAATATAATACCAAAATTTACTTAATATTTTACAACTTTCAACAACTTATTATTGATTGACTGGGATGAAAACATTGTTGATAATCTTGTTTTAGTTTGATTCTATACAAATGTAAAATTTACATCTCCATTAAGAAAGCAACCAACTTGAAAAATAATTTAAATTTACTGTATAAAGATCAAAATATAAAATTGAATGCTATGAATTCCATATGATATATGCTTTTAGCCATTATCTGCATTTTATAAGATCACTCTGTAATATTCTTTAGTTATACATCAGTATTGATACACTTTAAAATTATTCAGCTTTTGAACAACACAAACTAGATGGAAAATGATTGCTTTTATGTAAATATCATTGATGAAATAGGTCACATTTACTTTCAAGAAATTGCTTTTAAAATCACTTGCTGTTCAGAAGTACAGTTAAATCTTAAAGTGAAATGTTTTCTGTTAATGTTATAAATTTCTTTTGTTTTAGAAAGCAGGTATATTAAATGCATCTTAATTATAAATTTTCACATGTATATCTCACTCACTGATAATGAAAAAAACTTGAATTATACACATTTGTTTCCTTATTTCCATTGTTTATATTCAAGCTAGTGTTCTCTTCTTGCATCAGGAGTATGACGATAAACTGCATCTGTGCCCTGGGTATGATAACAAACTACACGTTTCCTGGGTAAGACAATACACTACGTCCAACAGCAAAGCCTCTGATCAGGAAGTTTTGAGGAGCGTGGAACCACCTCTAAATTGCTGGTGTTCCCAAGTCCACCCTGACCTGAGGTGGTAGCAGCTGTTAGGGTCCCAGCTATGGGTAAATAGTTAACCCCCAAACTGGGGTCAAAATACTATGAAAGTGTAAAAATGGGTTTTAATACCCAGAAATACTTTATAAAAATATTACCAGCAATAAATTTTTGAAGAAAAATTATTACAAGCTAAACATTTTTTAAAAAAAAGAACTTGTTGGCTTTAAATAAACCATTGAGGTTGATATGCCATAAAACAAAATAAACCAAATAAATCAATCAGAATAATCAGCAAAGAGCATGCATACGCATAGGGAATGAGTTCGGTAAATATACAAAAATAGAAAGAGGCATAAGGCAAGGATGCATCTTCTCATCCGACCTGTTCAACTTATACAGCAAGGCAATTCTGAGAGAATTGGAGACCCTACTGAGATTTAGCATTGGCAGCCACAATCTTAACAACATAAGATACGCAGATGACACAGTACTGATAGCAGACACAAAAAGAAATTAAAAAATCTCCTACAGAAGATAGCAACAGAGAGTGAGAAGAAAGGACTAAGCATAAACTACAAGAAGACAGAATGCATGGTCATCAGTAAGAGGATGAGCTTGAAATGCTATCTAAGGGTTGGGAATGCTAAAATCAAGCAGACGCAAAAAATTAATATCTGGGAAGTGTCTTGACAGAGGACGGTAAGTGTGACACTGAGATCCGTAGATGTATTGGGATGGCCAAGACACATTCCAAAAGCTGGGCAGAGTATTGTGAGATAGGAAGATTTCTTTGGCAACAAAGAAAAGAATACTGAGCTGTTACATGACATCTGTTCTTCTTTACGGCAATGATTGTTGGACAATTTCCTCAAAGATGAAGAAGAGACTCGAGGCAACAGAGATGTGGTTCTACAGGATATCATGGGCCAAGCATGTGAGCAACAGTGAGGTCTTGGAGAGGTTGCAAACAAGGAGAAGGCTTATACTTAACATCAGAAAGAGGCAACTGAAGTTTTTGGGACACATAATGAGGAAGGAGGGCCTGAAGACTCTGATACTCACAAGTCGAATAGAGTGAAAGAGAGACAAGAGAAAGCAGCACGTGAGACATCTGACGAGCTTGAGTAGGTGGATGACAGAACTTGGTCTGAGGGAGGAAGCAGAGGTAAGAAACTTGCTGAGAGCTGCAAGGGATAGAGGGGATAGGTGGAGAGCCATGAACGCCTATGTCCTGAAAGAACATGGCACATAAAAAGAAAAGAAACCAGTGCTCTCTTCTTTGGTGGTTTTATTACAACATATCAGTCACTGTGCATCTTCAAGTGCTTGTTACCATATTTTCTTGTACATAATACAAAAAACTTTGAATGAAAATTAAAGGCAAAAAGTAGGGACTTCTATTATAATTATTCACAAGTAAACGTTTTCAGAAATTTTTACTTTGTTTAAAAACCCCCCTTGTTTGAAACAGTAAGATTGCAAATACATTCACTACAATAGATAATAAAACACAAAGTTCTGTCTCTATTTCTCAGATGAGATATTGTAACTATTTACAATGTTAGGAATGTTGTAGTCATCTTTATTGTCATATTCATGACATTTCAGCCATTGTACGCTCCAGCCTTCTTCAGGTCATATATGGAGAAATCCAGAAAAGGCATGGCACATGAAACTAGAAGAATCTACCCCAATAGACGAAACAAAGGGTTTGATTCAAAATTTCAACATATATCACCTGAAAAAGCCAGAGCATACAACGGCTGAAACATCATGAATATGACAATAAAGATGAGGACAACAGTCTGAACAATGTAAATAGTGTAAGTAGGTTGGTATGATAACAATTGTTTACAAGAAGTATTTGACATTGCAATATTTGTTCTTTGGGAATCAGCCTAATTGAATGTATTTTGTCTCAACAGCAAATTCACCAGAAATGGTTAAAAAATTAATAATCTGGTATGATTTGTCAACATTAATATTTCAACAGCAACTTTTCCCTGAAAATAAATTTTAAAATGGAAATTAGGTGAAGAAACATGTAATAGCTAAATATCGGATTAATTTCTATTTTTTTAATACTGGGAAAAATCAAATATTTTAGTGAACTGAAATATATGTACAACATTAAGATTTTAATCGATAATATGATAAAATTTTAAAAAATAAATTTACATAGGGATGGCTGTTCTACAGGGTCATGCTATACTCAAATATATAATTTATTCCTTGTTTTAGCTTCAGAAACACAGGATCATATTATATACTAAAATAAATACAGTAATCTGGGTAACCTTCAGGAAATTTCAAACCAAACCCATTATTTAATCTGTAGGGTAACTTGTTCTCATTCTACTGTCCATGTCTAGGGATATCTTATGTTCTTCTTATTTAGTACTGCTCAGTTATTGTTAACCATTTTTTGACTGAGTCTAAGTCTGTATTATGTCGCCCAAAGATTGAACTCACAATTACTATGTCATCAAATTCACAAACCAATGCTTTAATCCACTATACTATTGTCATATGGGAGAACTTGGATCCATAAACTTAATGTTCTTATTGCCTGCCTGCTGATGCCATTGCTCTTCTGTTACACTTGACCTCTTTTGTGTGACACTACCCTTTCTGCTGCTGAAACCTTTGCTATCAAGCTTGGTTTTCTCTATTGCCATTTCTCTTTCTTTATTAATGCCTCCTGTATCAACATATAACTGAAGGCTAGAGGGTACAACGGGATAATAACAACACAGATAAGGATATTAGTCCCAATGTAAATAATGTAATTCAAACAGAAATTCTGTGTCTTTGTATCGTTTAACCCCGCATAAATTTTTACTACTTGACAAAAGTTTACTCATATGCTACTAAGAATAAATTAGCAACAATAAATTAAACATCTACTGATCCTAACTGTTTTAATGAAAACAAAGAATTGCTAATTTTTTGAAGTCACCTTCTGACAAATTAGCCATGGCGTGATTTGAACCCAGATCTTATGTTCAGAAAGCAAATGTTCTAACCACTTTGCCAGACATTTTTGTAAGTTTAGCACAGCAGTTATCAGCACAGAAAGTTGGTTTGGCATGCTGAGTTCAAATCCCAACCAAGGTTGTTGCATTTGATTTTGCCTAAATACTCTTGGAAAGGTATGAATCAATCATTTTTCCAAGCCCCCACTACCACCCAGCTGCAGGTTAATAGCAAAGCAAACAAGTCTTTTGCCTTGGTTGGTAACCTATGTAGGAGAAGGAAAACTCTGAATCCAAAACCATTTCATGTACAGTTATCAACTCCACTCAATAAAAAACTTATTTATAACAGATAACATAGTACTTGTCATGTTGAAGCTGTGACTCTATACTCCACACAGTTTACAGAACCTGCCTGTGGTTTATATTAAAACTTTGCTAAGTAGATATTAATTACAATTTCTGGGAGAGATAACATAATCTTGGACAATCCCCAGTTTGAAGAAGGCCATTAGACTCAAACATAATGACTTGTGATTTTTGTACTAACACAACCATCAGGAGCTTCTGTGCAATTAAGTCTACCCAGTTTTGTTCACATGGTTTGGATATGACCATGGCATGGTTTCAGGTACTTTCCAATGCTGCAATCCCCTGCCCAGGTGGATAACATCAAGAAGTGACCTCTTCAAAAAATCAACCATGGTAATATTTAAATCCAGATTAAACATTGAGAAGAGTTATCAACTTGTCCAACATTGAGTGGAGTCATCACCATGCCCATCACTGAGTGGAGTCATCACCATGCCCATCACTGAGTGGCGTCATCACCATGCCCATCACTGAGTAGAGTTATCACGTTGAGTAGAACCATTACTTTATGATTTGCCATGAATGAAATGGGTGTGCATTTTCTTTAAAGCAGTGTATTCATCTTGGCAATGTATGCACTGCCATCATGATTGGCTTGGAGTGAAACAGATTTGCATGTTCACTGACCCTATCCAGTGTGGAGGCATGGCATTTTTTTTCACAAAAACAACAAGCAAACAAGATCAGTTTGAGCTTTGTGGTGCATCACCTTTTCTATCTGTACAGTAACACTTCAATCCTGGTTGAGAACCGACAAGGACACGCACACACATATATATTTATATATATCATTCGCCCATGCTTAGAATATTGCTGCCACATATGGTCCAGTACCCCTGCTATTTACTTTAAGCTTCTTGATAAAATCCAAAGAAGGATTAGCAATATTATTGGTCTTGATCTGGCAGCTTGGATTCAGTCACTTTCCCACCACCATAAGGTTGCCTCTCATTGTCTTTTCTATAAATACTTTTATGGCAATTGTATAGACAAGCTCTTCGCTATGGTATCTAGATGATTTTTATTTAAGCACAGTACTAGACGGGTGTCAAGATCTCATCAATTTGGTGTTGAGTTGGTTAGATGTAGCTATATGTTCTGTGTAAATATTTTCTTTTCTTGCACTTCCTGCTTGTGGAACTCTCTTCTGGCTCCATGTTTTCCAGCAAACTTTAATCCACAAAAATTTAAATGCAATGTCAATCGGTCTACTTCTCTCATGATTGCTCTTTTCTCTTCCTGTTCATTAGTAATGCTTCTGTTCCTAATTCTTCCACACCAGTAAACCAGAGGAACATTAGCAAATATGGAAAAGAGAAGTGAATTAATGTTTTATTGTATATTTGTCATTATTGTTTTTTATCTTTTTTTGTCGTTAAGTGGGAATTATGCACTCTTTATTGTAAACTCTGACCTATGACACTCTCTTCCATTTTCAGCATAACTAACAAAAAATAGATTGTTGACTTTGCCATGCTTTGCATCAGTGATTTTGCTTTGCTCATATACAGTAGAAGAAAACAGAGGTCTAGTTAAATGTGATGTCATGCTAATGAAATTGACTCCAAATTGTGAGGCAGTGCTCACCAGACTGTCACAAGATTCATTTCTTGCCCTTTGACATGGGCATAAAGTCTAGCTGAATCAAGGGCAGGTAATTAAGTAACACTGCAATAGTAATATTGCTATTTTTACCTATAATATGAAAGTTTTGGTGAAGTGGATCAAGATAAGAACTTTTCAGCACCCCCTTGTACATTTTCTTTTGTTCTGTTCCACCTTTCTAAAAAAAGTTATCATTCAGCTGTCAGTTTAATAAAGTGAAAGATTTGAATTATTCTCATTATGGCTATACAGAAAACACGTTAAATGTAGAATAAATAGGAAAACAAATAGTCCAGTTCAAATCTTCTTTGTACTGTGTCCCTTAAGGACACAGGCGATCATAGCTCTCCACAAATTCCTGTCTTTTGTAGGTCTTAATAAATTTTTTCTTTTTGTTATCTCTCCAAAACCCTGTTCTGCCATTCATTTACTCAGGCTCACTAGTTAAGTCACTCATTATTTTCCACTGCGACTCTTGCTTTCAAATGGTCCTGTGGGTATTATATTTTCCAAACCGTCTTTCCTCATTATGTACCCCAGAAATTTCAACTCTTTCTTTCTGTTTTTAAATATGAGTTCTGGAAGAGAAAAGCCACTGGGGCACCCTAGAATTGAAAATAGAGAGGGTTGTACCATTTCCTTTTATACTGATTGCTACCACACTATCTTGTGAGTGATAGAAGTTCATTGGCAAAGTGGAGTAATATTACAATGCTACCTTAAAACACAATCATAGTGAAGCATATACTTAAAACTAAATATCATTTTCCTAAATAATTGATTGAGTGATTAATTTGTTTTTTATGGATTATCAACCCTTTATTGGTTATAGCTAAAACATATTTTGGATTGTAAGAATAATTGCCTGTCTGTATTTTTGAGATGAGGTATTATGTACACTATTTACATTATTCGGACTATTGTCCTCATCTTTGTTGCCATATTTATCACAACATTTCGGCCGTTGTACATTGTGTATTGAACTCACAATCTTTATCCACTGTGCCATGTGTCCTGGAGGACTCATGGTACAGTGAATAAAGGTGTTGGTTAGATCCATTTACAGGACCCAAAGAGTGTGAGTTCAATACCCGGTTAAAGCAGTGGAGAACTTTCAGAGGGAAATTAACAGGAGATAAGTGATAACTGACATCCATTAAACATGGCACATGAAACTAGAACAGTCTACTCCAGTGAGCGGAATAAAGTGTTCAGTTCGACATTCCAACCACCTGAACAAGGCCAGAGTGTACAATGGCCAAAACATTGTGATAAATATGGCGACAAAGATGAGGACAAAAGTCCAAATAATGTAAATAATGTACATAATACCTCATCTCAGAAATATAGAGAGATCCTACCTTTTGTTTTTCAGAAGTAACTTTTGTTTCTGTACCGTCTTTCTGCTATTCTCTTCTGCCACTCATTTATACAAAAATGTTAAATCATTTACTCACTGCTTCTCTTGCTTTCATTATGACCTTTGAGTTAAATTCACTAGGCCCGCTTTTCTCATTATGTGTCCCTGAAATTTCAAATCTCTCTTTCTGAATAATTGTAATAAACATGGCAACAAAGATGAGGACAATGGTCTGAATAATGCAAATAGTGAAGAATAATTGCATTAACATTTTTTTAGAGAATAATAGATTTTTCAGATGCAAGTCTTACTATTTAGCCCATAGCTAGAGGAGGAGATGGATTCATACCTTTCCCAAGAGCATTTGCATATAAGTAAGAAACCTGACTGAAATTTGAACTTGGCTGTTCAATTTCTCATTGTAAGCTGCTATCCAATACAATACCTATACATCTTTTTCTCAAATTAGAAAACTGATACTCAGAAGACGAATCCTGACAAAAGATTGTTAATGACAGATTAAAATGCAGTCATCTTGAATATTCTGAAATCTGTTACTTTAGTTTATAATTTGATTAGGCCAATGCAATCAAAAACTAATATCAGTAGAATTAGTCAAAATCTAAAAATGTATTAGACATAGAATGATTGAGATTTGAAGTAGAGATATTGTTAAAAATGAGAAGAAAAAAAGCTGAAAAGTGTGTATGAAAATGAAAAATGAAAATAGGGATTATAAAGAAAATGGGATGACAATTACAGTGGAAAAGGAAATTAAAAAAAAATAAAGAAAAATTAATGGAAGATAATAGAAAACAGAGAAAGAATATTTTTTTAAAAAACAAGCAAAGAAAGGAA
Organism: Acanthosepion pharaonis; assembly: GCA_903632075.3. NCBI lineage: Eukaryota > Metazoa > Mollusca > Cephalopoda > Sepiida > Sepiidae > Acanthosepion > Acanthosepion pharaonis. Next base: position 325,232 of record CAHIKZ030005624.1, read on the forward strand.
TAATTGAATTCTCAGTATTGTTTATATTGGGATCATGAAAGTTGCTTTCCAAAAGCTAAGCAAAGTATTAAGAAGCAGGAAAATTTCATTAGAAACAAAGAAAAGAGTACTAAACTGTCATGTAATATCAGTCTTTCTATATAGCAGTGAATGCTGGACAATCTTATAACAGATAAAGAAGTGACTTCAGGCAAGAGAAATGTGGTTCTACAGAAGGATACTGAGAATAACATATACTGGAAATGTGACCAACCACAAAGATTTAGAGAAAATGGAAACAAAAAGGACACTTATGCATTGCATCAGAAAGAGTTGATTCTCTCGAACACATATCAAGGAAAGAGGGCTGAGAAAATTTGACACTCAAAAGACATACTGAAGGCAAGACAGATAGAGGAAAGCAGTGAATAATCTACATAAGCTCATGCAAAATGTTGGCAGAATAGGGATTAGGGAAGATAATGAAAAGACAAAAACTGCTACAAAGGAGAGGAAATAGTGGAGAGCCATGATTTCCCATATCCTGAAGGGACATAGTAAATAGAAAAAGAATGAGAGAGAGAGAAAAGAGACTCAAGATTATAAATGAGAGAGGCTGAAGGTGATACATATTTAAGGTTAATGAAGCAATAACACAAATAACCATATTTGTCCAGAAAGACTAATACATCTGAATATCTTTGGTGAAAATGATTGTTGACAACAGTCACTTTTGAATCTTCTTCATAAGCATATATGCACATACTTCTCTTTGAGGATTTTTTTGTGAAAAACAACAAACATTCTAAAAATGGATGTAACCTGTTTTCAAAGTGGAAATAACACAGCGTGACAAAAGCATTCTTCCTTTTTTTCTTCTCTGATATCATGAAAGTTAAGCAACGTTGAGCCTGATCAGTACTTAGATGTAAAAATACCAGTTGCTGTAAGCTTGGATGTGTGGGTGGTGTAGTTGATAATGGCTCAGAATTGTTAATTGGAGACTTGAGTACCAATTCATGTTGGGTTCATCATATTCACTTACACACAAATTATGAATTCACATCTTCTACTCCCAACTATGGATTAAATATTAAGCCTTTTATCACTAAGCCATTATTATCTAAAAAAGAATTCTTACACACTAAAAATATTTCTTTAGGTTTAATTAATCTGCAAAGAGTTGATAATCCATAAAAAAGGAATGAATGAATCTATCAATTTTCTGATATCAAAGTATTCATTTGTCTTCCTGCCAAATTGTAACTCTTTCAAACAATACCATAAACCATGAAACTTTCAAATTCTTACATATTTTTGGCAAAGTGAGAACTTTTTTTATTCTTTTGGTTTCTTATATTTCTTGCGAAAAATTAATGTTTGATAAAAGGAACATCCCAACATACAAATTACAGATATCAAAATCAAACAAATCCAACAAATATTTTTTAATCAGAGGATGGTAAGTACAGCACTGAAAATCTGAAGGTGTATTGGGATGGCAAAAGATGCCTTCCAAAAGCTATACAGAGTATTAAGAAACAGAAAAATTTGACAAAGTTTTAGTGGAAATATGAACAAAAAGGAAACTTATACTTAACATCAAAAAGAGATAGATGAAATTTCATGGGTTCATAATGAGGAAAGAAGACTTGGAAAATTTGATCCTCACAGCACAGATTAAAGGCAAGAAGGATGAAGGAAAACACCATATAATATACCTAATGGGTGGCATAAATGGGTGGCAGAACAGGTCTTAGGAAAAATAACAAAAAGAAAGAAATTTATTAAGAGCTACAAAGGACAAGAATTTGTGGAGAGCTATAATTGCCTATGTCCTGAAGGGACATGTCACATAGAAGAAGATAAGTTCAATAATGTTCATTCTGTTATATGAAAAATAAATAGTATTTGGTCATAATTTTATTTTGAATATTCCTTTTTCGTTGCTTTAGATAAATAAAGAAAAAATCAATAAAAATGTCTGAAAAATCTGTTCTTTTTTTAAGAGAATTTTACAAATGATTCACTCTTTAGGCTTCTTATTGGTCTTCAAGTAAATAATAATAATTATGATTCTGTCTACCAAAAATGAATACTGCTTAAGCTAGTGAACTTATTTACACTTAGTCAGTGCTAGTGTGTATTACCTCCAAACCACCAGACTGGAGGTGTATGTCCAAGCCTGATTGGACGCCCTGGGCAGTGCTTTGTGACCCACACTGTCTTATCAGTATTTACTATTAGAGTGGGGGGGGTATATCATAGATCTGGGGAGTGGGCCAAGAGATCATTGCACCAGCCCTGCACTGAGTTGGATGTCAGCTTTTATATTTAAGTAGGTAAAAAAGATAATGTCCTACAGAAAGATGCTGAGAATACCATGGACAGAACATGTAAACAATAAGCAAGTTTTAAAGAAAACAAAAACAAGAATAACACATATTTAGAATCAGAAAATAATAGTTGAAATGTCTTGGATGCATAATGAAAAAATAGACTTGAAGAATTTGATGTTCGTAAGACATATTGAAAAGAAGTGGGCAGAGTGAAACAGTAACTTATCTGACAAACATGTGTAAATGGTTAGCAGATATGTGAGTGATTGGGTGGGATAGCAAAAAGACAAACATTATTGAGAGCTACAAAGGAGTGGAAAACGGGGAAAGCCATAATTGCTCATGTCATGAAGGGGCATGTCATATAAAAGAAGACAGCAACCAGAGCAGTAATCATTATTGTACAAATTCAGACTGTTGTGAATTTCATAGAAAATTTAAAATGTTGCAAAAATATTCATGTTCAATTTTGTATTAATTGAAAAGAAATTTGTAATAAATCACAAACTCTCACCTTGTATTTTCTATGTTATTCTTTTTGGTCTGAATTTCTGTGATAAGGCATTATCATTATTTACATTCATATTATTATCCTCATCTTTCTTGTTATTCTCACACTGTTTTGGACATTGTTCCCTCTGGCCTTCTTTATGAACATATTAATCTGAGCATACTTCAAGGAATTTCAAAGCAAACTCTTTATTTAACCTTCCAGGGTAGATTTTTCTCATTCTAAATCTCAATGGAAACAGGATAAACTATAAATGAGTAGTACTAAATAAGAACTAGATATTCCTTGATGTGGACAGTGAAATGAGAACAATCTACCCCATGGATTAAGTAAAGGGCTCAGTTCAAAATTCTCTAAAGTTTAACCAAATCAACAAACATCTGAAGAAGGACAGAAGACACAATGGTTGAAATGTTATAATTTTCACACTCCTCCCTAGTCCTTTGAACATGAATGGTTGTTTGTCACTTGTTCCCTGTTTAGGATCAGGTTTCTGGTACCTTCTAAAATCTTTTCATTCTCTTTTCACTCCCAGTAGCCCCTTGTGCTTTAGTGGCATAATTGATTAAAAAATAACAATAATAACAACAAAGATGATGGCAATAGTCCATATGTAAATAATCTAAATTATAATGCTGATGTCCCTCTATTAATGCATTTTCAATTAGTGTGCTAAAATTTTTATATACCCAAAAAAAATAACATAAATAAGTAAAAATTCTTCAGTTTAACATAATAATTGAAAATGGATTTTTTATACTTGCTGATGTCCATTATGCAAATAATGTATATAGTTTCAAAAATTATAATTCTAAAGAGTTTTGAGAGTCTTCTTTGTCCATGGTTCTTATTTTAATGCAATTTTGAATACCCTATTGCTTTAAATTTTTTTACCATCAAACCCAAATGAATGAGATCTGAGGTGGAGATTTTGTTAAAAATAAAAACAGAAAAAATGAAAAGTGTGGAAGAAAATAGGAAATGAAAATAGATTAAAAAATTCTTTGAAATTTGAAGGTTACCCAAATTGAAAAATTGAAAAATGGAAACATTTGATAACAACAACAAAGATGAGGACAATAATATAAATCTAAATAATGATAATGCATTATCACAGAAATTCAACTGAATTAATTAGAAACTTGAGATGAAAAAAAAAAGAATGTTGATTACAAATGAAAAGAGAATAAAAAGATAAAGAAGGTCATTACTTCTTTTATGTGCTATGTCAGAAACGTAGGTGATCATGGCCCTCCGCATCTTCCAGTCCCTTGTAGTTCCTTTTTTTGTCTTTTTGTTATTTCTCCCACACCTTGTTCTGCCATCCATTTGCTCAAGCCCATCAAGTATGTTACGCACTGCTTTCCACTGTCACTCTTTCCCTCAATCTGTCTAGAGAGTACCAGATTTTCCAAGCCCTCTTTCCTTATTACATGCTCCAAAAATTTGAACTGCCTCTTCCTTAATTATAAGTTTTCCTTTTAACCATATTTTCTCCAAAACTTTGTTCATTTATGTTCTCCATGGTATCCTCAGCATCTTTTGTAGAACCATATTTCTGTTCATTTAAGTCTCTTCCTCATCTTTGAGGAGATTGTCCAGCATTTGCTGCTATACAGGAGGACAGATATCACATAACAGTTCAGTACTCTTTTCTTTGTTTCGAATGATGTGCTAAAATATTTTATGGTTGTTTTACTGAAACACCACCTGATTAAAAAAAATGTCACCAATAAAGATTACTTTTCCTTGGGGGACGAGGGCTTCTTCTGAGCAAAACAGTGGCTATTTTACAGACTACCCATCACCAACTATTTCTTTATTTGATATATTTTGGGAGGACAGGTCCCCCTAAATATGAATTTTTCAGTCTTAACAAAAATTAAAAATTAAAATAATCTGTGTTGAATTTTCATCATTACAGTGAATAAAATATTTCTATTTTCTGGATATTTCTAGTAATGCCGCTATAGGTAAGTGTGCACTTGTGGTCAAAAGAGGTTTTGGAATATCTTAGAATATACAATTTTGCCTCCAACAGTATAATGTTTTTACTATGTCACCTTTTGTTTGACTCACTTTTGCCCTACATACACCCTTCCACAATGAAAACTTTGCTTTGTTTTTTTTCTTAATTCTTTTTTATTTGTAGCAAATTTTATTTTCTTTATTTTGATTGACAAACAAATAAAAAATAAAAAAACATGAAAAACTTTGGTATCTTAGTTTACATGTAATACATTTAAAATGTTCATAGACACCACTATGATACTAATGTCTTAGATTCTGGTACTGCTCCCCACGATCATGCTGACTTGAATCAAACATTAGCAAAAAACATAAAAGTTCAAATTTATGCTTTCTTTCTTGAAAGCTGAAATGTCTATCTCATAAAATATTTATACATGTTTCTAATCTTTTAAATAACTTTTGTAATCACCTAAAGGTAATTTTATGACTAATTTCTGAAACATTTAAACTGAGAGAAAACATAAATATTACATTTCTTCAATCTTTGCTGCACACATTAAGAGACAATGTTATGGAGTAAATATTGAAAACAAAGTTTTCTTCAGTTAAAACTATTGCCATTGACTTTATTAGAGCTGTCAACAGGAATCATGATGAATCTGAAGAAAGACGATTTTATAAAATAATCAATTTCTTAGCTAGATTGCAATAATCCAGTGTTATTATTCCAGTGAAAAAGAAATGAGAAGTGATCCATCAATAATCTCTTATCATCACAAGTTTTATTAGGAAAGAAACTAGATGAGAATTTCATTTTATATTGTCAGTCAGTTGTCATGAAAAAGGAGAGTAATGAACTACTGATGCCAATGTTCTGTATTAAGACACTACAAAAATGTCGTTAATGACTTTTTTTATTATTGTTTCCCTTTTTCAATTATTTTCAATAATTAAATATTGTTACGCTTTTCATATTTGATTTTGCTGACACAAAAATACCAGTAACTATCATAGGCAAGATATTAACTGTGAAAATATTTGTTGGACGGTGAGCTTGTTATCTGTTTTGGGGTCTGTTGAACTGAGAAATAGAGTTGAAATAACAATTTTTTTATTAAATGGACAAAATAATTTCAGTTCTCATCAAGTTGGTTATCATCACAAAATTTAGATTCTGATTCAATTATTTATGATTCTGAGCGAGAAAACAATTATTCTCAGGTTGATTTTTCTGTAAAACGGTTGGCGGCTGGTTTCAGAAACTTGAATTTTGAAGGAAAATAGAACATAAAAGAAAAAAATCATTAAAGTGAAAGATTTTTTAAAGACAAAGTTGCTTGTTATTCTGTTTTACATTTAGACTTTTTAGAAAATAATTCTATGATCTGCTATCTTTACTATTTAAAAAAATAATAAAACTGCTGTTGTAAAAAATTTGAATAATAGAAATGGCTTTCATAAAAAGGACAATGTAATGCTGTGATTGGCTTTTAAAATTGTTTAGACAATTATTCCCATTCTTTTTTGTTAACTCAGTGTTTCAACAAGTCCATTTTACAGACTTCTTCAGGAAACCATCCTGGGTATGATGATAAACTACATCTGGCAGCAAGGCTTCTGATCAGGAGGTTTTGAGGAGTACAGAACCTACCTCTTAATTGCTGTTGTTCCCAGGTCAACCCTGACTGGGGTGGTAGCACCTGTTAGGATCCCAACTATGGGCAAATAGTTAACCTACAAACTGGGGTCAAAACATTATGAAAGTATGAAAATACATTTTCATAGTAAAAAAAATTAACAGCAAAACATTAAAAACAAATATTACCAACAAAAAAAAAACAATTTTGTAAAAAAAAAAAAAAAAAATTACCAGCAATACATTTTTATAAAAGAAATTACTAATTCTCCCAAGAAAATTAAATTCCAGCATAAAATGACTCATATGTTTTAAGAAACAGAAAAAAAACACTTATATTGAGAATCAGAAAGAGTGATTTGAAATTTCTAGTGCACATCCTGAGGAGAGAAGGTGTGGAAAATTTGCTACACACTGGATATATTGAAGGCAAAGAGACAGAGGAAAGCAATGAATAAACAATCTGACAAGTTTGTGTAAATGGCTATCAGAGTATAGAAGAAACAAGGTGTTTTATACATCTTCCAGAGAATTAATTTTTTTTTCAATTAGTGAATTCTATAAAATCTGGAAAGTTGCAATATCTGATGAATACAGCAGATGAATGAAAATGGTTAACTTATTACTATTTTTGTCTAAAGAAACATTTAGTCAAGTATTATCTTTATATAATATTATTCCCTTTCTCTTAATTAATTCCAAATAGATGCTTTTTTTGTTGATTAATGTTTTTAGTTTGTTGAATTGGAAGCAGTACTTATTTGAACCAGTTGATTAGTTCAATGAAAACTTATAGTAAAATACCTTCTTTCAGTCCTAGCATATATGCAGCATCACTTTTTGGGGGCTGAAAACAGATCTTTGGTCGTTAATGATTTTTCATTTTGCTTGACTCCTAATTTCTTGCATTTCACATTGTTGTAAACTATCCACATTGTATTGTCCATAAGATTTTTTAAACAAACATTTTCTTGTTTTAACTAACGAATTGTATACAGTAAGACAATCCAGTGGTGTTTTATCTATTTAACTTACACAGAAACCACACATGGAAAGGTTTTTTTTTTGTAATGCATTTCATCCAATGAAAACACACATGAAAGTGACTAACACAACCAAACTAATCAAAATGATTTCTAACATTTGATCTTTTAAGATTATCTCCTGTCTTGTATAATGTTGACTATTCCCAAGTAATGTCTTTGTCAACTTATCTGCCTAACAATGGAATATTGTTCCATGAGAAATTTGCAGTATAAAACTTCACAAACCACTTTTAACATATTTGATTATTCACACTACCTTCTCCATAAATTGCACAAATGTTTTTTTTTTCATTTGAGCTGTATTTTTACTTTTAAAAATAAATTGGTTCACCAATGCCATCAAAAGTAGGGCATATTTGAATTTTACCTAATTATTATTGACCTACTCTGCTCTTTTATGTATCCAGAAGATGAGTGTGGTGGAATGAATAGCAGATAGGAATTAAAAATTGGAAGACCAAGTTCAAATTCCAGTCAAGCTACATTCCCTGGTCCCACCAATTCAGACCTTCATGGCAAGGATATGCCATGCCACTTAGAGAACAGCAAACGACCCACACTCTCTCCATATTCCATCAGTGAGAATTTTGTTCCACTTGAACAGCTTCTTTTCACAAACTACTGCCCTGTGAAACTGACTCCCAAGAGGATGATTTGCCTAATCACTGCAATCTTAACCTCTTCAAGGCTAGGGTTAACCATTATCTTCCACTTCAATCTGCACAAATTGTCTCATAACATAACCCTCTACTTCAAGTGCCCCCAGGCTTTGTAAATGGTTAACCTTACTGTAACAAAAAAAAAAAAAAAATGCAACATTCATTTGCAAAAAATAAAGAATTATTTTAACAATCCAAAATGTTTTGGCTTTAAAAAACTCACAATCGGTTGATAAGCTATAAAAATTAAATCCATCTGTAAAACAAGTTTCATCTCCCAGTTGCAGAATCATCTTCATACAGTTTACTTTTGAGGTATCTCCCTTGCACTGGTGACCTCAGTGCAGTATTGGAAGATATAACAGCTGTTATAATACAATCAAATATAATCTTTTTAAGTGAAGTTAGTTAAAACTAAATGCTTCTCATGTTTCTTAATGACAAAAATAGAAACCTTTTCAGCTATCCAATATCTTACTGAGTCAAGCCTTATTACTTTTTCATCTTTGACTTCTATTGAAAAATTAGGAGGAATGAAAAGCATTTTGAGAGGAGTAAGGATATGTTTTATTATATATGCCAAATGAAAAAGCAAAAATAATTTTTAAACTTAGATTTAGATGAGGTAGGTTTTTCATTCAAATAACTTAAAAAAAACTGGTTGTAAACTTTTAATAACTATTTTTTGAAAATTATTAATTTTAGGCTATTTTAGGTTTCTTCATATATCTATATTCCTTTTTAACAAATTATCTACATGCTATATTGTTTGTTTACACATTTTTAGAACTATGACATGTGATATCAGAGATTTTCTGGAATTTTTACATGACTTGTTGATCTTCATTTCCCCTTAAACTTTTTTTTGACTCTGCTCGTTTTTTTTGTTTTTTCACAGATTTTAACTCAGCTTTTACTGGTATTATTATGGTATTTTTTTAAATTTCTAAATGACACTGTTTATTGTGAGTATTGCTTATAGTTTAGTCTCTGATCTAAATATATTAATTTGGTTCCTGCCTACTTACATAGATTGTTGTTGTCATAGTATTCAACACTGTCAATTTAATTTTTTTTATTCTGGTTTTTATGTCAGTCACTGTAAGCTTATCTTTAAAGTAATATTTTTTTTTCTGAAAAGTTCTCAGCTCCACCCATATCCCAAGCTACTAAAAATTTCTTGACCCAGCCAAATGGGATTAAAAAAAACTTCTGATGTTTGAAAATCATTTGGTCCTGTTTTGGAATATTGGTGAAGCTGAGAACTTTTCAGCTCTCCTTTATATAAGCAGAATTGACCAACTATAGACTGTGCAGGAGAATAAAGATTTCACCTAAAGAAAAATCTGTAAAATAAAACATATTACAAAAAAATCTGTAAAATAAAACATATTACAAAATCTGTAAAATAAAATTGGAACAGTGAAAGATTTCATATTAAAAAACAGGAAAATTTTGTTAGAAACAAAGAACAGAGTACTAAACTGTGATGCAGTATTTGTCTTCCTATATAATAGTGAAGTTGGACAATTTCCTCACAGATAAAGAACAGACATCAGGCAACAGAAATGTGGTTCTACAGAAGGATGCTGTGGACACCATGTAAGCAGTGACAAAGTTTTAGAGAA